>VZRE01012482.1:421-14142 GCA_013396775.1 Cephalopterus ornatus
TTGGAGCAACCTGGGCTAGTGGAAGGTGTCCCTGCCCGTGGCAGGGGGTGGAATGAGATGGGCTTTAATGTCCCTTCCAACCCAAACCATTCTATGATTCCATGATATTCAAGTGACTTCTTTTTTTTTTTTTCTAATCCATTGGAAAAGGTCCTCTAAAGCCCCTGCTTTGTTCCTCAGGCAGGAGATACTCTGTGGTATAGGACTTCCAGCATACCTGCTGTTGAGACCTGCTAATCTGACACCCCCCTCCTCTCTCTGTGCTTGCCCCCACGCAGGTTTCGGGTGGTTGCCCGCAGTTTGTCTGCTTTCCTCTTGGTGCAGATTCCTGCAGAGAGCCAAGTGCGCCTGAAAGCCGGGTTGGAGCCCAGGCTGTCTCAGAAGGCTCAGCAGGTGAGCTCTGCCCATCTCTGGCTGCTTGACATGCCCTCTGTGCGTGCTTCTTTAGCTTTTGGGGGGTAGTAATAATAATAACCACTACAAGCATTTCTTCAAGCTAAATCCTGCTCTCACCTAGTTGCTGAACTTTGGCATCAGGACTGTGTGTTTGAGCTCTGTCCTAAGGTGATCCTAGGTAAAACTGCTTATACAACATTCTGTATTAATATAAAGGCAGCAGTTCCTAATCTTATGCACTCGAAAAGGAGCAGGTGATCTTATGTCTGTAAACCTTGACTTCTGACAGTTTGGAGCATTGCAGGTGGAAGGAATTGAAAAGAGATAGGAAAAAACAGTGCTGCTGGTGATTGCACTGTGTTTCAGTGATAAAAGCAGGGCTGCATTGACACCGGCATTTGTTTATGTGAGGTCAGGGCTTGAAAGCCCTCTGACAAATAAACATTCCTGCCTTAGCGTGTGCACTGACCGTGGTGTTCTTTCAGTAAGCATGGGAGAAGAGGAAGGAGTTGATTAGAGACCAAAGCAAAGTAGCTTGGTACAACTTGTTTCTCTCAAGAAAAGAATGAAACTTGTTCAGAAATGCATCCAGCCCTGGCTAGTACTGCCAGTGTAGACTTTTCTGCGCATAATTTTTAACTTGACAGTTAATATCTAAACTTAATGTTATTAATAGGAGTAAAACAGTGCTGTTATGATAGTTAAGATGTTCATGAGAACAGCATGAAGGAAATATTAAGTGTGTTGCAGTTTGTAATTCAGCATACTTTCTGAGAAGCCATTTCTTGAGTTCATGAAGTAAACATTTGAAAATATTTGGGTTACAGAGTCCCTAGCAAGCCTTGATAGGACAGTTTTTGTCTTGATCTTGGGGAGAGAACAGCTTGAAAAATACAAGTGGCTCGAAACACTGTTATGTGATTGCATTTTACAGCTGTTTTGTTCTGAAAACTCTGGGTTCTGTAGTAGGTAAGGACCTTCTAGGGGAATTGTGCATATGGTGCCTTGTGACCTGGTTTGTTATGGACCAGAGTTCACCTAACAGAATTCTCCCTTGTACCCACAGGCACTGAGCGCTCTTGAATCCATGGCATCAAACAAGCAATATATGGAGTACCAAGAGCAGCTCTCCCAGGCTTCTGTGTTCATCAGGCATCCAGAGCATTGTCTTCGGGATGGCAACAACCTGCTGGCTCTCCTTGTCAACACCCTGTACCCAGAAGTGCATTACCTGGACACCATCCGGTAGCGGCGCTGAGCTCGCAGGGCCGTCACTCAGTGCCCGTTGCCCTGGTTTACAAACAGTGTCCCTGCTGCACAAATACCTTTTACCTTCGGAGTTCCACTTATAACTTAAATCAGAATTGTGAACGAGAGCGGCACACTGTCAAACTTCCCTCCACTTTAAGGTTTTCTTGCTTCCCTTTTTGATTTTTAGGCCTGTGGATTTGGTTTTTTTTGTTTCCTCCTTTTTTTTTTTTTCTTTTCTTTTTTGACTTGAAAGCACTTGAATATCCTCCTGTGTGTGGTGCACTTCTGAGAGGAGGGTACCTGGGGATAGGTGTACAAATCATTAGTCAGCAAAGCTCATCCTGGAGCGTCTGAAGTTTTTGCTTGGTGCCTTTTTTGTTTTCCAGTGTGTCATCACTCAGGCCAGTTCAAATTTACTAGGGGATTATGTGTAAAAGAGGTTTGACTTTCTTAACCAAGGATACCTCTGAGTCTTACCTGAGTGTGTGTCTAGTGATTTTTGTGAAATCCTTGTGTTTGAAAAGATGGTACTTTAAATTTTGATTTCTTTTTGCTATCCCAGGCATGCCTACAATCTTCACCCACTTCCGTAAATACCAACAAAGATTGGAACTGAGAAACTCTGGTTTTTTTCCTATTTTCTAAATATTAGTGTGTCTGCATCTATATTGCTTGATTAAATGCAAGTAACTTCTAGCCAAGTTCAAGGGGATTTAAATCCAGAAACAGATTTTCTGGATCTTTAGTGTCTGGGAGGGGAACAGTCAGTTATGATCATGTTAGGTAGGATTCCTTAATTCTTAAAGTCTGGTTGTTTAGGAAATACTGATTTAACAAGTGTCCACCCACCACTTAAGTTTATTTTTTTCTGCCTGGCTGGGCATGACACCATGAGATTTTAGAGGACACTATGAAGAGGTACTTTTGTTGTATTAAATTTGGTGATCACTTGTTAAAATTCTGTTGCCAAAGCATGAACCACAAGCCTGTAAATCTGTAGTTTCAGCTGGATGATCACTGGTTTTGTTGCCTTGTCTGATCATAAGATGCACTTTTGTTTAGGGAAAAGCAGAAGGCGAATTTTTCCCGTTGCTTGTTTGATGTCCCTTTCATCACTGATGCGTTTGAGGCGGCCCAAGGTCCTGCAGTCCTGATCCCTACACCTGTGTGAAGGAACTGATCGCTTTTTGTCTCCTTCCATTAATTGTGCCTTTGTGTTTATGACATGGTTGCACGTTAAAACATGAGTTCTGGTCACTAGGGGATAGAAATGTGCTACCTACTGTCTGGTCAATGATGCTTTGAACTGTTGCTCTCAACTGGTGGTTCTGGTGCTGCAGAGCAGATCAACTTTTTCTTCTTGCCAGATTCTGCTAATTATTCCAGCTGGGTCATTAGATCACCGCCATATTAATGTGGTCTTAGAGTTCTTTGCTCTATCTGCGAGCCTATAAATAAATATACATATGTACATCCCTCTGTATATTAACCAGATACCAAATGCAGCATGTTTTGTAAGACTCTTTTGGAAAATTCGTGTCTGGAAGAATAGGTTTGGCTGCTTTCTGCCCCTCAAAGACTTAAAAGCACTGGTTTTATTAGATTCAATGTTATTAATCAGTTGCATTTAAATGTGAAAAAGTCAGAAATACATGTTTGAGATGCACTTTCAAAATGAATTGTTTCAGCTGTTGAGTTTTTACAAATGTATTTATAACATGCTATGTCTACAAAGACCATGCAAAAATAAAAACAAAAAATTCAAGTAATTTGTGACAGACACTGTGATGTTTTCAAGCTGCTGGAAGAATACACATCAGGTAACACATAACTGCTGTATGTGTCACCCACAGACCGGTCTTCTGGCATCACGGTCAGCATGGTAATGGCAGAAGTCTGAGCATGTGCTTTCCTCAAACACAGAGCGAGGACAGTTTTGTGAACTAGCAGATCCACTGGCAGTTCTCTCTACATATGTGAACTCCAGAGCTTGGGGCCTTATTTTCCAAATTGTGCCCAACAGAGCGACTTTTTATTTCTTCTAGTTTTACTGGAAAGGCTTTGGCATTCCCAGCAACTCCCACTATGCCTCGTGCCCAAAACTACACTGTTCTTGTTCACATCGTTAATGTCTCTCATAGTCTCTCATAAACCGGGTGCTCTCAGAAGGAAAACTTGAGTTTTATGCTGGTTTTAACACTGTAGATTGCATGGAAAGAGATGAAATGGCTATGTCAGCTACTAAATAACGAGTGTGCCTGCTGGATGCTTGATGCAGTTTAGTTGGAGAATGAGTATCTGTGGATTTTTGAATGTTTCACCTCGCACAGCAGTTGTTGCACTGGGATGACTTGTTGGCTGTGGGTTGTAGCTCAAGTATTTATTAATAAAATAAGGCCAAACAGGGAAATGGACATAACAGCTGAACGTGGCATTAACCTCAGGGGAATGGAGAAGCAGAAGTTGAGCAGCAAGGTGCCTGAAATGTGCAGGCAGTGCTTGCTCTGCAGGCTGACTGTGCAGCATCCCACAGGGACTGTGGTGATGGGAGATGGCATCATTTATCCTGGGAGAACAGAGAGCAGTGGCCAAATCCTACCAAACCCTGAATGTGCATAAACCCAGCAGTTTAGGAGAAGGGCAGGACCTGGGACGCACTTTTTAGGCCAAATGAGTTCAATACTAGAAGCCTCCTGGCATGTGCCATGCTGTGCTTTGTCCTTCTAGTTTATGTAGGTTTGAGTGGGTGGTTTGAGTCTTCCCATGAGGACCAGGGGGCACGAGTTGGTTTTGGGGCACAAGGTCTGATGCTTCATTATTCTGTGTCTATAAATCATAAGGGCTTAGAAATTTGTTTCGGTTTGTCCAGCTAATATTCCTGAGATGATCTTCTTCTGTGTCACCTGTGAGACTGAGCTTACAGGCCCCTGACTACACTGTCTGCTGTAACTTCCTTTTTCTCTTTGCATCCCTTCTTATTTTTATTAAACCTGGCTTTGTCACTGCTGGGACTTCAGGCTGGGATTTAAAAGATCAAGTTCAAACATATCCTTGCATTTTTTTTCCTTATTATCCTTGCCAAATAATTTAAAATTGTGCTTTACTTTCCCAGCACCGTTATTATGAAGAAACGAACTTTAAAATAATGATCCCTAGCCTGGGATTGAGCTTGCAGGCAGGACCACAAGCTTGATGGTAATTCAGTATCAGCTTGGGATCCCAGCCGGTGGTTGTTAACCAGGAGCAGGATCATTTGGGGGAAGTGTTTTGGAGCTGCTGCACTGAGATGGTTGCACAGAATCATTTCTGTGTAAAACAGAGGTGGAAGCTGTTTAGAAGTAAGGTTTTTTTAGCTTTTAAAAAAAAAAGGGCAAAAAGGCAATTTGTTGTATTGGAACATTTTCACAGTGTATTTATCACAAAGCTCTGGGCACTAGGTAGAGTAGTAGAGTTAGAACAGAGGCTAATTAGACTTCGCATGTCCTGCTTTCAGCTCTACCAGCTTTTGGAAGATCTCTTCTTTTTTCTTGGACTTCTCTTGAAAGTTAAGGTTTCCTTTAAACTCTTAAATAAACTCTTCCAGAAGATAATGAATAGTAATAACTATTAAAAAAAAAAAATCCCCAAAACCACCAGCAGAAATTCCAGTAGTGTTCTGTCACACCTGGTGTTTGAAACATGGCAGTAGCTCACTTGCAGGCTGCTTGTGGTTGGACAAGTGGAGTTGTGAGATGATATTTGAAAACTGCCAAAGCAAAAAGATGTGAGAAAGTTTTTTGTACTGCTACCTGCTTGCTAAATATGATGCGGGCTAAAACCACAGAGATTGGTTAAAACTGACATCCTGTACAAATCCTCTTCTGCTCTTCCAGCTCCATCCCTTTTTTTTTTTTTTTAATTTCTTCTCTTTTCCCTTTAAGGGCTGCTCTTGCTTGTGAGCAGCAACAGGGCTGGAAGTCATAGCATATAGAATGGTTTGGGTTGGAAGGAACGATAAAGAATCACCCAGTTCAAACATCCCCACCAATTTTTGACTCTCTGTGCATCAGCCAACATGGGTTTTGTGTTCCCTGGTAGGGGGGACACCTGTGCAGGGAGCAGGTGGGGATGGGATCTCCTCAGCTGCGCCTGGGCACTGCTCTCCCTCCTGGCAGGGTCTGGTTCCTGCCGTGCCTGCGGTCAAAGTTCTCGTAGGTGCAGTCTGGCAGCTGTGGCCTGGAAGGAGGAGAAGGGAATAAGGTGAGGACACAAGCAGCTAAGGAGTGTCAGAGCAAGTGTCTGCGGCGCTCCGACACAGGTCGTCCCTCTGCAGCACGTGGTCTTCAAGAGTCTGAGTTGCAACTAAGGTTTTACATCTTAAAGCATCCAGAGCAATCTCCTGCACGCTTAGCATTAACTGCTGCTACTGTCCTGCTACTCAGAGCCTCAGGAGGTTGTGGCAAACCTCTCCTGAGAAGGATCTTCTCATGTGAATGTTGGTTTTTAACCTTTCCTCTGTGTAGGTATCTATACAAAGACATCAATGGTGCAGTGTCGTTTAGACCCTGATAAATCAGCAAAACTGTACTTTTTGCAAATAGACTGTAGGATTAAATTCCTTGTTGTCTGTTGGCTGTGTCCTGTACACTTGAATGTCCTGCTGAAATGGCCCTTGTTCTTGGGTAAGGTGGGGGAAGGAAAGAGACATTGTGTAGGAGTAACTCAGGAATGGGATTCCACACTTGTCTGAGCTCATCGGTTTTGGTGTGGGCACTTTTTCTTTTCCATTAGAAACAGGGCTCCAGAGGGAAGGGGAAGGTTTCTGTTCCATGGTGTCAGCACAGACCCCATCCCCTCACCTGTCCCTGGGGTGGGTGGTCCACTGTTTAATGTGGCACCATAGAACTACAGAATAGTTTGGGTTGGAAGGGACCTTAAAGCTCGTCTCATCCCACCCCCTGCCATGGGCAGGCACCCCTTCCACTAGACCAGGTTGCTCCAAGCCCCATCCAACTTGGCCTTGGACACTTCCAGGGATGGCGCAGCCACAGCTTTTCTGGGCAACCTGTGCCAGGGCCTCACCACCCTCACAGATAACAACTCCTTCCCAATATCCCATGTAACCCTGCCCTCTGACAGTGGCAAGCCATTTCCCCTTGTCCTGTTCCTCCATCCCTTGCCCCAAGTCCCTCTCCCGCTCTCCTGGAGCCACTTTAGGCACTGGAAGGGGCTCTCAGATCTCCCTGGAGCCTTCTCTTCTCCAGGCTGAACACCCCCAGCTCTCCCAGCCTGTTTGCTTGCCTGACTGCAGCCTTCCAACTGTGCTCTGGGCTTATGGCACACCTAAATTTCCAGTCATTTGCTGCTGCAGCATCTCTTTGCCATGGTCTCTCCAAGGTGCCCCAGTTCCTTGTCCTCACATCACTGGGGTCTCTTCTCAGCTGTCCCCAAACGTTGTTCCCTCACACCGGCTTCCCTGGCCGTCAGCCCAGCCCTCTCTCCTTGTCCCAGGAACTTCTCTCAGACCAGGGAATTGTTACCAAGACCACGGACATGCTGCATTTTCACCCTTAGCCATTTCCACCCTCCTGTGGGATAACATGAGTAGAACGCAGGACATCCTTACCTGACCAGGCTGGATGGAGTGGAGGAGGGACCTGTGGAGTGGGAAGGATGATGTGGGTTAGCAATGAGGTCAGAGCGAGCTGGGGAGCCAGGACTGACCTAGAACTGTTGGGAAGCTGCACGGGAGGGTGGTTGGGACACTCCAGTGACTGGGGAGAAGACCTGATGTCAGGCATGTGGCCTCTTCATGGGTTTGGGAATTAGGCACTGGAATATAAGGAGGGAAACATTTTTGGTTGGTCTGACAGCTTCTGCTGTTCAAGATAAGTGGTGGCTTCCATAAGTGTGGCATCAGACTCTCCCTACAGATGAGTCACAGTGATGTCATCTTGTCCAAACCGAGAGGCAGAGCCCTGTGTCCCTCTTGATCCTCTCCTGCCCGTGCCACCACACAGCAGGAATGGCTTCTTGGGGATGTCTCATCCCTCAGTCCATGAGATGACTCTCCTCTCCTGTAAGCTGGGCATTCCCTGCTCTCATGGCCTTGGAGTTGCTGGGAGGTGAGATTTCACTGATGATGGGAAAGTGCAGGAGTGGTCTGTAAAATGAGGATGCCCATCCCAGGGGATTGAACTGTTGTGTGGGATGCACCAAAGGTAAATCTTGGCTGTGGGCTACAGAGGAAGAGGTAGTAATTATCCTGCTCCAAGGGAAAAAAAAGAATTGAAAATCTGGTTGTGTAGGCAGTTGGTTCTCCACTAATTGCCCATCTGTTAGTTTATTAACCTTTCTCCTTGGTCGCAGGGAAACTCCTGCTCCCTCTGTCTTTTCTAAGACCCCTTCCCAAAGGAAACCCTCTGTCAGCAGGCTGAGACCAGCCAGCCAGGAGCTCCCTCTCACGTGTACTTAGGTTTCCCACTGGAAATGTCCTTCTCCTAGGGTGGAAAATAAACAAACCAACAAAAACCAAACAAACCCAAGCCCTCTTGCCTCCCTTTATCTGCTGCACCCATCACGGAGTGGGAAGCTGCGACACTGACCTTCTCTGGAGAAAACAGTGAAGCTCAGTATGGCCAGCAAAACGAGCACCTTAACTCCCAGCGGCACCAAGACCAGGATCATGAAGAAGGAGCTGTCGGACGCCTTGAATTTGTAGAAGTACACGGCCCCCTCAGCTCTGCCGTGGCTGTTGACAGCGGTGCAGGTGTATTTCCCGTCGTGGGTCAGGTACCGCAGCTCCTTGGTGACCCGGTGGCTTGTGCTGGTGGTGGAGGTGAGGTTGGGGTAGGGGGGCCCAGTCCAGGTCAGGGCGGGCGCTGGCTCCCCCTCGGCTGTGCACCGGGCCTGGAATGTGTGATCCCTGTTGGAGCTGACCGTGATATTGATGATCCTGGGGGCAGCTGGGGGAATGGCAACAGGGGAGGGAGGGAAAGTGTGTCAGGCTTCAGAGGCACGCACAGTGAGAGACACTTGGAATGAGCTCTTGTTCTTGGTGGACCCTGAGTGGTTATGTCAGGGTAAAATTGGGTGACAGGTGCTGGTGGGTGAGAGGTTGGACATGACTCAGTGATGGGCACTTGCAGCCCAGAAAGCCCCCTGCCCTGGGCTGATCCCACAGCGTGGGCAGCAGGGGAAGGGGAGATTCTGCCCCTCTGCCCCCTCAGGTGAGACTTCCTTTCAGAGCTGCCTCCAGACCTGGGGAACAACAGCAGAAGGTCCTGGAGCTGCTGGAGTGAGTCCAGAGGAGGCCATGGGGATGCTCCGAGGGACAAGAGCCCCTCTGCTCTGGATATAGGCTGGGAGAGCTGGGAGGATTCAGCCTGGAGAAGAGAAGGATCCAGGGAGACCTTAGAGCCCCTTCCAGGGCCTAAAGGGTCTAGAAGAAAAATGGGGACAAATTTTTTAGCAGGATCTGTTGTGATAGGACAAGTGGCGATGATGTTTTTTAAGTAAAAGAGGGGACATTTAGATTGGATTTAAGGAGTAAGTTTTTTAAAATGGTGGTTGCCCAGAGAAGCTGTGGGTGCCTCATCCCTGGAAGTGTTGAAGGCTGGGTTGGGCAGGGCTTGGAGCAACCTGGGCTAGTGGAAAGTGCCCATGGCAAGAGGGTTGGACAATATGAGCTTCAACAATCCTCTTCAACCCAGACAATCCTATGATCCTATGAATGTTGGGGTCAGCCCTCTCCTTCCTTATTTTTCTTGGCACCTTCTTCCCCTAGATTTCCTCACCCTGCCTTTGCTGGATAGAGGAGCAAAGAGATTCACCCAGCAAAGTGTGGGTGCAAGGATGCTCTGTTTCTGCTCTTTTTTTTGTACTCTCCTTGTGTTTTATTCCTGTAATGCCTCACACAGTTTTCTGAGATTCAGTCACTCCAGCTGTTGTGACCTTCCACGATCGCAGAAGGCAGAGAAGTGCCATCCACCATGTAGGCACAGGTGGTGACCTTTTTGGACTTGCTGCATCTACACAAGGTCGAGGACATGCCAATCATGGTGCTCTCCACAAGCCTCTCTTGGCTGTTCCCTTGGTCTCTGACCTCCAGAGCACACATGGATGGATCCATTTGTGTGAGCTCTTTGACTGTATAATGCAAGACGAGTTTCAGGTGGTGTGTCATGAGTCTGTGCAATTTGGTGTCTAAATTAACCTTTTAAGAAATAATTAGCCCCTCCCAGTCATACTGTCAGGGTCCATTCCCAAGCAAGCTGCGGCCTGGGTGCTGTATCTCTGTGTGTTATCATTCCTCTGACGTTAAAGTCCAGACAGCCCATGAGAGACATCTCTTGTTGCCATCGTGCCCTGGTCATGCTGTGTGTGGGGGTGCTTAGGATCTGCTCCAAGTGAAGGAGAGCCCTGGTCATGCTGTGTGTGGGTGTTTAGGAACTGCTACAAAGGAAGGAAAGCCTTGACTGCGGAACCTCCCAAGAAGTCACCAAGCTCAACCTCAGGCCCCATCTGGATGCCCACAGTGCACAGCAGGCATAAGGAGGTTTCCTCTCACAAGCAAAACCGTCCAACCTCATGGCATGGGTAAGATCTGAGTCTGTTTCTGAGGCCACCTGGGTCTCACAGCTCTCCCTTGATCTGTGGGCTCACTCTGGGAAGCTGGGTTAGCATCTGACATTCGTTGCTCTGAGCTGGTTTTTTCAGGCTGTTTGTGCTTACTGTTTCCTGCATCCAAAGTGGGATGCCCAGGTTTTGGTGGGCTCTTACCCCAACTGCCAGAGTCTTGCTATTTCCTTACCAGTTCTGTTCCTATTCCCTCCCCTGCGTTGTGTTCATTGCCTCTTACTGGAAGACTGAGGAAGACAGTGAATATTCCCTGCCCAAACTAAACTATCCACAGAGCCAGAAGAGCCAACCATTTGGAAAACTGTCTCAGGTAAACTCCTGTTACCATCTCATCAGTTTCCACACCTTGTGGCTCTCATCTTCCTACTGGATGGCTTTGCCTCCCAGGGTTCTTGTGCCCTCTTAACAATCAAATGGAGTTTATCCCACTCCTCTTACCAATCAAGTGCAGCTTTATCCCACTCCTGCTTTCATACTTGTCGTGGATATCTCCGGCCAGCTCCACCCTGCAGAAGTATCTGTCGCTGTCGCTCCAGGTCAGGTTGTCAATCCTGATAGAGAGGTCCTTGTGCCGGGGGTTGCCCAGCAGTTTGTATTTGTTCTTGTAGCTGATGGCAGTCTTACAGAGCTCGTTGGTGCTCTGGCTCACACACTTGAACACTACGGTGCCATTGTAAGGCTCCTTGATCCTCCAAATGGCAGTGAGGGTGCGGTCAAAGGCCTTGTAGGGGTGTGTGAAGGTACAGGGCAGGATCACCATCTTCCCAAGCTCACCAGTAACATCAGATGGGACGTGAACGGACCAGCTGTTGGACTGCACACCTGGGAGCAAAAGGAGATCATGGAATTACAGAATGGCTTGTGTTGGAGGGCACCTTAAACACCACCTTGTTCCAACCCCCTCCCATGGGCAGGGACACCTTCCACTATTCTAGGTTGCTCTAAGCCCCATCCAACTTGGCCTTGGACACTTCCAGGGATGGAGCAGCCAGAGCTTCTCTGGGCAACCTGTGCCAGGGCCTCACCAGGCTCACAGGGAAAAAATTATTCTTAATATCTGATCTAAATCTCCCCTCTTTCAGTTTAATATGTAGGTATATGTGTCTACCCACTCTCCTGCTAGAATCAACAGCTGTAGCTGCAGATTGTGGTCTCAGAAACATCTGTGTCTATGTTCCTGTCTTATAAAACTCACTTGATGGCTTCATTAAACCAGCTTCCCCCTCAGTAGCTGAGAATACCCATAAAATGTAAAGGGTGCCCTGTAAGTAATTCCAGCCCTGGTCTAGCTGGCTTCACCTCGTTTTGTGGGCATTCAGCTGTCAGATTAATCCTGTAGACTCAAAGATAAGATTTGTTTTTTGTTCCTGTGTCTGCTGTCCACAGTACTTGACAAATACATCGGGGGCAGTGCAGCTTGTATTAATCTATTGTGCACTGCACAATGGACAAAGGCCATCCCAGGGCTGGTTCTCTGCTGTTCATTTATTTACCTGGAATCAGCTCCAAGCCAATATTTTGATTACTGAGATCTGGAGTCAGGCTGCCCTGTCATTCAACAATATGGGCACCTTTTCCTGCCCAGGTAATCTCATATACAAGGCTACAGGACTGCAGGAGCTTCAGGAAGCTCATGGACTTTAAGCACAAGGACCTGGCAGTGAAAATAGAAATTGCTATTGTTTTCTAGTTTATTTATCCTTGTTCTAGTTATTTTACAGCATGTCACTGTAACATTTACTTCTTGAGAACTGCAGATCATGTGCTTTTGAGTACCTAACTTGCTTTGCTCTGTCACCTCTTTGACTTTGTTTTTTTTGGTTTTAAATCTTAAGCAAAGAACACTTTTTTTTTTTTTTAAAAGCACATAAGCCTCCCCTTGCATTCCACAGGAAAAATAATGTTAAAAAATAAGTGCTTCTAATGTTACCAGATCCACCCATTTCCATGGAAACACAGTTTGCCTAGTTATGAGTGGAGGGAGTTGTCAACATTCTGTGTATAATTTACCCTTAACCTTAAAACTTCAGGTCCTCCATTATTCCTTTTGCTAATATCCAGCCTACATTTGTTCCTGGAATTGAAGCTCTCATCACAGAGAAAGAGAGAAGGGCAATAGCCTGCACACCTCACAGAAGGTAATTCCCAAAATGAGTTGTCAGGTCAGAACACCTGCTGGTTGTCTACAGAAAGCTTGTGAAGACAACAGCAGGAGCTGCAGACCACCCCAGGCATTAGCCTTGCTCTAGCAAATGCTGTTTGACGGTGTATCTAAGCAAATCTTGTCAAGTTTAATGGAATTAAGTGCATACTGAAGCTAAATGCGAGCTTAAGTGAACAGTGGAACTGGAGAAAATTGTGTCTGTTGCATAAGACCTCCTGGGAATGTGAAGCAGCACTTCTGGGTGGTGATGGAAATGCTGCATCTACCCGACCAAAAGCCAAAAAACATGAAAACCACTCCCCCACCCAAAACCTGAAGACCTCTCTGACAACTGCTAAGCCAAGCCTGAGTTTTTCCAGTGTTCTCACATGCACCTGGAATTTCACGATCCTTTTAAGCGACATGGTGGATGGCGCATTCCTTGGAGAGTTTGTTGCATTAGGCAATGCCCCTGGCACTTTGGGGCGAGGCGAGAAGCCCGGATCAGACAGGGATTGGTAGCAATCTCAGCAAAGCTCAGAACTCACCCTTCCTGGAGATGCGGAGGAGACACAGGAGAACCAAGCCAAACTCTCTCATGCTGGTTAACCTTCTCCCCTGAGGTGCATCAGCAAACCAGAACTGTCTCATTACATCTGAGCTGATGGTGTTGCAGGCACAAAAGGTTTTTCCAGGGCTGGAAGAAGTTGTGGTTTTCCTGTCCTTGGAGGGAGTGAGCTGTTTAGCTGAACCAGCCTGGGTTCAGATATTAATAGTTCTGTGGTCAGTCATATGAAAATTACACCAGAGGGAATCAGGGCACTATGATTTTCCAGCTAAAGCAGGGCGTTTGCAGGTTAGGGCTGCAAACACCCACACCAGGTGTGTGATGGGGCAGGAGGGAGCTGCTTTCCAGTGCTACCAGCTCACCGGTCTGGAGGAAATCCTTGCAATTTGTTGTAAAAAAAAAAAAAAACAAAACCAAAAAACCCCACCCCAAAACACATTTCTTTTGATATTGTCTGAGCACTTGTGTGAAGGTTCAGTGGTGGGTGAGTGCTGGTGCCCCCTGTCACCCTGCTCTCTCCAGACCCACATGACCCTGATGAGTTATGAGTCATTCCTTGCTTGTTGTTAACCTGAGTTTGAAATAAGCTGAATTCCAGCTTTTGCCCAGCAACCTTGTGCAAATGCTCGCTTCTTTCCTTCTGGGTTTAGCTTTTCTCTCAATTTACTGTGCAATTTTCCTAATCTGCAGAATCTGGGGCTTGCAGAGAGCTGACCGTGCTCCCCTTACATCATCTCCCATATG
>VZRE01012482.1:14168-42580 GCA_013396775.1 Cephalopterus ornatus
TTAAATTTAACCTTGAGGTGTGTATTCCCTGTCCGGGTTTAGCTTGAGGTTTGCTGCCTTTGCTTCGGGCCAGGGAAGGCTGATGTCTGCCTTATTAATCTCCTGGGTAGGGACAGGGACAGCAGCACCCACAAGATTCACGGCCAGGCTGGGGCTTGGAGCAACCCGGACTAGTGTAAGGTGTCCCTGCCCATGGGAGGGGGTTGGAACGAACCGAGCTTCAGGGTCCCTCCCATTCCAAACAATTCCATGATTCCCGCTGTAGGCAGCGGTGGGCTTGCAGCCACTGGAGGGCTCCCAGAGCCAATACAAGATGCTGCTGAGTCGCTGCTGCCACTTTCGCTGTGCCAAGAGCCAGCACCTTCCCCCCAGCAGGGATGCCAGGGCTCCCGTTTGCTTCTGACCCCTTCTCCTGAAACTCTCCTCCTATGTTCCTTTCCTAACTTGGGCAAAACCTCCCAGAAGAGGGTCTCTGAGATTTGGTAGCACGAAGTGTGTTTGCTGATTTCTGAGTCCTTTCTTTGTCCTGGTCAGAGTGTTTGTGAAGGAAAGGATTTCTTTTCCCCGGACATTTAGGAGGAGGCTCTGAGAGTACCCAGATGTTATTTATGGTTGCTCCAACCTCTTGCTATTCAGCCAAGGGTGTTATTACCTCAAATAATGACTTAGAGCCCTGTCCAGTCTCTGTGCATGCCATCCTTGAACAGGAGCATCAAGGCCCAGGGTCTAATTACTTTGCAAACTGTCCTTATGAGCTGTAAAACATAATTCATGCCATCAGCAGCAGAGAAACCTGAGGCTATGGGTGGTGGAAACAGCAAATCAGACACCTGTATCCTTATCCCCTCTGTGATATGTGCCTTTTCTGTGTACTTTTCCCTTCTTCCTCCATATACTGTTTGATTTCATCTATTTGTGATGTAAAGTTTTTGATGTTGTGACTCTTTTAAGCGTTTCACCACTCATGGCACTGTGGGACTTAGTGGATTAAAGTAAAAGATTACAGGGAAATCCATGCTAAAAACATCTTGTTACAGTGAAGCATAAATGATTAATGTGAAGAAGAGCTGCAGTTAACAGCTAGTATGAACCTCTTCCTCTCTAATGTTTGACTCCAGCACCTCCTAGAAAAATACCTGGTAAATCAATGCAGAAGTACAAATCCTTTGAGTTTTGTCTGTGGACTGATTTTCTTTTTGGACCATGTGATGGATATTTGAAATGAAGCATTTTAATGCTTAAAATACTGAGTGGATAAGGTATAGCTGAAAATATTTACTACCTATTTGAATCAGGCAAAAAAATTTTGTAAATAATATCACCTGTGGCAACATAATCCACAGACTCTGTGGCATCTTTTTCCAGGTCTGTGCTTTAAATAATATCCAAGATTTCTGTAAGGAAGCTTGCTCTTGTTCCAACACCAAAACCGGGATGCCTTCCACGTTCATCAAATACCGGTTTTTGTACTGGTACATTTAAAGGCTGCAGGTAATGACATTTCTCCTGTCTCCCTGAGAAATTCCTGCGGTATTTTGTGATGGATGGTTGCAAGACAACCCAGAAGCACGCCAGGATGGTTTCTTTGCAGATGTGACCCCTGTTGAGTGATACCCCTTGCTCCACATGTGTTGGCAGACAGCAACTTGTTAGCAGAGCCCTTTGGACTTTCCAGAAACTGCTCTGTGACCCCTTGTGACACTGACCATCGACTCAAACTGCTGTGCTCTGAGCACCTGCCCAGTCCTGGGGGTCGCAGGCACCGGGGACTCAGTTTCTTTTCACCAGTGATAAGCAACAGGATGGGAGGAAATGGCCTTAAGTTGCACCAGGGGAGGTTTAGACTGGATATTAGGGAAAATTTCTTGATGAAAAAGCCTGTCCAGCCCTGGCATAGGCTGCCCAGGGCAGTGGTGGAGTCTCCATCCCTGGAGGGATTTAAAAGCCCTGTGGATGTGGCACTTGGGGACATGGGTTAGTGGTGGCCTTGACAGTGCTGGGGAACAGTTTGACTCCATGATCTTAGACGGCTTTTCCAAACTAAGTGTTCCCATGACTCTGTGATCAGTCGGTGATGATCTGCACCCGGGTTGCAGCACATGGCTGGAGATGAGCACGGCACAGCTCACTCCTCCTTGGTCACAGGTTTGTCACTGAGGGTCAAAACAAGGAGTTTTATGTGTGGCTATATCTCTGCTGACAATGCTGACAAACACCCACTTCGTGACCAGAGTGAAGGCAACTGTTCCCCCTCCCTCCCTTCGGGTCTTAATATCAGATCCAAGGTTTTCTACTTCAATTACTTCAGCAGCATGTGTGAGTCCTACCCAGTCCTTCGAGTGTGCCAACCCGCACATGTTCGGCGCAAACCCCTTGCGTTTTGTCACATCTGGCTCTCTTCCCTGAAGGGACTGGCAAGCTGTGAGGCCAAAGGAGTTTTCCCTCTGCCTGGTCTCTGTCAGTTGAGCATGAGAAAGTGGAGCTGTGCTCCCCTTCTCAGGAAGCTGCTGTGGCCTGCCCATCTCCCTTCTGTGTCCACTTCATCCTCGCCAAGCTGGAGGGAGAAGAACAGCAACAGGAAAACCTGCAGTGCAAGTGAAGTGGCAGGGGTGGGAAGGATGGAGAGTATCAAAGCCAGGAACCATTATAGCAGGTGACACTGATCCTGCTTCCTGGCGTTGAATGTTGCTGCAGAACACAGTCACCACTGCGTCGGGCTCCTCCTGATCCCCTTTGAGCCTACAGACTCAGTCGCTTGCCTGTGGTGTTTGCTCGGCCCCTTACAAATGCTCCTGACCTGGGAAGTCCTTCTGCCTTCCATATCGTTGCTCCGAGGTCTGGAGCTGTCCCTTTACAAAAGCTGTGTGGGTGAATCTGTGGAGCAAGAATGGGGATGCTGGTGAGCCCTTGTTGCCGCTGTTGAACATCAGCTAAAGAAAATTAAATAGATATTTGGGTAATGTTCTTCCAGTGGATAACTATGGTTTGAAAAGCACAGCTTGTATTACAGGCAGAGAGCATTGTGGATGGAAGAAGACATAGGAAGTGTTTATAAGCTGTTTGTGACACATCCACACGGCTTTTAAATTCCTCCGGGAACAGGGGCTCCACCGTTGCCCTGGGCAGCCTCTGCCAGGGCTGGACAGACATTTTGGTCAAGAAATATGCAATCTAAACCTCTGCAGTCACATCCAACTACTGACATGGAGAACTGACCTGATTTCCCAGACCTGTGCATTTCTGTTCTTGCTCCTGCCTGTTCAAATCCTTTGCTATGAAGAACTCTGTTTGGAACACCTGCAGACAGGAACACCTGCAGATGGGATGTTTTCTATTTTGCCCATACCAAGGTAGGTCAATGCCATTGAGAGGATGATCCTGAGGCCACCAGGCCACTCATCTCCTCCAGGTAGCACAAGAGCTCGGGATCAGGCAGCTTGCAGCGTGGGGTTGTCCCATCCCAGCACTGGTTTTCGTCCCAAGCCCAACCAACAGCGTAGAGACACCTGATTTAATCACTGATTTGTCCTGACAGTCCTGATCTGGCCATTCATTGTTATGGGAACCCTAAGAGACCTTTGACTCACAGGGGATACTTGCTTAATGACAGCAATGGAATGTTTTAGGACTGAACCCAGTGCTTCTCAGAGCCATGTGAGTTTACCAGCCACTGAGTGTCCTCTCCTACCCTGGTCACTCTGTCATCCAAATAAGCCCTGAAGGTATGGTCTGGTCTCTGTGTGATGCTGAGATTAGCCTGAACAAGAGTGTGAGCCAGCTGGCAAGACACAGACACTAAACATCCTTTCAGACTAATCCAGACGACGTGTCTGATTAAAGGCACTTGAAATGCCACCAGAAAAGAAGTCCCTGCCTATCCTTCTTACTAAAAAGGAGCCTGTGGAGATTTATATGCTCTGTCTTTCCCTGCTGAATGGGCACAGATGGTGATTTAAGAGTTTTATGCTCCTATGGCTGTAGATTTCATAGCCCTTCTCTGGGATGAGAACTGCACCCTCGGGAAGGAGTGTGGGCTGGTTCTATCCATCAGGCCACATAATATCTGAAGCACATCCTGAACTTTTCCTTGACAGAACACTCTTGGCCAGTGAAGGTGTGGGACTGGTGCATGGGCTGAGCTCTGGTCACCACCTCTGTGCTGTCTCACAGATTCTAAATAGATTCAAAAGCACTTAGAGTGAGACCTGTGGTGATGAATGTGGCAACTCTCTAGGATGTGCCTCTGGACAATAACTCTCCAACTCTTGTTTTCGCTCTCATTCTGCCTTGCCTGACATCCTGTACCCAATCTCTTTAGAGTGATGTCTATTGTGGCATCTTCTCTGAGAAATGTACCATTCTGTTGTGCTTTATCGTTCCTATTGCTTGATAGTCCATGTTTCACTGATTCAAATGCAAAATATAACCAGAATGCTGTTGTTATTGTTTTTTTATTTTTCATTTTTAACCTTGGTGGTTAAACCTGGACTATTCAGCCATTCTGCCTTCCTTCCTGGAGACCTTCCACTGAATTTGTCTTCTTGGCATTGCTGTGCAGATCCAGAAGTGCTTTGGCTGCTCCTCAGCATCTGAGAGCATCAACCACAGGTTTTTCCTTCCTGCAAGGCTACCTCACCATCATGCTTGCTCTCAAACACGGCCCAACATGTGTTTGAAACTGACAGCTTGAACGGCCACAGAAGGCCACTGCTCCCGCTAATCTGAGCTGCTCTACAATCTCTAGTACAACATGGCTTGTGTTCATCCATTTGCTCCTGATCTGAATTCCAAAGCTTGGATTTGACCTGGGTACTGAGTTCCCATGTGTGGTAGGGAGGAGTGGGGGGAGGCACAGCTCCTGCAGCCCCTATGCTGGGCAAGCGTGGGAGGAGAGGCGAGTTGCCGACCTGAAGCCAAGCTGTTGAGGTAATAAATGAGGCAAGGATGAGTGATCACTCTTCCCAATGAAATGTGCCCGGAGGCAGTATTCTTTGACAGCCTTGACCTGGTTGTCCCAGGATTGTCTGTGTTGCAGTTAAATCTGCAACTGAGTCGTTGGCAGAGGGAAGTGTATTTCAAAGGCATACTGTAGACACTCGTGCCTTTCAGGAGACCTTGCGACTAATTTTTGTAGGTACCTCATGACCTGTTTGAAAGTGTAAGTACTATTGAAACATGAGACTTTTAGTTGAATTCTTGGCAGAGCCTCTCAGTGCAAGATCTGCTCCTTTCTACCTGGGACAGGAATTAGATGAGGTGAAGGAGCAACTTCTCTTGCCCTAATGGAGTGACCTGCCCCTGGAAGAGCCAAGGGAAGGAGTCACTTTTGCTCTGGGTCAGGGATTCTACAGCAGGCAGGTTGATGATGAGATTTTGTTGCTGTTTAATTTTACTTGGGGTTGTTCTTCTAAGAGTTTGGTTTGCTCAATAGATGTGATAGATAACAGATGTGATATCAATAAAGGCAGCAGAGCTACATAAGACATACCAAAACAAGATCACAGAAATGTAGAATCACAGAATCAGTGTAACTGCTCTTTACCTTAACCTCAGGAAACATTTCTGGTGGAAGATGAAACATTTAGTGGCAATAGATGGAAAAAATGTGGGTAGGTGCCCAAAGCCAGCTGTTTCTGTTTCTGTGTTGTTGGTACTGGGACCTGCTGAATTGGAAGGTTCCAGCAACGGAAGCACAGGAATTGACATGTGAATTGTAGCATGTAAATGCATTTATAGAATCATGGAATGGTTTGGATTGGGAAAGATTATCTCATTGCAATCTCCCTGCCATGGGAGGAACACCTTCCACCAGACCAGGTTGCTCCAAGCCCTGTCCAAACTGGCCTTGAACACTTCCAGAGATGGGGCAGTCACAGCTTCTCTGGGCAACCTGTGCCAGGGCCTCACCATCCTCACAGAAAAGAATTTTTTTCCCAATATCTGATCTAAACCTACTCTCTCAGTTTGAAGCCAACTTTTCTGTTTTTCACTTTTGCTTGCTCTGGGCTGTGATAACACAGAAGTGTTCTCAAAGAGCCAGTGCTAACCCTTTCAGGCCAGCGTAACCTTTACTTAATTGCACTACTGCCATAACCTCATATGTCCCTATAGATACTGAGTGAGATAACGGCCCTGCCTAGGGGAGCTCACTCTCATTAAAAGTGATGGATTATGGCATTGACTCCTGGGATTAAGATCAGAGGCTGATAACGTGGAGAAGTGCTATGGGGAGTGCATTGTTCACCTCGGCTCTCACCTCGTGAGGGGTTGGAGCAAACAATATACAATTTAAATTCCTTAATGCTCGCTGCTCACAACCATGTGTGCACATGGCTGCTGGATCCCTGGCAAGAGGACCTTGTTGAAAGTTCTGTGTTCCTGTCCAGGCAGGATTGGAAAGTGAAGCTTTGCACCGGAGGAGGGAAGATGCTTGGCACAGAGGTGGCTAATTGAGGGAAGCTGAGGAAGCACGGTGGGAACCTGGGGTGAAGAAGAGATGCATCTTGGGTTTGGGCAAAGGTGATGCTACAGTGTCAAAGACCAGCAGAGCCTGGGAGATGAGGGGAGGATGGCCCTTCTGTGAGGTGAACGTTCCATTGAATTATAGAATATCCTGCATTTGGAAGGACCCACAAGGATAATCCCATCCAACTCCTGGCCCTGCACCCCAACAATCCCACCCTGTCCCTGAGAGCGTTGTCTGCACACTCCTTGAGCTTTGACAGCCTTGATGCTGTGCCCATTACCCTGGGGATCCTGTTCATTGCCTGACCACCCTCTAGGGGAAGAACCTTTTCCTAACACAGCTCCATGCCATTCCCTTGGGTCCTGTCACTGGTCACCAGAGAGAAGAAATTGGTGCCTGCCCTTTCCATACAATCATTTCTCTGCTCTCTGATCCTGAATCCCCGTTATGGCTTGTGATCTTTGGTCATGGTCCCTTTTGTGAAGGGATTGCCTTAAAGCACAGTAGGGTGGAGCCAGGGCATCAGCACATTGAAATCTGGTCACGCTGCAGGGTAACTAAAATACTGGTGGTCTAAAGCTGGGATCAGGGAGAGGAGGTGCTGAAGGGAATGTGCTGGTTAGGAGTGTCCATGATGAGTGGAATGAGCAGTTAATGGCATTTCTTGGCAGACAGGGCAGGTGAGTTTCTCACAAAGGCTTGCTTCTCATGTGAGAAAGAGAGGTCTCTCATCCTCACAGGCCTTAATGCAGTTAATTAGAGAGGCTCTGCAGTCTCTGAAGATAAACTCTTCCCAGGGTTTCTACAATCCACTGGGTTAGCTGTGAGCTTGTCTTGGTGTGTTTGAAAACCACTCTGCCTTGTTGCAGCATGTCCTGAAGTATGCAAAGAGTTAAAAATACATGACCCTGAATTGCCCATCTTGTAGCTCCCAGTGCGAAAGAGGGGAAGGAGGTTTCTCTTTCCATTGAGGAGCTGGGTGACTAAGGCCATCCACAGGCAGGCTTTTAAGGAGTAGGATGCAGGTCATAGAATAGTTCGGGTTGGAAGGGCCTTTAAAGCTCATCTAGTTACAACCATCCTTCCAAGGGCAGGGACGCTTCCCACAAGACCTGGTTTCTCCAAGGCCCATCCAACCTGTTCTCAAACACTTCGAGGGATGAGGCAGCCACAGCTTCTCCGGGCAACCTGTGCCAGCGTTGTCATACAGAGAAGTTTTGATTTAGTCCATGCTGATGAAACAGAGACAAGTTCTTGTAGACACAAAGCAGATAATCATACTGTGGAAAGATTAGCCCGTGATTTAGCAAGGGGGGGGAGAACAGACGTGCATCCTCTGAGGTGCAATCACTCATTTACCTGTCATGCTTGATTATTTTGAATAATCAGGGCTTTGGCCTTTTTTCTCTGACTATATAAACAATTCTTAGTTATCTTTTGAATGCTTTTGAATAAGCTCCCAGAAGAACTTAAATCTTGAATGGCTTTTTGACATGTCTGGAGGCAGCTGTCTTCTCCAGTACATGTTTGTGGTTACCTCTCCCATGACCAGGGGAAATCAGATTACATTAAATCTGTGCTTGAGGAGCACAAGAACAGCCCCACATGTCTGAAGTCAGACTGTTCGGGTGCATTTCTTTTGTTGTCTGCTCACAGCTTCATCTAAAAGCACATATTCCTGCAAGCCATCAGTCTTTGGAAGGACAATGGAACAAAGGAATGTGCAAAAATTGCTGACATGATTATCAGTCACATCACAAATAGGGCTTCTGTTACCTCCTTAGATTTATTACCTAAATCTGCAGCATACAGGTTGTCAATCTCCTCTGGGAGAAGGATTGTTGTACTGACAGTGTGACTTCCCTGCATGGCATTCTTGTGAACATTCTTCCTCAGCCATTTGGCCTCCAAAATGCATTGGGCTGCCACGTACTCCAGCTTGAGGGGTGGCACTGGTTTTGCCCCTATGGAAGCCTTGTGGATCCCATGCAGAATTGCTGCCCTGGGAGTCAGTGAAGTGCTTAGAGCTGTGGTTTCCAGCTCTACTGGAAAGGAGATTTAATTTGCTGCTAAGGACCACTCTGTAAAGTTGTAGCAGAGTTTAGGCTGGAGCTACGCAGCCCAATTGTGTAATTCCCCTCCTGTGTAATTCCTCCTTTGGCACCTGCTTGTGCTGAAGATGAGAGGCAACTTCTGCTTTCGGGAGGCACGTGTTAGGGGAAAGACATTCTTCTGGAATTTTCATTGCAGGTAAAATATGCAACAATAAACACTTCTGTAATAAAGAAAAAAGCTTTTGACATTCAGTGGGGAAAGCCAGTTTCTCAAGCATATTGGATGTCACTTATTTCTCTGACATTTTCTCCTCTTATCCCTTAGGTGTTTGCAGATGTGCTGAAGATAAGCACAGACCTCCTTTTCTGCTCTGTTCCTGCTATTCTGCTCTTATTCCCCAGCAGGACTTTTCAACTCACAACATAAAATCATAGAATCCTCAAGGTTGGAAGAGATCTCCGACATGATCAAATTCAACAGTTAACCCAGTGCCCAGTTCACCATTAAACCAGGTCCCCAAGTGACACATGCCTTTTGGACACCTTTCGGACACACATCTGACTACCCTTTCTGTGAAGAAATTTTTCCCAACATCCCATCTAAACCCCCACAGGTGCAGATTGAGGCCATTTCAAACATGCAGCATTTGCTATGTAAGTGGGCCTTTGCCCTTTCAAAAATCTGCTTCCTCTCTCTATGCCTTGTATCAACTTTCAGCTTTGCCTTAGTGAAACAAAAAACTATAACATGGCAAATTCATCCCAAAGCTGTATCTTTCACGTTTTGTTTGTGTGCAATCTCATGTCCCCTTATCTCTCTTTATAATCCCTGCTATATTTTGGATCAACTGATCTTTCTGACCAGTCATGCATCCTTTCTTCCCTGAATCCTTTTTTTTTTTTTGTATTTTCCAGTTAAATTAATGTAATCTAACAACGTCTTCTATATTGTGTGATTGAGAGGCGATCAAATGGCAAGTAAGCTGCCTGCATGAAACCTTTTCTGAATGCCTCAGTAGTTTTGTTGCTGTCCTGCCTCTTTGGGAGTGCTGATCCTGAACCTGGATAGAGTGAGCCTCTGGTGCTATGGAGTCTTTTGCCAGGTTACCCATGTTTCATCATTCTCCACCCCACAGAGATGTAATCCTGTGCTTTTAGGTGTTCCAGGAGAGAAATGAATGGCATGTACTTTCCAATGAGTTGCTGAGGGCAGCTGGGGTTGAGTGAACTCTGGTGAGTGTCCTGCTCATGGATGGATGGATGCACATTGCTGTGGCAGGAATGTGGGTGCAAGGAGACCCAGAATGAACTCTGCTAGGAACTGGAGGGTGTTGTGGCTAAGGAATTTTAAGCATTAGTGAATTTGAAGTGTTTAGTGCTGCTGGAGAAGCCGGAATGCTTTCCCAGAGGGGTCAGTGACCATGTTGTCCACCACTGCCAACACATTGCAAGCAAATCAGGACTGAGGAAATGGGAAAATGGTGTGATGGCTTAAAGAGCCATCATGGTGGGATACCCAAAAACAGAAAGGCTTTCTTGGGGCCAAGAACAGAAATTCAATTTCCCCAGTGAACTTTTTTTTTATCTATTTTTTTGGAAAAAACTTGAGTTTATTATGTAGCTCACTGCTCAGAGGGCCGGGCAGAAAAGCTACAAAGAAGTGCCTCTTGTTGCTAGGCCACCATGACATGACACTTCCTTTTACCTCCCTCCAGGTAGGGATAATTTGTACTTTAAGATCTTTTATATGTAGGTATGGCTGAGTCATCTCACACAGTTTAGATAAGGGTAAGTTGAAGGTAAGGGATGTGTTGGGTTATGCTGAAGTGAACTGGAGAAATGTGCCAAGGAGATTATCAGTCTAGATCCTTATATCCAGGTGAAAACTCCTGTGTTGCCTGCAGGGAGTGCTTGAACTCTCTGGCTGGGAGTAAAGCCAGGACATTCCAGACAGCGGAACGTGGCCAAGGATCCTGGATTTGCTGTCAGATGCTGCCGCTTTTTGTAGGTGTTCTCTTGTCACTGAGTAGATGAAAACAACAAAGAGCAAAAGGAAGATGGGGATGAGCTGGGAATGTGTGACAAAAAATATATCACAATTCCAGACACAGGAAGTTTTCTTATTTTCTTGTTCCACAGACAAAAGAAGGCTCATTTGGAGAGAGAGGGGTGTGTGTGTGTGTGTGTAACACAAGCTACTACACATGTGACCTCTTTGCCATCACTAACAAAACCTCATCTATCTTTTTTGCCCACAGAGAAGGTGATGAATATCACATTGGCTAATGAGGTGAATGACCAGTTCACAAGGGCTGGCAAATGAGGTGACCTCATTTTTATAGATGAGCAGTGAAGAGACCTTAGACAGATGCCCCTTTGCTGCTTGCTGAGTGACCTGTTTGTGTTTCAGCATCTCCACACAAACAAATCAATCACAGAATGGTTTTGGGTTGGAGAGACTTTAAAGCTCACTCCATTCCAACCACCAGCCATGGGCAGGGACACCTTCCACCAGACCAGGTTACTCCAGGCCCTGTCCAGCTCAGCCTTGAACGCTTCCAGGGATCCCGAGGCAGCCACAGCTTCTCTGGGCAACCTGTGCCAGGGCCTCACCACCCTCACAGGGGAGAATTCCTTCCCAATATTCCATCTAACCCTGCCCTGGGGCAGTGGGAAGCCATTCCCCCTTGTCCTGTCCCTCCAGCCCATGTCCCCAGTCCCTCTCCAGCTCTCCTGGAGCCCCTTTAGGCCCTGGAAGGGGCTCTAAGTTCTTCCTGGATCCTTCTCTTCTCCAGGTGAACACCCCCAGCTCTCCCAGCCTGGCTCCACTGAAGAGGTGTTCTCGCACCTGGAGAATCTCCGTGGACTTGCACTTCCTTATAGAGTACCACATTCTCCCCCACCAAATCTATATACCACAATGTGTTTTATAGCTGCTTTGTGACTGAGGCACCAGGGTTGTTTGCTGGAAAATTCCACTTGAAAAAAATTCCCTCTTTTCCTTTCCAGTGCACCATTCCAAGGGCACGCTTTTCCTAGAATTATTTCTCTAAGTGAACTAATTAACTGACCTGATCCTTAACCTCCCACTGATCTCACCCTTATCCGACTAAACTGATGACCAATCCAAGAATGTTTAAACTGAAGTGAGGGGATTTGCAGTTTGTCAGTTTCCTAAGCCCATAGCTCCCATCCATTTTATTTATAATCTATACGTTCTCATGAGAGTCAAAAGGAAAGAAGAGATTTACTTGAAAAGTTTTTCATTTGAACTCCCAGTTTTGAAATCATGCGCGCATATAATTTTATTTTACTTAAAAAATTAATGTTGTTGACATCACCAGGACTAAAAGTGGAAGCAATTGCTCCAGTGTTCCAAGCACAACTGAGCTGTGTTTTCCCTCACAGGTGTTTCTGTTAGATTGCAGCATTGGTTTTGTTGCTCCCTTCTAAGTGTCTGAATTTGTTGTGAGAGATCCTCCTCATGCCAATGATCTTAAAGGTCTTCTACAACCTAAATGATGATTCTATGACTCTGTGAATTTGCCTCATATCTGGGGCCAGTTTTCAAGCTGCATCACTCCCTAGGGCAGGTTGAAATACTGGTGCTGTTGGCCGGATTCCTTCCAGCTTCAAACTGGATCTTGTTGTCCTAGTCTCTGAGGCTCTTGCCACAGCACAGCAAGCGATATGACCTCCTCTGTCACAACCCTGGCCCTTCAGCCTCGCTTTTGCTGGCTCTTGCTGGTTTCCTTCTTCAGTGATACCCTTGTGTGATGGCCAGAACCACCAGGTTGTGGAGTTACTTGTGTTCCCCCTCCCTCTTCATCTCTATCCCCAGGTGAGCATTGCTGTGTCCAGCAAAAGGCAGGGCTTCAGTGCTGCTGTGTCCTGCTGTGTGTGCCAAGGACATCGTTGTCCCTGATGCCAAGGACAGCGTGGGCAGCAGGAGCTAAGCCCCAGCCTGTGCTGGACCAGGAGGTTGCACTTGCAAACAGTCAGGCATGAAAGAGTTCTTGCTGATGGTGTGTACAGGAACACTGTGAAGCTGAGTTGTTTTATTTTGCTTTGAGGAAATGACCTCAAGAAGGGAGGTTTAGATTGGATATTAGGCAAAAAAATTCTTCACTGAAACAGTTGTCCAGCCCCGGCACAGGCTGTCCTGAGCAGTGTTGGAGTCCCCATCCCTGGAGGGATTTAAAAGCCGTGTGGATGTGGCACCTGGGGACATGGGTTAGTGGTGGGCTTGGCAGTGCTGGGGAAACTTGATGACCTTTCCAACTTAAACAATTCTGTGATTCTATTCCGTGATTCTTCTTTGTGTTGGAATGCAATAATAAGTCAGGAGGGCTCAACCTCAAGATAAGTAACTTAACCTTCAGAGCCCCTTTGCAAATAAAGCATTTTTAAATATTACATGTGTAGGAAATGTGAAGGAGCCAAGAGGTGTCCACGCTTCCTGCTGAGCTCTGTCTGGGCATGGCCTGGAGGATGCTGCCTGGAAAATGCTGGGACTGTACCAGGGCACGTATCCTCAGTAGAGCAGGATCGGTGTCTGTGCCAACACCTGATTCTTCTTATTTTCCAGCATGGATATAACCTTTGGGGACCTAAGACGATTCTTCTGACCCAGATCTATGAAATATTAAGACTGCCAACTTCTGTTTAAACACTTTCTGTTTCAGTGCATGTGAAACTAATTATTGGGGACTATCTGCACCTTTGAGAATAAGCAGGGTGAGGGTCTTAAGCCACTGGGATGTATTTGCTTTGACAGTTATGCTGTTTCCTCATCTCATTCCAAACCTGGAGTAAGCTAAACCTCTGGTAATAGAAAAGGCCTTATCACCTGAGGGCACTTTTCCGTGGCAAGAAAAAGAGAAAGCTTCAGAGAGGTGTTAATTTGTGCCTAACATTTCGCTTGCCAGAGCGGTCTTTGCGGTGCTTGCACTCTGAGGGAGAGGGAAATAATCAAGAACTAATCAAGCAATAATCTTTTCAATGCACAGCACTGCTTCCTCATGGGTAGCATCTTTCTTAGCAGGTGAATTATTCCTCGCTATGGCCAAATTCTGTGTCAATCCCTTTACACTGAATGTCAAGATTCAAGAGATTAGATAACAATCAACACGAGCATTCTTTATACTGTTTATATTTCATGTGCAGCACGGTAAAACCAAACAAAACCCGCAGCAGTGCTGGAGGATCAGATAAAGGAGATTCCATTGTTGCATGGTCCCAGATTTAAGCATCTAAAATGCTGGTGTGCAGCAGTCATACCTCAGGTTTGGTCCTGCTTCTGCAGCCTTTGGATCTGGTACTCAGGTAACCTGGGCTGAATGTTTCCTCCTCCCAGTCCATCATCATCATCAACATCAAGGATTCTGTGCCTTTGCTGCATAACTAAATATTGGCCTCTTGAGCCCAAACCAGATGCTGGTTTGCTAGGGGAAGGGGAAATGAATGTCTTAGAATCACAGATGTATGTATTTATATGCATGTATTTATGTATGTATATATGTATGTATTTATCTTTAGAACAGTAAAAACAGTGACATCTCTTTTGCTGTGTTAGGCTTGCACTGGGTGGGAGGTAGTCCAGGAAAATACTCCAAAATTCCTGCCCAACCTAAGTGTTTCTTACTGAGCCTGGTTAACACCTGCGCGTCAGAAAAAGAATGAAAAGAGAGTGCTTGAAAAAAACGAAATAGGTGACTTGAATAGCATTTATTTGATGTAAAGAAAAAAAAAAAGAAGAGTTTCAATGACAAGATAAATTAGTTCTGTTAGCAAAGACTGTGTTATGAATGATAATGGGAAGGAGCATGATACACATGTTCTGACTGATATACATGTCAAATTACCAAATAGCTGGTTTTTTTGTGAGGGGTGATGGGAAGAATAAACTCTTTAGATAGCATGAAACATAGAATTAATTCTGAATGATGTGCAAAATCTTTCTAATGGCTGAGACATGGCCTTCCTCTTTTGTTCTTTTTCAGTTCTGTGCATATGATTTCTTTAAGGTGCTGCCAAAATGTCCCTGTTGCTCAGCAACAGCAAGCTGGAATAGCACCAGTCGGAGGAAATCTGCTGATTTGCACTGGCCATAAAGTGTGTTCTCTTACCCGAGTGCAGATTTTGACATTAGAATGAAAGCAGCCTTTGTGGGTTTGGCTTTCTGGGGCACAAATGGTCCTAAGTGGGGAGATGTCAGTTCAAACACTAAAATATCCTTTTGCATTTTACTTTGATAAACCGTAGAACCACTGGATGGTTTGGGTCGGAATGGACACCTGAAAGTCATTAGTCTAATCCCCCTGCAATGACCAGGGACATCTTCAAGCAGACCAGGTTTCTCAGAGTCCTGTCCATCCTGACCTTGAATGTTTCCAGGGATGGAACATCCACCATATATATCTCTGTGCAACCTGTGCCAGTGCCTCACTACACTCATTATAAAACATTTCATCCTTATATTTGGTCTGAATCAACCTTCTTTTAGTTTAAAACAATCACCTCTTGTCCTACTGCAACAGGCCCTGATAAAATGTTTGTCCTCGTCTTTGTCAAGGGGACCTTTAAGTACTGAAAGGTCGCCCTGGAGCCTTCTCTTCTCCAGGTCAACACCTCCAGCTCTCCTACCCTGTCTCCAGAGCATAGGGGCTCCAGCCCTTGGGGCATTTCTGTGGCCTCCTCTGGACCCACTCAAAGCTTATTCTAGGCAGAACATGACCTCATCTAACCCCAATCTGGGATCCTGTGCAGCATCTCTGCTAGGAATGAGTCACTGCCTGGTCTGTAGGAGGTTTTTACAGCTCTGCCTACAGCTCTGCTGGCCCAGCACTGTGCCTTTGGCTGGTTGCACCTCCTGTACAGAGGCAGAGTTTGCACTTGAACATGTAAGAAGGTATTGATGCAGCAAAATGCCAAAAGACTGAGGAAGCTGGAGGTGTTCATCCTGGAGAACAGAGAGACCTTAGATCCTCTAACAGTGCCTAAAGTGGCTCCAGGAGAGCTAGAGAGGGACTTTGGACAAGGGATGGAGGGACAGGACAAAGGGGAATGGCTTCCCACGTCCAGAGGGCAGGGTTAGATGGGATATTGGGAAGGAATTGTTGTCTGTGAGGTTGGGGAGGCCCTGGCACAGGTTGCCCAGAGAAGCTGTGGCTACTCCACACCTGGAAGTGTCCAAGGCCAGATTGAAAGAACAACCTGGTCTGGTGGAAGGTGTCCGTGTCCCTGGCAGTGGGATAGAATGATATGATCTTTAATGTCCCTTCCAATTCAAACCTGTCTATGATTCTAGGATTCTGTGATAAGTACAAAGATCAGAAGTTGAGTTTTGTAAATATCCCACATACACTGATTTAAAAACTGTATTTTCCAATGTCTTCCACACTATTTATTTAAAAGATAACATATCTTTGGAAAGCTTAGTGATGATAAATAGAGGGAAACTCATACCAAAGTCAGAAAAGGATGAATATTTGTTTTAAAAATTAACTCCACCCAATATTATGTAGGTATTTATTAAGTAAGACACCTTAAGTGGTACATTTTTATAAATGATCTCTGGAGTGGCAGTCATACAGGAATCCTGTTGAACATCTGAAAACATGAAACTTCATCAGATTATACTGCCAGCAATTCATCCCAAATATTTTACACTCAGATCTTTGTGATGCTTGAAAAACAACATGGGCTTTTTGAGTGTGTTTTTTTTCTTTTTCCCCCTCCCAAACTCAAAATCGTCGGCAGCACTATCCCCAGGTCAGATTTTATTTCATCTCCTACAAGAAGAGCGGGATTTGATTTGCTTTTCCTGGACCAGTGTTACTGCATGAAGGGTCATGCCAACTGCAGGACCTGAGGATATGGAGTACCAGCTTCACCATGAGATGAAGTATCTCTGTGAGCCAGAAAGGTGGTTGAGTTAACGCCCACTGAGATGACCATTGCTGTTGGATGCAAGGTCAGTTTCTCCCCTTCTCCCCCTGAAAACCCTGGGAGCCTGTGCAGAGGTGGGACGTGGCTGGTCTGCTGTGGAGCTCTGCTGCTCTGGTCCCCCAGCCATCCCCTTCTTATTGTGGGCAGAGAGAAATGGCAGCGCAGCAGCTTCATAGAATCTTTTATGTTGGAAAAGACCTCTAAGACCACTCAGTCCAACCATTCCCCGAGCACTGCCAAGCCCACCACTAACCCATGTCCCCACATGCCACATCTACAAGGCTTTTGAATTCCTCCAGGGATGGGGACTCCAGCAATGCCTTGAGCAGCTGCGCCAGGGAGGGACAGCCTTTTCAGTGAAGAAATTTTTTGCCCGATATCCAACCTAAATCTCCCTGGTGCAACTTGAGGCAATTTCCTCTCATCCTGTCCCTTGTTCCCTGGGATCAGAGCCCGACCCCCACCTGGCTCCACCCCCCTGTCAGGGAGTCGCAGAGAGCCAGAAGGTTCCCCCTGAGCATCAGCAGGAGGCTGGGGCAGAGCAGCATTTTGCTGTGTTTGATATTGGTGGTCTGACGGGGACAGTGCAGGGAGAGAGGTCAAGGAGATCAGCTCAGATTGTGCACAGACTGAACAGAGCCATTTTATTGCACAGGAAAGGGACAGCAGGGACTTTTATTTGCTGTCCCCTCCTTTGTTAACCCATCACCAAGTTCAAGTATTAAGAAAAACCATGAGATTAATACAAAAATCATGAAAATCACCCCCATCTTATGCTTGATGGTTGCTAATGCACATCTCTCTCCACAGGGCTTGAGGAGTCCTCCAGGTAGAACCCTTCACCACCTATTTCATACTTGGCAAAGGGTACTCTTTATTCCACTTCTCTGCTACTATGAAGCTGTCTAAGATGTATCCTATTGCTGTCATAAGCTGGTTTTAGCCATTTATTAGGAGTCCCCTCAGATGCTGAAAGATGCTCTTCATTGCTTTACACCTGATTGCTGTGCCTCACTTTCACAAAGAGATTTTCCTTTACAAATTCTAAGTGATTTCCCCATTGCTTTATTATTCAAGTGTCTTTTCAGATATATGTGCTTTAAAATCATTACAGATTGGTCTTGGAAAACATCCTTCCAACACAGTCCTATCTAACAGAAATTTTGTTCTAATAGAACAAACAAGACGTGGTGGAAAAAGTCTCTCCATTCAGAAGCTGATGTTTGACTTTGTAGCACAAAAACCAGAGTCTATTGAGGAAACACCTTGTGGTCTTGCCTTAAATTCTGCCAAGTATCTCTCTTCTTGGGTCTTTATGCCTCGCAGGAGGACCTTTGATGTTTCCTCATCTTCAGATAATAAGCTCGGTTGGCTTCTGGGTAGGTGACTTTGGAGAGTGGCAGCTTGTAGATGGCAGAGTTGGTTGTGGTTATTAGCAGGAACGTCAGTGCAGACAAGCAAAAAGACCAGGTTCCTGATGGCACCCCAAACTGCAAAGAAAAATAGCAAACCACCTATTCACTACGTGTCTTACTTTTATTTGAATAAACCCCAGAGCCAAGCATTTTGGAACAAGGTTTCTCAAGGAAGTCTAGACCTGGTTTTGCATTGAGTCTTTCCCTAGGGAGGCAGGATTTCTTTACGAGACCTTGACGCTGTGCATTAGCTGCAATATCTACCAGCTCTGGTGAGAGGGCTGCCTTCTCTTTGTGCATCTGCCATGGTCTTGAATGGCCATGAGGCAGGAGTGGGTGCAGATGAGGCAGGAATGGACACCAGAAGCATTTAGCTTTTCCCTGGGCTGTTGTACTGATTGTCTTTTGGCAACTGAGAAAGGTAATTAAACCAAATGTAGCGTTTCTTTATACATGTGGAACACCCTGACTCAATTGTTTCAGGCACAAAGTGTAGAAATGTAAATATCTGAAGGAGAGGAGACCTTACAGCAGCCTGCCAGGGCCTTCAGGGTCTCCAAGAGAGCTGGAGAGGGCCTGCAGTGACAGGACAAGGGGGAATGGCTTCACAATGACAGGAGGGCAGGGTTAGATGGAATATTGGGAAGGAATGTGAGAGTGTGTGAGGCCCTGGCCCAGGTTGCCCAGAGAAGCTGTGGCTGCCCCATCCCTGGAAGTGTTCAAGGCCAGGTTGGATGGGGTTTGGAGCAACCTGGGATAGTGGAAGGTGTCTCTGCCCATGGCAGGAGCTTGGAATGATATGAGCTTTAATGTCTTTTTCAACCCAAACCATTCTGTGATTCTGTAATCTCATGAGTGTTGAGAGCTGAGCTGTGGAAGTTCATTCAAACTCTGAGGAAGAAAAGCGATAAGTGACGATTCTAAGTGACTTATTCCAGTGGGAATCACACCACTCCTCTGGGCAGATAATAACCCCTCTTCCAAGATCGTTTCTGCCTTTGGCTGGATTCCCCTCCACACCTCGGTGTTTTGCCTGGCAAGCCAGGTAAAAATACAGTGCTGAGATCTGTTGCTGGAAAACAGACCTTAGCTGACACACTACTTACCACAGACAACATGCTGGTCACTGCTGCTCCCAGGTAGGCACTGAAGAGTGCTGTGAAAAAGAAAGGTAGTTCCTGGTGAGTTCAGTTGCTCATAGAGTAGAACAGCAAGGACAAACATCTCTCACCCTGCCTTGGGTAGCTCAACCAGTGATCATGACCCTGCCTCGACAGTACCCCCTTAAAGTTCTTTCTTTAGCACTGTGTCCCCTCCAACCTGGAGCTTATGGAAAGGGCAAAACAAACAAACAAACAAACAACTGGAGTGATGAAAAATGTGCTATGGAATCAGAGGCTTTTGAAAAATGCACTGCCATGGAAAATATGTAGCTTGATGGATGGGGTTAAGTAGGAAAATAACCCTTCCACCCTCATCTGTCCTGCCTGTAGGGCTTGAAGGTGGGTCAATGAGATACAAAGCTAAATCTTTTTTATATGAGCACTGAATGAGCAATAGTTTCACTCCCAGCTCACTCTGATATTGAAATTTCATATGGAATTGCCTTATAAATAATTCTTTAATCATGCTGTGTTACCTAGCTCATGCCTTTGGTATCCATTTCAATAGAATGGGGAATGTGTACTGTCTAACTACAGCTGTGGACTGATCTTGAGCTCCACTTTTCTCAAAGTTTAGGTATGTCCTTCTTCAAAGAAGGAATCTGAGCTGGTATCTGTGATTGGAAAACTCACTGTGATTCATCCAGCAATGGAAGAGCAAACACAATTAATGTCTCAAAACGAATCGCCTAATTTCAAAAACCTTAGTTAATCAGTGTCCACTGATTACACCTCTTGTTTTTAAATGCAGCTCTTGGCTGAAAATAAAAGAACAACTTTTATTTTTTCAGGGTGCGTTTAAAGCCACGACTCCAACACCCAGCTCCATTGTTTGTCAGTCTCACCTACATCCATCTGCCTGCCTGGAGGTGCCCATCTGGCTCCATCCACCTCTGCTATAAAAACCTCTTGGATCACTTCAAAAGGAGGAGTGCCTGAGGTGAAAACCCATCGGGTACTTACCGCAGGCAATCGCCAGCAAATGTGTCTGCCAGGTGAGGGCGTAGAACATGCCCCCGATGGCAACGCAGGAGAGGGAGCTGTTGTAGCCCCATAGCCCGGAGTAGATCTGGCTAAACGGTGTTCCTAAGCTCAGCCCTGGAAAATAAGTCAAAGATGTTGTCACTCCTTGGCCAAAGAGGTGAAAGCAGCGGAGGAATTGCAGGAATCCAGCTTTTGTGGCCAGCATATGTGCGTGGAGTTCCTGTGTGCAGTAGTGTTGTTCTGGTCTAAGGCCAAAGCCACTTTAAGCTGATGAAGTCACGGCAGAATTTCCCTGAGCTGATTTTGGTGATGAGATTTCAACAGCAGATGTATGAGCCCGTGTGTGAACCTTAAATGCATCCCTGGGGCCCACACGTCCACACTGATGGCTAGGACTTTTATTAGTCTGCTCCTAAACCCACAAGAATATATCTAGAAATTAAGTATTTAATGGGAAAAATTAATTTCAGCCCAAAATATGCTTCTGAAGATTTCCACCATCATAAAACAAGGTAAGAGAATGGGGAAGTCAATCAAAAGAATTCTTAAAAGAGAAGTCTATGTATGTTTTGTTTTCAAGCAGTCATTCTCCAGTGGAAAAAAAACTTGTGACGGTAAGTACTCTACTTATTGCAGTTCCTCTTTTGTTCTCCATGCTTTTATATAAATTCATGACACAATTCAAATCCTTACCTGCCAGCATCCCCACCGATGAGCCGATCACTGCATGCAGACAAATGAGTGGGGAAGAGATAAATAAAGCCACCAGGAAAATTCCCCCAGTCCAGGGATTGTCACAACCATAAACCTGACCCACACCGACTGGAATGGATTGCAGGAGCTGTAAGAAATTGGAAAAAACCCCAAGACAATTTGTAATTTGTTATCAGCTTTGCTAACTTTTTTGTTTTTAATCTATTTTTCTTGGCCAGTTTTGTGTTTGGCATTTGCTGGATGCAGTCTGTCTTTCTAAGTGGAACATTTGGATGCCTCTCGGGAGACAGCAGGGCATTTCCACAGGGTTTCCCTTTCAGCGAAAATGAGTCATGACTCGTTCCCTAGCCATGAGCTCCTCTGCCAGGTTTTTGATCTAATATCAAAGATAAATATTTTGTGAAAGGGTTTACTCATCATATTTGCACCTGCTGCTGACCTGGCCATTTTTATGTACCCATATGAACCATGACAGTGAGCCCAGGGCATGGAAGTGCTCAGGTAGATGAGGTCTTTGAGAGGACATTCCCCTCTGACTGGGCAGATCCAAGGGTGATATGGCCAATAATGGCTTGGCCAGAATTATGAGACTTTACTCAGGAAAGGCTTTGTTCCTGATTTAGTTATATACCTGAAACTCCCTCGTGATTCACTAGGAATGTGAATGGAGTTGCTGAGTTGGTGGGACAGAGCCCAGCCTGATAACAGCTTAAAGATGGTTTTGAGGCACTTTTCCATTTATGATCCCCATAAAATTATGCACCGTGGTAAGTGTTCTGAAATGTCACTTTTGGGTTGATATTTAGTGTCAATTAACTTCCTTTTCTTACTCACTCCCTGGCAATCCCTCAAAATAGTCTGCTGAGCCTTGAGGAAAAGCAGTTACTCTAGTATCTATGTGTTTTATAGTGTTTCTTTGGGAAGTTCCCACTTGGATATAAATTAAAAATATATGAATGTGTGCCTGCACCCATAACTATTCTACCATAGTAATATCTCCTTGCTCATGTCTAATTAGGAAGATGCAGTTTAATAAACACTCTACATGAAAAACTCAAATTACCCTGTGAGTTAACTGGAAGTCTCAGCACAACCTTGGCCATGGGGAGGTGATCAGTTACCACAGAAATGGGTAATTAGATTCCAGAGACTCTTTGAAGATTTAGATCCAACAGCAAATGGAAGATACCAACAAGATTTGTGGTTTTCAGCTATCAAAAATGTTCATTCTTAAACATTTACATTTTGGATAACAGCCATCTTATGAATCAAATTTTGTATTGCCATACTGCAGTAACAAGGGGGGTGGATCTGTTGGTGTGAGTCCAGAGTGACAAAAATGCTCCAAGGGCTGGAGCCTCTCTGCTCTGGAGCCAGGCTGGGAGAGCTGGGGGTGTTCACCTGGAGAAGAGAAGGCTCCAGGGAGACCTGAGAGCCCCTTCCAGGGCCTAAAGGGGCTCCAGGAGAGCTGGAGAGGAAACTGGGATAAAGGATGGAGGGACAGGACGAGGGGGAATGGCTTCCCACATCCATAGGGCAGGTTTACATGGGATATTGGGAAGGAATTGTCTGTGAGGGTGGTGAGGCCCTGGCACAGGTTACCCATGGAAGCTGTGGTTGCCCCATCCCTGGAAGTGTTGAAGGCCAGGTTGGATGGGGCTGGGAGCAACCTGGGGTATAGTGGAAGGTGTTCCTGCCCATAGCTGGAGGGGAGGAATGAGATGGTGTTTAAGGTCCCTTCCAACCCAGAACATTCTGGGATCCTATAAAGGAATATAATACATTTCTGTAGTGTTTTTATTTGTAAGTGAAGAAGACTGTTATCTTTAAGACAACCTACCATTGTGATTTCAGCCTCTGTCCAGGTGATGTTTGGTGTTGCTGTTGCAGGCTGAATGACAGTTGTAGGGAAGAAGGGGTTGTGTGGTCCTGATGCAGCCAGATAGAGGGTCAAGGCCAAGTTGAAAGGCAAGGTGAGAACAGGCAGGTCCCACTTACAGAAGACTGAAGCTAAAGCACTGGTGAAAATGGGGCTGAAAGAAGAATAAAATGGTCTCACTAGAAGCTGGTCAGCTGGGCAAAAAACCCACCAAAACCAAATCCAACCATAAGCCCAATCGCAGCAAATTCAGTCTATTTTTTTTTTTAAAGCTGTTTAATTCCTCAATCTTTCTGATCAAATCAGACATATGACAGGGTCACTCCATAAATTTCCTACCCTTTCCAAGGCAGTTATAAATGTTCAGATTCCTGACATGTTATACAATATGTATGGTGAATTTGGTGAGCAAGAAGGAGACAGGATCCAATGATTTAATAGTTATTCCCCAGCTCAGTCTCAGTGTTCACCTTTTTTTTTTTTTTTCCCAGTACTTGAACTGGAGTGAATACAGGACACCTTTGCCAGGTCTGAGTGAACTATGAATGTGGCCGTGTGCCCTTGCTCAAGCCTGTGGATCAGAAGTAAAAGCTGACATCAAAGTGACTGTAACACTACATGAACTTCAGGCAGACAAATTATATATGTGTGGTTTTAGCAACCTGCAACTAGACATTTTGGGGTCAAAGACCAGCTTTCAGATTTTTTTGCTGTCCAAACACCTAGCAGATTATTGTGTCATATATATGAGTAAAGTATTATTAGTTGTTTGTTTTGATTAGCGTCAACCACCGTATCTTGGGACCACTTCTGTGCCTGGAGAAGTAAATTTTCATGACATTTTTATATGGTGGCTTAAATAGATGAAACACTTGTGGTTGATGACAACAGGGAATGGCGAAAATAATGTTCCTCTTGAAACAAAAATGAATTGACTCATCACAGCAATATGACTCACATTTAGAGTATTGAATTACACGTGATCAGCCACCGATTTTCCTTCTCCCCACTGGGCTTATTTGTGATTATGTGGGTATTTTTATTTGTTTCTGGATTACATTTGAGTTCAAAAGTGCAAATAATGTCACGGATTTAGCAGTGTATTAGTTGTGTTTCCTTTCCGTTGGAGTCTGAATAGGAATACAACAGCTCAGTCTCAGTGTGGGGACTCTGGGGTTGGAAAAAGAAGCAGAGGGGCCATCTGACTTACCAGGTCATGGACAGCAGTGCTATGGGCAGCAGGAGCCACCAGTAGTAGTCTCCCTTAGCAGAGAAGATGGCCATAAGTGATCCCACCAGGATCCCATTGTATCCATACAGGCCGGCTGCTATGGCTGACCTGTGGGAAGGGAACAACTACACCTTGAAATCTGCGCACCTGAGAAGGCTTTACTTGCATCACCCCCTCCCTCCCCACGCAGTAGTGACTCTGTGTGATGAAGACCTGCCAAGACTCATCCGTTTGATTTTGCACATTTGAGTCTCATGTGCCCTCAGTAGCTTCAGCAGGTATGTCCACGCTGTCCCTTTGCAACAGGTGCAGCTGGTGGGAAGATCTGTCTGGTCCTGCCAGACCAGATACACGACCAGTGAAGGCTGGATCATGCAATCATAGGAGGTTTGGGTTGGAAGGAGCTTTAAAGATCACCTAGCTCCAAATCCTGCCAGGGCCAGGGACACGACTAAGTTCAGGCTTCTCATCCACATCATGTGTTTAACATACAAGTCAGCACTGAAGTGACCACCTACTTTTGAGGGGGGAAAGGATGGACTTACCTGTCCTGACCCAGAATAAGTGCTGTTAAGGTTGAGACAACTGTTCCCAAACACGCTGTGAGTGCCCACCAAGGGTTCTGGAGCACAAAGCCAGCAAGGACGATCAGCCCACTGAGAGGATTGTTGACAAACATCACCTGCGATATCCCACGCAGCACCCAGTCAATAAACTGGATCACGAGAGGTTTATCTGGAAGACATCAAATTAAATAATAAAACAAGCCCCCTAAGGTACACAGATGGTACTGATTCGGGATGTATTTTTGAAACTCAGGAAGAGTTCTGGCGGTGGGAATTGGCACCACGACTGAAGCAATGAATCAACAGGACTGTAAAACCTGACTGGGATTTATTATGGTCTATACTGCAGCCTTACAGCTGGAAAACTGAGATGAACAGCGTGGTTGCCAGAACCCTGTGTTATAAAGTACCCTGGACCAGATTCATATGAACCAGCTAATTTATGATGTCTGTGGCTCAGATGGCAAATCGTATGTGTATCCCACTGCTGATTTATCGTGGGGACCAAACGCACCTACCTATGTGTAATTTAACTTCACAGTGGCATTAGACTTGACAGAAACTGCTTAGCTGAAAGGACATGGAGTGTTATGAAGAATGGCAGAGCACAGAATAACCATCTGGGGCTATGTTCTGTGGGACTAAATTCCCTTTGTACATGGCTTGTTGGGAGGTAAATGTCATCTCAGACATCCTCAAGATTTAAGCAGTATGTGAATCTCTGCACAAAGCTGATTTCCTCCCCCCTACCTCCCACAAAACAGATATAAATCAGGCTAAAGGTAGTTTCTATACTTCTCTGACCTGAGTCACATAGCTGAGAAGTTAGTTATTACTCCTTTGATGTACTTTTTATTTGGAATTCCCTAATTACTCATGATGAGGGAGCTTTACCTTTTAGCCAGGCTCCAAATTCCTTCATGTCTCCAGTGATGTACCCAAGAGCTTTGCAGACTCTCTTCCCACCTTTGCTCAGTGGATTCTGCCTCATTGGCTTTCTTTCCCCCATGGTGTCTATCTTGACATCAACAATGTTTTCCATGTTGTTGTTCTGGCCCTTTGGTAAAATCTAAGGGAAAAAGAAAACAAAACAGTTTGTTGTAACACCTCTTACTGGTTCCTGTTTACTCTCTCTACTCCATATTATTGATCACCACGTGCTACTTTGGAGCCAGGAAGAGGAAAAGCCTTATTTTGAACACCTGGTTCTCATGTCTCCATGGACTCAAGCTCTGTCCTTCCAGAATTCCATGCAGTCATAGATTTGAACACCACAAGGAATGACCGACCCTTTTGTCATGGTGTTTTACCCGACTTTAGCACCCTTCTCAGTTATACCAGGTTTTCTAGAAATCAAGCAGCTCTTGATTTAAAGGGTGGTTTCAAAAAGAGCAAGATAGCATTAGAGGACATTGGCTTCACAGAGGCTGAGGTTTACCTCAAGATTCAGCTTGATAGAGATCCACCCCATGTAAGAAGACGTTTCAATTATTAAGTCTCCTCTGCTGTGTAACCTGTATTTGAATTTGTCCATCAGCCATCAATAACAGGCACCTAAAGCTGGGTTTATAGGTCTCTGTATTGTCACCTACTGGGATCAGTTCAGCCTCCCTCACAGGCTTAGCCTGAGGGGGATGTTCATGGTGCCTTCTTCCATTACTCACATGCATTCATACATTTCTTTTCTCAACAGAACTACACTTTCAGGTGCCCATCTTTGGAAGAACCCAGCACTGATTCAAGAGCCTAAAGGCCAAATTCACAGTGCTTGCTTTCCACTCCGCCTCAGTCATGATGCTTTGTTTTCTGCCAAGACAGGATAGGGGACCACTGGTTGGAAGCTCCAGTAAGAAGCCCTAAGGGACTAATGAAAAGACACTTGTTAAATTTAGCAGGTACTATAAAAAGATTTAAATAAGGTAGGGGAGTGTTATAGGTCAAACAAAGGTGTTTAGGCCTAAATAAGGTGTTTGGGGTATCCATGCAGGGCTGGCAGAGATGGGGTCCCCTATGGGACACAGTCCTTTTGGACAAGGAGCTGTTGGAAAACCCTTTGGCATCTCATACAGCTCTAGACAGGCTTATTCAGGCTGTAAGTCTCTGGATCAGAGATTTATACCTAACTGTAAACAGTGGATTTTCAAAACAGTGTCCTATAGCCAAATTATTATTTGTCTAAGAGCCAGTTCTCAATATGAAGCCAGCAAATTAAAAACAGCCAAACCTTTCCCTGGGGCGTACTGTTTCCTGAAGAGTAGGACTAATTCTTGGTAATTATCAAGGCAAAGAAAACACAAGACAAGGTGTGTTGTTGAGTGAATACAGAACCAGACCTGCTTCAGGTCTCACTGGTGAGTACTGGCTTCTGCAAAAACCAGTGAATTTGGTTAGGGGGTTGATAGTCTAAATAGGCTGATAGAAACACATTAATATTGAGTTAGTCCTTGACTCATTTGAAACTTCAGTAAAAGCCTTCCCAGTAACTAGGGTAGAGAATCCATACTTCAGAAACACAGGTGCTGGGCACTTAAGCTTAAGCAGCCTCACCTCTGGGCATTACACTTCCAGACCCAGACTTGTGCTCAAGCAGCTCTGAGTCTGTGTAGGGGAATGGGTTGTTAATGCACATCCTGGCCAGATTCTTACTGTGTGTTACAGGAGGACTGGTGGTCACCTTTCAGGATGTAGTAAATATCTGCACAAATAAGAAACAGACATTTTGTGCCTTCTAGAAGAGCCCAGCTAATATAAGGTTCCATATGAGAGGCTTATTACAGGACTGGTATGCAGAAGAGTGTTCAATTTGACTTTGTGGAGGACACAAAGGCAAGGACCTTAAATAAAAAGGTTAAGGAAGAAAAGAAAAGGAGAAAAGAGTGTTTCTAGGGATGGTGTCTTGGTGCTGGAAGGCTTTTTCCTGGCTCAATTATAATTCATTACCTTGATTCATTAACCTTCGCTTTTCTCATTTTTTATTCTGAAATAATGGAATAAGTGAATTGGATGCACTTTCAGTTAAATCAAAATTTCCAGCCAAGATAAATGCTCCTCATTTGGTGAAAGTGCATTTACATTTTCCATTTGAAGAATCTTCCTCTTTAGTTAGGCTTTCCCTGTTGCTAACCTGTAAAGTCAAGTGCTGTTGCACTGCAGTGATGCTGTGTGACCCATGCCCAAGGTGTTTCCCTGCATGCTGGGTGAGGACCTGGAGCAGGATGCTGCAGTGTGGGGTGCAATGTGCGTGTGAAGAAGTATTGGAGTCACTGACCCACTTGCACAGTGGTGAGAAAAAAAAAAAAAGGATCAAGTTGAGGGCCCTAATTTGTCAAAAACTGATGTATTGCTTTGCCATATAAAGGTAATTAAGTGCATACTGCGAGTCTGAGCCAGCAGAACTCCTTTTCTCTGGGTTCCCATGGGCAGGAATGAAGTCAGCTCAACGCACTTGGCATGGTAAAAACACCAGGTGACCTGGTGAGTCACTTCCACTAAGCTGTTTCAAACTTCATCCCCAATGGAGGCTGTGTCTGTACCCTGCATGCCTGTATCCAAAGTCTCAGGGACTGTGGCGTGATCACAGTTACTTTCTGGCCAGTAGTCAAACATGAGTCAAACCCACATTCATTATGTCACAGAATCATAGAATACTTTGGGTTGAAAGGGACCTTTAAAGGTCACCTAGTCCAGCCCCCAGACAGTCCCAATCTATCAAGGGATGTATTGCTCTGGAGAAGGATCAGGTGTCACCTTTCCTATCTGTTTAGTAGCGCATGTAGTGACAGGACAAGTGGGAATGGTGGGGTTAGATGGGATAGAGTGGAAGAAGTTCCTCCCTGTGTGAGGCCCTGGTACAGGTTGCCCAGAGAAGCTGTGGCTGCCCCATCCCTGAAAGTGTTCAGGGCCAGGTTGGACAGGGCTTGGAGCAACCTGGGATAGTAGAAGGTGTCCTCGGTGGACTGAAACGATCTTTATGGTCCCTTCCAACCCAAA
>VZRE01012484.1:0-156891 GCA_013396775.1 Cephalopterus ornatus
TGGGGCTGTTCAGCCTGAAGAAGAGAAGGATTTGGGGACACCTTTTAGCATCTTCCAGTGCCTAATGGGGGTGCCCACAAGAGAGCTGGAGAGAGACTTTGTACAAGGGCATATAGTGATAGGACAAGGGGTAATAACTTTAAGTTGAAAGAGGGTAGGATTAGATTAGATATAAGGAAGGAATTCTTTACTGTGAGAGTGGTGAGGCACTTGAACAGGTTGTCCAGAGAAACTCTGGATGCCCCATCCCTGGAAGTGTTCAAGGCCGGGTTGGATGGGGCTTTGAGCANCTCCCCCCACCCCCTCTATGAACGCAAGGGAAAGGGAGAAGGGAAAAGTTACTGAAATGCCGAAATGAGCAGATCAAAGCTGTACAAAAATATACACATGTATTTACACTTATATACAATTAGAATACTATGTACACTATGTATGTTAGATTTCTCTAACAAGAGAAAATCTTACTACTCTCCTCGAGATAGCAGAACTGCACCAAGCGATCGCTGGCACTCTCCACTTCCCAAGGCCCACAAGGCCTCACTGGGCCTCACTCCTCCACACGAGCAGAGCCGATAGCAGAGAACCTGCTCCCGGGTCCACTGGAAAGGAAAGAGAGTAAGAGGCTTCTCCCTCTTCTTATTTATATCCTGGTTTTCGTAGAAAATCGTATGGAATATTGGGAGGATGACTACTTCCTCAGTTACAACCTGGTTACCAAGGAGGGTCTAAAATCAAAACTACTACAGGAGCACATTTATGTGAAATGTAGATAAGGTCATCATGAGGACATGTTCTTATTTCACTTCATGGAGTACTTATACAATTTCTTCTGCAGCAGAAGTAATGCACAATAGATTAAATGTTGAGTTTGGTGTTTTTCTTTTCATTTTTGCCCTGATCTTACTCAGGCAAATTCCTGTTTGCCTGGATAAGATACTCTCTGCAGTCATTCTCCTTGGCTATATATAGCTATCAGTATCTGGCACATGCACTAGCAAGCGTTCTTTAAATCTGCAATCTTTTTTTTACCTCTCAGCTCTGTCCCTATGTATTAATGGAAAAAAAAGACACCCCACAACTTTTTCCTCCATCTGAAAAAACTCTTCAAAATTTGGCCTTAATGTTGGTAATTTGTTCAAAATCAGTCTCTTTTAAGAAGAGATTTGGTGCATAGCACATATAATAAGCAGTTCTGTTCCAGTTTAAAATTGGAAGTGGAGTTCACGTGTGAAAAAACAAGTGCTGCTATATCTTACTTGAGAACAGTAGGTCCAGTGTAAACTGAAGAGGGAAGATACTCATTATCAGTGCATGCTTCCTTTGGAATTACCACATACCTGGATCTACAGGGAAGCAGAGGTGAAAAAGTGTCTCAGGAGAATGGAAAAGGGTTTAGAGGAGAACTGAGTCAGTGCTTTTCCTCAGAGGCCAAATGCCTTTCTGGGAAAACATTAGCTAAACTTATCTATAGGTTTTTCAAAATAAAGAATTTAATAGAATCATAGCCTCCAAAGTTTTATATGTAACAGTCACATGTTCTGTATGGACTCATTATGATACGGTATGTGCTGTGTGTTTGTTCCTATGGTGAATCTCTTGTTCCTCATTGTTTTTCATTGGTAGGATGACTATGATCAGAGAAAAGTATCTTGAAACAGAATGTAAACTTATGATTGTGAAGAGAATTCCTTAATGTTTGCACTTGCTTTTTTGCAAGTTTTCTCTGAGGTTGCTACTTTCTAATTACTGAAAAAATATTTTGATCAGTTCATTGGGATCTTTCATAAGTCAGATACTCCCTTTGATAAAACTGGCCTTTCCATCTTTTCAAAAGTTGAAAAGCAACCACTTTTGGGGTAAGGATAGCTCGATTGATGTAAGAATATGATTCATTGTGAGAAACATTTATTTATCCTGCCTTTTTGTTTTAACCCCCCGGAGTGGATAGTTTGGTTTATGAATCAGCTCTGGAGCTGATACAAGAGTGAATGCATAAAAATGTCCACAACCCTGTATAATTGCTTTTTTAGTTCCTTGTGGTAAGCACTAAAGTTATTGATGAAGGAAAGAAGATTTCTGGAATTAAAACACTCAGATTTTAATGGCACATTTTGTCTGATTTTTTTTTAATCAATTGTAGTGCTTATTATGATAACTGTATGTAATAAAAATCCCCGCAACCAGAAACAAAGCAGTCTAATAGACATCGTTTGTGCAATGTGCCTGAGAAGATACTGTTATCACTTTTCCACCTTTGGCCTCATTAGCATGGATTTCTCCCAGGCCTGTAAGGGTATTCAGCAGTTGGAGAAAGCAGTCCTTTCTGGACATGGCTGCAGGAGCTGCATGCTGCGGCACGGTACCTCGGCCAACACGAGAAGCTGTCCTCAGTACAAGGTTTCGGCTGAGCATCTTCTCCCCATCTGCTTCATGTCTCCTTGAACAGAAGAGCGCTTAGAAAGGGTTAGGGTACAGAGATAGAGACTGAGTGGGCTTGCTGTGGATTTCAGATTACTGGAGAAATACTTGGATGCACTCTGCTTCCCAGACCTCACACTGCACAACACTGGAGCATTGTATCAGTGTGCAGTCAGGTGTGAAGTCCAAGCCCTTGTTGCTCCTGCAGGGCAGTTATATTAATGCCAACTCACATTCTCCTTTCCACTAATTATAGCAAGGTAGGGCATTTCTGTCTACTCTTTGTTTTCACAAAAATCCGCAAGGTGGTTTAGGATTTAAAAAAAAAAAATTATTAAAAATATTAAAATTATTTAACTGCTTTGTTCTGTAGTTTCCCAGTCTTCATGAATCGGAATGACATGAAAGTGTCACCACTGAACATACTCATTGGGGTGAGGTATGACTGATGAGCAAGAGAACCAAAGGAAAATAAAGCGAGCGTCACAGATCACTGTTAAATTCCAGCTAAATAAATAATGTATATGTGCCACTTGATGTATAAGGTCAAAGAGGTCAGATCTGCAGTAATTGTTGTAAATGCATCCAGCCAGGCCAGAAGCAGTTAAATTCTTTATTGTTGGTCACGTACTCACTTAACAGTAAATGAAGAAAAATATACCCTTAAATATCTGCATGTAACATACTTTATTCACACTACATGTCGTAAAGTTGTCATTTCTGTAGCACTTCTGAATATGGAAGATCTATCCCTGTGGTATCACAAATAGGTTCCTAGAAAAATAATTAACAGAAGGCTTTTTTTTTTTTTTTCAGAAAAAATAAATAATGTAGGCATCTGATTTCCTGTCACTCTTGGTTAACTTTGTATGAAAATGGATAGCTTCCAAATTAAAGCAGGCACCGGACTGTCTGGAGAAACATGCATCTGTAAAGAAATGTGTACATTACAGATTCATTTAGTTCCAAATCTCTTTAATTGTATTTTATATATAACAGTCGCATGTTCTGAAATATGGTACCTTTTTTACTTCATGTGTCAAAACCAGCATGCCAGAAAGGCTGAGGTTGTTTCTTACACGATTTAGGTTAAGCATTTCCTTTCCCAAATTCACTCATACATGTCCACTTTCTTCCCTCCCCACCAGCATGTTTCTCTGAGCGGTGGAGGCTCAATATGAAGTGGCTTTACACCATGTTTTATTCAGAAGATAAATACACAAAAGTCATTCAAGCCAGTGAGCTGCAAGGTCAGGAATACTGAGAACCAGCCTCTTCCCCCCAAACCAAAAATTGCTATTCATATTCCTCTGCATTTACTGCAAATGGCTGTAAGCTAAGCTTGTATAGCTAGAAAGAAAGGAAAACCAAGAGTATTTCTTGTTAACTCTGTGGCTAACATGTTTAAGGAGAGATGGGATGGAAGACACTCTCTCTGCTTTGTAACTATTTTGAAATGAGATGTTGTGGGTCATTTTTTTTTCTTGCACATGCTAGAGATTATTAGTATTCAAATGCCAGAAGCATAATGCATTTCTAATCTAATTTTGCATTTATTTAAAGCTAGTTGCACAACTGTAGTCAAATACAGAGGTGGGTACAACTTTATGTGACTGCTGCAACTTTGAGACCTGAAGTAGAAAAGGGGAAGACCACTGTGAGATTATTGATTACAAATGCAATCAAACCCATTATTAATATAACGTATATAAAATGGCCATGACTTGGTAGTTCTGCAGTATTTTCTAAGAGGCCTTCTCCAATTTTAATTACAATCCCAGGGACATCTGATTAAAAAAAGCGTATTTTTAGAGACATCTGATACAGTAAAACATATTGGCTGGTTAATTTCTGATTTCATGGAAGTAGCAGTCCAGAACAGAAGTATGCTGTCTAGAAAAAAAGGCATGGGATGGAGGACCAAGTGCAATGCGACAGTTGGAAAAAATACCATTAGCAGATAATTAATAGTCTTCCTTGCACCAAATTATCAATGTTCAGCCTGCAGGAAAAGTTCAAAATACATAGGTAGAGAGGACATAACAATGAACTGGGCTCCATAACTATGGAGGAATCTGAGAAGAGAATTATGTGGGAGACGGAAGAGAAAAGAAAGAAATTATTCATTTGGGAAACCCACCAGAAAGGAGTTAGTCACAGTCTAAATGTTTGTCCTCATGGGAGGACCAAGTGCATTGTGAGACAGTTTGAAAAATACCATGAGCAGCAGTCATAATTTATGGTAAAGTCTGCATGAAAGATCTTTCAGTAGCTTAGAGATGGCTGAGCAGGAACCAAAACTTTATTGTTTTTCTGTAGTGTTTGTTCCCATGAGGAAGCCTTAGGGAACACCCATCCTTCACAGCCTATTCCTGCTCCCAGGTAGGAATGGCCCTATGTGCAGAGTACATCCCTGAAAAAAGAATCAAACTACATGACTGTAGTTGTTTCTAGAGAAGCTTGTCCTATCCCATGAGAAGAAAAATTTAGACAGTGGGCATCACCACCTTCACATATGTGAATCACTGTCTCAGAAGAAAAGTGCATTATCCTTCTTTCCCCCCATAACCAGTATCACAATAGGCACAAATCTGGGCTCTTGTGTAGATGTAGCTTCAGTGGGAGGTGGAAGAGGTAAAACCTCACACTCACACAGGGTGTGCTAAAAGTCTGTGAACAGCCTCTGCACAGAACTGACATTTTCTGAAACACAGCAAGTCCTTTTTCGCCCCCCTGCTACCTCCCCAGAGGGATTAGTGCTCCCGATAACAGCCGGTTGCATTCTCATCAATAAACAAAAAATATTTTGTTTTTTTTACTGCTGTAATCTATTGCATTCAGGAATTTCAAAGCTCTTCATAACCGTTAATGACATCTGTGAAAAGAGTATGTTAAATCTAGTTACAGAGGGATTAGCTGAGGTGAAGGTGGATGGGGTCACGTTCTATGATGATGCTGCTAGCAGAACAGGCCAACTCCTTTTGGTCCCATTTGCTGGTGGTACAGGTTGAGGGATCAGATAGAAAATAATGTGGTAGGCTGAGGTAGAGGACAGGATGGCATACCCGGATTGTACACCTTACTGCATCCCCAGACCAAGGCTGGACAAACTGTGGCTGGCCACAGGCCCAGAGCAAGAACAGCCCAGGTGAACTGATGTCAAAGCAGAGTGCAAAACTGCAGAGACTGAACCCCGAGTTCTGTGTTCTGATGTTTGTGCTACAGCTTGCCACGTTGCAGAGCGGTGCATGAAGCTGCCATAACTTTGTGCTGGAAATGGAAGTTAACAAAGAAGCGTAAGTAAAATCTTCTTACTAAATTCCGAATTGATGTTTCTCACTGTATTTCTTCCTATCATTTAGGTCGCTTTGAGACAGAGACAGTTTCTGAGTGATTATGTCACTTACGGTTTACCACTTCCATCTGAGTTATTCACTACACATCCTCCACTAGAAATTAATAGGGGTTTTGCCATTGCATTAAGTGGTAGCAAGACCAGGGTTTGACAGGGAGGAATATTTCTTTTCTACATTGTATGAACTTCCTTTGGTCAAGAAGATATTGCTTGAGGGAAGACGGTCTTTTTTCTTCAGTCTTCCTTTGTTTAGTTCCAGAAGTGCAGCTGTAATATTTGTGGTTGTTTTTTGAAATCATTATTACTTTGAAGAAGGTTAACAATAGTAATACAGAATAACAATTGGTGGCAGCAGTTGGCATTTGAATTCAGAAATACTATGCTGCATTAATCCGTTAACTTCAGGACATATCTTTAGAGCATCAAAGGAGCTTCTTGACCAGTCTGAGGTACTTGAGTAATTTTTTTCTTTCTTGTAATTAAAGTTTCTAGCTCCCTGTTCAGAATCAGTTTCTTCACCAACTGTTCAGTGAATAAATCTATGTGAGTGATTTCCTGACAGTTGTACATTAGGAATTATGGCATATCTCTGCTCATAAGTTACAGAACTATCTCAATACAGAGAAGAGACTATAAAACATGCCAAATGGGGATTTCTCAGATATGCTAATTGCTGCTATATAAAGAGCACGGGATGAAGAGCTGACACAGAGGAAGTTCAACTAGAAAGTACCTGCCACAAATCTTTGAAGGTCCACAGAGAAGCAAATCCTTCTGCTGCCACTTCTTGGCAGAGCTCTGCTGAGCGAAGCCTTTGTAGCTGAGTGAGCTTGGGCAGGGAGGGCTGGTTCTGTGGCCAGACAGGGTCTGGGACAGAGATCTTGACTCTGGGAGCTGCTGCCAGCATCTGGGGGCCTCTGGGGTCGGCAAGGTGCCAATGTATAAAGCAGCCCCCATCTTCTTGCCTTCTTGGTTGTGGTGCCCAGGCAGGATTCTCATCTGTTCTGAAATAGACCCAAATGCAGGCCTCATTTATTTCTCTTGAAATGGACTGGATTGCATTTCCCACTCCCATCTTCTTGTCTATGAGCTTGGCTCTGAAAATAAAGCTGCTGTTTTCTTTAGACGGAATATTTGTGTATTCAGAGCAAGGGCTAGGCTGACTAATGGACATCTATTGCCTCTTCCATGAAGGTTAGGTTTGCCATTCAGTGACAGAAAGATGCTGTCCATGTAAATCATCCTCTCCTTTTTTGCAAAATTTGTACTAAATTGACATTCATACCAAACTTTGCAAATTAACTCCATATCTGTGGAGTACCACAAAAGAATTTACAGTGCAAAGTGGGAGATACAGTTTAGCAAATTTGCTGTAAGCAGGTGTGAGTTACACTCTTTTAGCTTTTTTAAATTATACGTTTTATGCACTGACTACAGATAGGTATTTTTACACTCAGTGGAGTGGGGCTGGATCACTGAACTCATTTTAAGTAGGCCATTAAGCATCTCTAATACTGGTTTTTAGCCACTGCACTTGAACCCTTTGCCCGCAGGCTGACCTGGCAGACAAAAATCAAAATTGCTGTGCCCCAGCAGCTAACAGGAGCAGCTCTGCTATGTTTGTACACCTTTTTTTGTAAACAAGTTTTTGGTACTATCTATGAAATACATTCTTATTGAAGGTAATAATTAATGTGGAAAGATGAAACCAAATAATTATTATTCCATAATTTCAGTAGAGAAATGGAATGTCCCTTTTCAGGCCCCATGGGAAATTCAGCTAATGAACTGAACAGTATCAGTTTCTAGACAGGCAAGAGAGTCTGCTTATTTTGAAGAAATAAATTCAGCTATTTGCCTCCTTCTTTAAAATCATGGTTTTGGGCATGATCACATAATATGAAAAAAGTAACTTCAGTATGGCTTGTGTGTTTTTAACCACCAAGCAAAATACGATTAACTTTAAAATAGTAAATTGTATTGATAAAAAAAAATCTTCTGCCTTCCGGGTGTGACTATCATTTAAATGTGATGATGTCACCCTGTGAGCCATTAAAGCATTATCAATGAGCAGGCTGTACATTTTCTAATGATTACTGTGGGGTTGAAAAAGAGTCTGCAATGTTCCTGCAGTTTGTTCATCATTTTTGTTTGATAATTGTCCTAAAAATCAATGACAGCTACTGAGTACAGAAATTTGATTTAACCAAGTATAAATATAGGCAGCAATTTAGACTGTTCTTGCTCAATAGGAAAATGTCTTTGGATAATAAGTGGATTCCTATCTAAATTCATGAGTTCTTTTATGACATTTTGGGTTAAGCCTGAAATAGATTAATCTTTTTCTGATAAAGTTGCATAAGCTGTGATTTCTCTGGTGACCACATTTAATTGGATATTAAATAAAGTGCTTATCTTTACACCAACAGGTTTTACAGGCTGGATTTCACAGATTAAATAACAAGTAGTAGGCACACACAAAATTTTTTCGATTAAACCGTGATATGCTCAGATTAAAAATTAGACTGTCTTGATTAAGGTAGGCTTTTGAGGTGCATGATTGCAACTGAGGGTTAAATGCACAGAATAGAGGGAAACTGCAGGATGGTGCAAAAAGCCGTGAGGACAGGTCAGCTCTGTGTATTCTTCCTTTCCTGGTTATTCTTCAGCAAATGTACAGCAGTGTGATTTTTTTGTTGGGTTTAACAAGAAGCTTGAATTCCTGATAATGTTTTTGAAAAGCTTGAGGTCGGGATTCATTATGCAAGGTGCTGTACAAGCACACAGCGAGAGGTATCCTGTGATAGAGCCTATCAGCCCTGGAAAGGCAGAGGAAAGGTTAACAGAAGCCTGGAAAGTAAATTAACCTATTGCACCTGAAGAAAGGAGATAGGGACAACGCTGAGAGAAGTACCCAGATGGAAAAACACAGATGGTGTTTGGGAAGAGGAAGTCTTAATAGGGTGAGCAAAGACCACACTTGGGAGGAAGAGTGAGGTAAGAAGGAGGGGATGGAGAAGGTGAAGCTGAAAGCACAGCCTGGCTGTTACAGGGGGAGTTTGTCTGGTACTCTGCTTGCTGGAGAAGGCAGATTGACAGAAGGGCTCCAAAGGGGCGAGAGATAGTTAGGGCTCACTGCGTTTCCTTTAATGATAATGGGGGACACTCTTTGGAGCTGAAAGGACACTTCTGTCTCAGAAAAGGACAGGACATTGAAGGAATTTGTCTGAATGGCTCGGGTACATGTGTGAGATCCGTTGAAAGGAATAGAACAGCTGTACAGAGTAAGACAGGAGGGGAACCACCAGTGTGAGCTGGAGGCCTGACAGGGGGAGAAAATAAATGAAGACATTTGCGTTGAGTAAGCTGTGCTAAACCAAATGATGTGGAGCTCACACTAATTACCATTTTCTCCCCACTAGTATGACATACTGTGAATGTGAGAACAAACTGATGCCTTCCTGTGTAATCAAGCCTACTTTTGACTTTCTGTGCATGGAGCTGGCAGCCCTCTTGATAGTATTTAGTTGTTTTTGTCCTCATATATAGGATGAGGGAATTGCAGTAGCACTATGCAGCCAGCTCAGCAGCTTGGACAACCCTTTCCTGGTGGATTTTTTTTTTACTTTGGCAAGATCAACCAGGAAGAGCTGTGGTGTGAGTTTGTTATCTTTTTTTTCCCTCTAAATAAAATTGACCCATTGCACAAAGCATGTAGCTGCTCCCGAGCTAATGTCAGACTTGCTGAAGGCAGCTTACAGAGATTTGGCAAAGGCTGGCAATGGTAGACATGCCATGCATTGTTGCCCAGGCTCCGGTGACTCCCGGATGCTGGCATCATTTGGCTGAGATTCAAGGCACAAGGTGTTAAACATCCCAAGTGTGTTACTGAAAGATAAAAATGGAAAGTAGTTCCACCAAGTAATGGGGACATGCATAATGGCCTTGTGCTATATTCCAGTCTGGGGTCACTGGGCCTGTCTTTTTGCCTGGTAGAAATAGCTGGTGTCCAGATGATAAAGATGTTGACAATTATCTTCTCTATCCTCCAAAGACCACACAAAGCTAAGCCTTTTCTTTTTACTTTCACCTAATTTTCTTTTGTTTCTGTCTTGTCATGATTTTGACATTGGCATGAGGCTATTTTCTAGAGGAATTTTTTTTGCCTTCTTGGCATTTCATAATGCGAAACATTTTGTTAAGAATTTTTTCTCTGAAGTCACATTTTTTGTTAAGACTTTTTAGGATGGTATTCTCTTTCCTACCTCTCTCAGAAGTCAGCTAGTAAATTAGCAGCCATTATTTCCCCCTAGGCTTCATAAAAATGGTAAATTACTTAAATTTTTCTGTAGCTTTTTTTGTTTGCAGTAAAAAAATAAAAAAGCATTTCCAGAAAAATGAAACACCAGGAAAGGGATGACAAGCTTCAAAGCTTGTGTTACTTTTGGAAGCCAAGAGTTGGGTCAGGGGCTACATCAGTCCACAACCACATAAACTGGTTTCTGTGGAAAGGAGGGTTGTACGGGGCTGTCTGGTGGCAGCAATAGCCTGCCCTCAGAGGTGAGCCAGGATGCTTCTCAGTGCCCATCTGGGAATTCCCAGGGATATCTGCAACATCTGCTGTTAACAAGCAGGTGGCACGTTCCCTGTGCATTCGAGGCAGTGGTAAACTATTATGTGATAGCTTGGAGACTTTTCTGAGCAGAGCTGTATCTGTTTTTAAACATTGTGCAAAACCATGAGTACATGAGTTAGCATGTAGCATACCCTTAGAGGCGTGGTTTGCAAGGGGGCTGTTTGTGTTTAGACCTCATTTCTCCCCTAATAGACCTGGGGAATTGCTCCAGGGGGAAGCAGATTTCTTTAAATGCCTGTGCTCTCTTAGGGTGTCAGTGCTGAGATTGAAAAGACAGTATCTGGATTACCTCAAAGTGTAGGTGTGTTTCATTTGTATTTAACGGGGACCACGGTCTCTGCAGGTATAAATTGGTCTCATGCCACCAACACTGGGCATTTACCTCTTTACTTGCTGGTCTCTTACCAGAGACTAAGTAAGTTCCCAGTGTCCATGCACCCTAACAGTAGTTTAATATCTGGTTTAACAGAGGGTCTGTGTAAAATTCATGTATGCAAATAGAGTGTTTCTAAATTGCCAACACAACAGCAGAAGCTTAAGTGCAATTTTTATTCCAATAAAGACATGATGAAATTATGCCTAATGGTCTGCATACAGCAGTTTTATATGCACTTGCAATGCTCCCATTGACTTCAACTGCTGTTGTCAAGGTATTTCAGTACTACTGAGCTAAGGATCATTACCCTGTGCTATTACAATACATTAAACTAATGCTATCATTTTTCTATTATAACAACAATACCTGGCGACTGAAGGCTACCTCTGACCCAATAACTTGCAATCAAATATTTGTTTCAGATTTCAAAATGCATTATAAATTATGACGCTTGACAAAAATGCCCAGATTAGACTACCCATACCTCCACCTCGGTCTTTAATTCTTTGCATGCAAGCAAAACAAACTTGGCACTGATAAACAGTTTAGACGTACTAACATTTTTAAGAATGTGATGATTTTAGTTTATAAGTAAGTTGTGAACTAAGCTTTCATTGACTTCCATGCAAACAGTGTTGGAATAATAGATCTATACTGTGCATATCCCAAATCCCAGAGCTTGTGTCCTTCAAAAACAAAGTAATTCCCTGACTACTGTTGATGCAGCATGCATCGTGGAATACTTATACAAGTGTCTTGGAGCTATGCTCAGTTGTCTGACTTGTGATATTAAAACCAACCCAACTCTTTTCTGCTGCGTCCTCTTTGCTCTAATGTGACAAAAAATACTGTGCTTAAGTGCTGAGAGGAGATAGCTTTGCAGAGATTACTGATTCCTAAGAAATTAATAATTTTAAATACATAAAGGAAAGCAAATTCACTGATTATATAGCCTTCACTACACTTTCTGATTGCTTGCTACTTCTTTTATCATTTTTACTGCCTAAAAAAGAAAAGCAGTAAAGGAGTTGCAAAAGGGTTGAACATTTAACTGATATTACCTTTATGATAAAGTGAACCACAGACTAGTTGGAAAAAAAAAAAGAAACCATAACCCTGAGTTCCCTTGGAAACCTCTGCAAACTCATCTTAAAAATGTACACACAACATCTGCCAGACAAACAGGAATGAGGACTCGATAACAAAAACAGAATCCAGATGTGCACAAAAATGGGCTTCTTGCTGTTACTTCTATGTCACTTCACTGCAAATCTACAGCTAAGAGACATGCAAAAACATGGTTGATTCACATAGCAGGTCTTTTTGATATTGTTTTCTCCCCAAAACCCAGGAGTTACTTGTTTATTGTTATATGTTGTTTGCCAGTAAGTTGGGAAAGACCCTTAACTTTTCCTTTTAAGAACCAGTTTTCAAGAGCTATTCTTCAAGATGAAAACATTGTTATGCAAGAACAAATAATAAAGTTATATAGAGATCTGGAAAACTGTGTTTTTTAAGACATCAGGCCAACAAGTTTCATTGCAAAGGTATTTCATGGTTCAAACTCAGGGCTTATTCTAATATGCCTAAGAATTTTGCTTACAGAACACATTCAGCCTTGATTGCAAAAGTCCTATTTTGGCTTCCTTTTTCTGTGCATACGAAGTTGCAGATGCAGAATCAGCTGCTTGTCCACGTGGGCACCAAGTTTGATGCCCACTTACTTTAAGGGTACATAAGATTATCAGCATATAAGATCCAATGTTGGCATCATAGGTGTCTCCAGGTGGCACCTCTCATGTCCCTTGCTGAATGGACAGGTAAATCAAGAAAGATGAGGATTGGCTGGTGCAGGATCAGTGTAGTCCTGTGCAAGAGGAAAGAGTTGCAGTGCTGGTTAGGTTCAGGAGACCTGGGCTCGGTTTCTGGTACTGTTACCTCGTCATGGGTATCTCCCACACTCTGTTAAGAGCATGGCCACTCTCAGTGTGGAAAGAACAGCAATAGAAAGCACTCAGGTGCAATCTGGGGGGTGCACAAATCACCTCATTGGTGCTGCCGCACTGGGGGAGTGTGGTAGATTAAAGGGAGTTTCTTGTGTTATCTGGAGGCCCTTCCTGCAAAACACAAACAAGGTGTACATGGTAGAAAAGCGTACAGATCAGCACTACTCTGCTTTCCTGGCTGTGTAGCCCCTTCATTGTTAATGGAGATTTCATTTGAATTCTTTGCATGCTGTTTTGCTGTTAAAATCTTGACATTTACCATTTGCAGATAGTCATATACTTCTGTGAAATAGCACTGATGGTGCAGTGGTATTAATTATTTGCCTTATAGAAGTGTCCACTCTCCAGAAACTGGTTCTCAAGCAATAACCTTCTTTTGTAAGCATGCAAAGATGTCCACACAGATATCTGCAGGAACGCTTTACAAGTCCCAACCCTTCCATGTAAAGGTGAGTATCTCTAAAACGTGCAGATTTTAAATCCCAGTGCCTGTAACACAGAGCGTATCAGCTTCAGAAATGAGTACCAGAGGAAGAGGACCGAGGACACAGAGGTTTGAGTATCTACAGTAATAGCTGTATTCAGGCTTCTTTGATCAGACATGCATCTGTCTGAAAAATAACTGTGCTCCAACTTAATCATCTAGTTCTGCACAATACTTAGAATAAACAAATTAATTCTACAGAGGGATTTAAATTGAACAAATGTATTCACTAGGGAAAGCACAGTGGCATGACCGAATGGCTTAAAATATATCTAAGGCGAAATTGTTCTTCAAGTTGCCAGCAGATCTGCAGATTTGCTCTTTAAACAGTCTGTGGACCTTGATAATCACATTCTTTCTTTAATTATAACAGATTTACAGACACAAAACAATTAAAAAAACCTGTTATGACAGCTTGCATAAAACCAGCTAGGTTATTTAGCTATGAAATAGCCATAGCTAAGAAAGATCTACTTTTGGATGAGTGAAGTTAGAGCGTCATGGTGTTGTAAGAGAGGCTCTTGAGATACTGCACGCAACTTCTGATGGACATGCTGCAATTGTGGGGGTTCAGTCGCTGTTGCATTAATAATAACACTCTGCTTTCACAGGGCATGATGCTATACCCTTTTTACTTTGAAAGGGTTGCATTTCTTCTCTACTGGATGATGCTAGGTGACCTTTTAAAATGTGTGGATAAATGAAGGGGCAATAAATTTTATGCATGTCATGATTAAGAGAAGTAATTCTCATATTTCCCCTTTTAATCTTCCTTTTAAGGCATGCCACTTACAAATAGAAGTGCCTGAGGACGGTTCAGAAAGCAATTCAAGATTGTATCTTCTTGGACATGATAGGAAATTTTGGTATTGGATTGCGTGACTGAAATGTGGACTTAATAGGTATTAGTGTTGCATTATATTTCATATACTGATTGAATGGGTTTGATGAGAAAGACAGAGGATTAGCATGCAAACCACCCCCATTGTTTCATATTAAAAAGTGAATATTTAAGAGCTGAAAAAGCAAATTTGCTTCAGCTACATGGCACACATTTTTCAGTATGCAAATGTGCCACATCTGTGTATTTGTTTTGCTGCAGATACAACCAGCAAGAGTTTAGTGATGAAATCTGTTCTTAATTATGATAGCAGCTGTTGGAGCAGTAGCCATTTTTTTCCTCCTGATGTGAAGTTGCCTGATTTACTCATTTTTGTCTGCATTTGTCAGGGCTGCCAGTGCAGAGAGAGAACTCTTTGTGAGGGGTTGCAATTTGTTTTCTGTGCGAGAGCCAGTGAAAATTGACTAAATCTGCACAGCAGGGTAGTTTTATCTTTTCTTTTCCTGCATTGCAAGCTGTTGTACCTCTGCTCCAGCACAAGAGTCCTATAAAAGTACCAAACAAATGAGGGAGCTGTTAAGTGTTCCAGCAAGTATCTTAAGCAGCAGTTTGTGTAAACGAACTATGCCTTAATGAAGAAGGGGAAAAAAAGTCTGACATCATAGCTGTGGGACAGATGGCATTAATATAATGAGTTGATAAACACTTTGGAAGCTTATTTTTTCTTTCTCAAATAATTTCATTTTCATGTATGAGCCCAGTACATAACTGAAGTTTGTAAATGCCAGGCAGTTTAATACTCGATTTCCTCAATATTTTGATAGTAGCAAGGAAGAGAAAGAGTGGGAAGATTATAAAAGGATGATAAAAAACCTCCTTTTTGAATACACGATCTCTTACAGTAATTTGTTAACGAGGCAATGCTGTTGCAAATCAACAGAGAAAACGACCAAGAATGCTTCATAGCATAACGAAAAATTGGCTAAAAATTGCAGTGGAAATGAAAACAGAATAAAGAGAAGACATAAGTTATTGATACTAAAACTTCTGTGCTAAAAGCCTGCTGAATGCAACATTTATTGTCTCCCTACAATCACAGACTAATAGTCTGTTTCACACTGGATTGTTTCCACACCAATATTTTATGCCTTGGTTTTCTTTTGATCTAGGCAACACTAAATTTAAACAGATTTCAGCCCTGCTCCTCTTTTGGTTAACTTTTTGATGCCTTATCTGGCATGACTGAAACCAGTGAAAATAGCCCCAGAATATAGTGAGAGCTGGTATAGGTCTTGAAAGAATATGCAAAATTCGCCATTCTTTATTGAAAGAAGCAATTTGCTTCTGCTTCCACAAACAGAAAGAGTTCAACGGATTGTACAGCTCTTCTCTTAAGATAAGGATTCTCCCTTTATTTTCTGCAATTCAACTTTTCCTCTTTCACTTTTGACCTTGGAGTCTTGCATTTAGGTAAAAGAAACACAAGATCATGAGAAAATGAGACAATGCAGGTAAACTATACCTTACTTACAAAGGTTATTTCAACGTTAAGCTATCTGAAGTAGTACATCTCTAAGTACAGATTGTTTCTCAGTAGAAGAATATGCTTATATGTCATGGAGATGGTCATAATAAGAATTGATGGTCAGAATAAGAACATGGGCATGGATAACATGGGAGAATCATCAGGAAATCTTGTCCACAATCGTTGTTTACTTAAAAATAAAAAAAAAATTCAGAAAGAGGATTATGTAGTCGATTCCAGTGAGGAACTGGAATGGTATACACATGTAGTAGGTAGGCAGGAAGACACAGTTCTTTATCCTGTGATGGGCAAAGCATACTGTAGTAGGGCTCCCTGGGGGTACCACTGCCTGTCTGCTGCCAGTGCAGCCACCTTCATGGTGGGTGACAGCAGCGCATCCTCACTGGAATAAATATCTTCTCTTATCATTTACAGACTGCTAGTTTACTTTATTTTTCTGAGCTTTCCAAGATGCCTGGTCATGGCCAATTTTATCCTTTTGAGCTGTATATATTGTTCCCATTAACCTGTATGTTAGAATGCAGCCATGAATCTCTGTGGTTCCCCATATTTTTCTTTGAGCCTGACTTTCTTTAGAAAGGTATTTCGTCTCCTGTCAGGAAGCCCAGGTGCTATTGCTGGTGGAATATAAAGGGAATTTTTGGACTTTTGTCTATCTCACGTGTATGTTTTCATGAGAAGTATAGTTGGGAGGAAAGCAAGAGTCATAATGAAGTTACTGGAGAAGTGAGGAAAGTCTGAATTTTCCACTGAAGTGGAAATGTAAAATTTGTCTTCTCTGACTTTTTGTTTTAATAATTTCATGTCTTCTGTGTGGACCTACCATTTTTTAGATGTTTGTAATACAGGTGTGGTCATGTGAAGTAGTGACTCAAGGCTCCAGTTGCACTCAGTTGCAATAAATAGGCTGGTCTTAGGTGCAATTAGTCTGACCTTCCCAAATGTCCATTTAGAATAAGATAAATTCTTGAATGCATGTACACCTCTCCATCAACCAACAAGGGAACGCAGAGCAGTTAGCTTACATGTATATGTCTAGTTAGTCAAATAAATGCCTTGTTTTCTGTGTCTGTTTTCTATTGCTGCTGTGCCAAGCATGTTGCATACCTAAATAATTACTGTAGTTTTGAACAGTAGTCACCGAGCCTGTAGCTGTGAATTGCATATTATTCACTTAGTGGATTTTTTTTCCTCTCAAAAAAGCACCATTTACAAGAGGTTATAGGTTTTAGCAAGGTGTTTTCGCACTTTACTATCGTGGTTACAGTAATAAATAGACAGAAATGTTGCTCCGTAGCATTATGTCACTGAAATTTGCTGACACAGTAAATTCAAAATTGGATACAGTGAATTACGGCTTATGACTTCAGCATATGTTACAGAGGGTACTTTAGTAGAAGAGGTGCACATGATACTAATTACACTGTGAAATCACACTATAATAATGCTTCAAGTAATCACACTTCAAAGTGACAAAATTTTCTTAAAAGGCATCTTGTTGGGGATGCTGTCTGTTCCAACTTCTTATGCCTTTTCCTTATTACATAAAAAACATTTACTTTTGTGTTGGCAAATATTTTCAAATATATTCTATATAAAAACAAAGGTCTGATACTGTGTTTGGATCAATGCATAGCATTTCAAAGCACTTGAGGCAACAAAATCTTTGCTCCTTCTAGATGACATGATGTGAAAATAGAGGCGATATGCTCTTCTCATTGAGGCAGAGGAAAGATCTAAAAGATGTATTATAGATGTCACCTCCTGCTGTCTGGTAACTTACGGTGTGTTAGCCAATATAAGAGCAAAAGATGCCCTATACTCAACACCTCAAAACCGGAACGGTTGAGAAATGTGTTCTGCCAGGAATTTGGAGAAGAAACCATGCCTAGTCTTTGCTGAGCTGAGTACCAGCTTGGCAGTAGTTGCCCAGGGCTGGGAATGAAAAAGTGGGATATTTGATGCACTTCCACTTCTCCACCCTACCTCCTCATGTTCCCACAATTAAGACACATTTGAGGATAACGTAGACAGCCCTGCCTCCCTGATGGAGATGCACACAGAAACACTCTAGTACTCACCCCCAACATCTTGCTCCATCTTCTTACGAGATGTTGTTTATCTTGTAGTCATCATTATCTCTTCAAGATGCTTGTAGGGATTTATTTTTTCCTTGGATAACATGAATTTTTCCCCCCCCGGGTGATTTACACAACTACATGACTTCTGGAGCTAAAGTTCAAAAAATAACAGATCATAGAAAAGTGTGTAATGCATAAAATCTGTATCAGGTAGGTTAAAAATTCAAAATACCAGGTTTGCTCCCAGTCCTTTCTAGAAAAAGGACAATATCTTTTTTGTGTAGATAAAGAGGAGTTCTGGCTCCACTGAAGGGGAAGGCAAATTTCTCATGAGCTTCGAGGTTTCTAAAAAAAAAAAGTTTGGCATATTATTATTGAGCTAGGTTAATTTTATGTTTGTGAATAGTAGATTCTTCAAAGCAGTTGGTGCAGAGACGAACAGAACTAACTGCTTTTACTGTAGAAAATTAAAAAAAATAAAAATGGTAAAATAGTTACTTCCAAATTTTCAAAGTAAAATGTTTCAGATTTTTAATGTGAAAAACTTTCCTCATATAAAAATTTTCCTTGGTTTCTTACTCTTTCAAGGGATAAAATTATTATGATATCAAGATATTTGGTTTGAAATTAAATAAATAGTTTTGAGGAAGGTAGTACTATTAATTTAGTATTCCTTGTTTCCTTTTTGAAGAAAAAATCCCAGACCCAAAAATATTCAGCTCGAATGAGAACAGTTTTTCTTACAATTTTCACTTCAGCTACCAACCCAGAAAATCCATGATTTTCACATTTTTAATTCATGGTAAAGTCTTAGGAGCTATTTCAGCCTGTCACTTGATGGGCATATTGCATAAAATACCTTAAATATTCATGAAGGTATCAGACTCTATGACACAAGTAGATTGACTATCAGATTTGTTTTCTGAAGTAAACTTTACAGATATATCTTTGTATGATGAAGAAAGTCTTGCTTAAACTGATGCCAGAAAAATTTCATTATAAAACACATGGTTTAAAATAGAAGTGGGGGGAACCCAGAAGGTGTTTTTTGTCCTTCTGTCTTGGGTCATTGTAGACTGAACTATACTAAATGTTTAATTCATAGCCAAGAAATATGTGATTTTTAGTAGGTTTTCCTGCTGGAGTACAGTTCTCTGTGACTTAATTGGAAATTTAATTTAATTTAGATTGAAAAGTTTTTTTCATTTGTGAAGTATTCCCATCAGAAATCTAGGATATCTTGCAGAATTAAACTTTGTATCATTGTTAAACCCTAATTGACTATTTCCCATCTATGTGCTTTCATAGTCATAAGTCTCTGTTTGAATTTTGCATTGTGTGATTTGATGACACATTCCTTTCTTTAATGCATCCATTTTTTCCTAAAGAAAAAGTGACAATGAAAATAAATAATTAACACTGAAGTTGGAAAGTGATTAATTTATTGAACATTTGCTGAGAAAGCATTGAGATAAACCTACAATACATTTTCAGATGTGTTTTGGATAAAGAACAAGCTAAGACAAAAGGCCTCAACTTTGCCGTGAGGGAACTCACTGGCACCTTTCCAGGAGCATCAGTATCTGCAGTACATGGAGTGAACAGTAATTGCCGTTTTCCTTAATACAGAAGGAAGGGCTGCAGAGGTCATTGTGTTTGGAGTCCTTCATCTAAATCAGAGTGGCTGCCTTCTCCTTCCAAGGTGGGGTGTTGCTTCTTGTGGTCAGTAGTCCTAAATGCAGCATCAGGCAGAGGAGACCTAATGCTATAGCTGTGGGAGACAAGATAGGTATGAGCTGCACGAGGGAAGTGTGTGCATTTGGTCCCGCTTCAGTAAATTCTATGCTAAGCTTTAGGGGGAAACCAATGTTTGATTGTTTCAGTCAGCAGAGGCCTTTGGAATATTTTTTAGTAAATCAAGTCGTAGCATTTTGGCTGCACAAATTGCATCCATCAGTTCACTTTGTGTGTTGTTAAGAGGGTGATGGAAGGGAAGAAGAACAGGAAAAACTAGCAGGGAAGATCAAAACAAACCAAAAAAAAAGCTAACGGCTACATTACTGACTGGCCACAGTCCAACTCAGGTGGTTATTTCTGTCCTCACTGGTGGCTGGGCTGCAGACACAGGATATGCGTTGCTAACTGTGTCAGCGTCCTGCTGTTAGTTCCATATCAACTCCTGTAGCAATGCTGGAAAAGCTGGAGAGAGCTGGTTTCACTCATGGGGTTTGTATTTCATTTTCCATGAGGCTGGAGAAAAGGGTGTGTAGAGTAGTGGACCCACATCAATATTGGCAGCACTTGCTGCTGCACAATATTAACATTTGAAGGCTGGGGCCATTTTTTCAAAAAGGGGAAAACTCATCTGTAGGCATTGACCTGTCGTTCTTCTGTCCATTCATCATGCACCCAGTGGCCACTGCTGATGTGAAATGAAACTTTCTGAGGTTTTTGCAAGGAGCAGGGTTGATGGGTTTTGTGTTGATTTGGCAGCTCTTGCTGTTGTTTTAGTTATCTTAAGGTGGAGTCAGTTTCTGTGGGTCTGGCACAGACTTTCTTTTCTGTGCTGTAGAAGCATGGCCCAAGGAGTGCCACAGCTGAAGTGGGGAGGAGCTCAGGAGGATGATGAGTGCCCAGCCTGGAAACCAAAAACCATCAGACCCTGCATACTTGAAGGTCTAATTTTGAAATTCCTGATTCAGACATTATTTTCCTAAGCATGATGTGCTGAAAAAACACAAAAGGTGAGAAGTAGGTGGATCAATATGAACTATGTATGGCCTTATTTTTATTTATTATAAGGTCCCTTTATCTTGCTTTTTATTTCCATTATAAAGGACCCCTAAAATTAGTGCAGAAATTGCAATTTAGAATCCACTGCATTCACTGTAAAGAGATTCCCTGTCAGGAAGAAGGACGAGAGACATGGTTTAGTGATAACGAGAATCAGGCCCATTATTCCCAAGAAATTCATTTTGCTTGAGTGAGAGAAGGGGAACTTCTAGGTCATTTCAGTAGTTATTTTATTCTGGAAAGAATAAATGAAGGAGACTCTGTACCACTGGCAAATTTGATCTATAATGCCTCATGCACAAATCAGATTGTTCAAATGAACCTTGATGGCTGTAGAGAAGTGCAAGGGAGACTGACAGGCAGTATTTAGTTTGCAGAAAATAAGTCTTTGTTCTGCAGCTGATTGACCTGATCATCAAAGAAGCTGTATAGCTGAGAGCTGAGAAATGTATTTTACTGGTGGGTTTGCAGATACCTACCCCTATACTTCAATAAGTTTCTTTTACCGTGTGTATTAGACAGTATTTTTATGTGGATATCCATACACTTTGGGAAATACTGTGCTTCGTTCTTCAGTGTGCTCTCTAAACCGCTTTCAGTGTGGTTTCCTCAAGTCAGGAGCATGTGACTGTCACCGCTAAAAGTGCTCACCGTGTTTACCAGTGTTTCAAGGCCTTTCTCTCTGTTCAGAAAACAGCAGTAAACTACATTTACTCACTTTTCTTCATGGCTTGAAGATGGCTTGAGGGATTTAACTGAAACAAGTTATTAGATAAGACCAAATGTTAACCTTACTAGCCTGATGAATAAATATTAAATGATAAATATTTTGAAAAGCTGTGAGCTGACAAAAGAAAGAAATTAGTACAGAGACAATTTTGAATTAGATGCAACTAGATGACCGCTATGAAATCTGGTGATAAAAATTTAGTTTTCTTCTCCCATTCTTTACATACTGAGGTAAAGGAATTTTTACTTTCCCTCTTGTATGTATGCTAGCACCTGTTATAAAATATAATCTTTCTATACAGTAACCTATTCCAATGCTATTTATAACACTAATATAACATATTTTCATTATCATGCTTGTCTTGCTTTGGAAATAATGGCATGTAGGTCCAAAAAACCCAGATTTACCTTCCTGAGTTGTCTAATCTTTGCTTGCTTTTAATTCCATAAGGAGTGTTAATACAATTGGTTGGTGAACAAAGAAAGGAGAACTTGGTTTAATAGTTTGTAGATCAGTCTCTTGATCTCCCAGGAGGATTTTATCTTCTAGCTACAGTAATATGATGAGGTATATGACTGGGTTTTGTTTTAATTAATGATTTAGGCTTCTCATCCCAGAGAGTTTGGATGGAGATGGTGTGATCATATTGCACCACTGTGTCAGGAGTGTTGAATAACACACTTACTTCTCAGCTTGGAAAGACTTCATAATGAGTTCACAGGTGTTAAATTAGAATTATTTTAATCTATTATATCAAGTCAGGTACCAGTTAATTTCTCAGTACTGGTTAGGGCAAACTGAAGAATAATCAGTTAACAATTTTAAAGTCCTGTACTAAACTGCTTTTTTACCCCAATGCACTGCAGCCCTATATCTAACAGGTTTTGGATTTTTGTTTCTAACGAAGATTGGACTTAGGATAGAAACCCATTTGGCATATGAAACAATAACTTTGACTAACTGTTTCTCTAGCTGTAATAGATAAATAGCCTTTTATCCCAAATCACTGCTAAGGTTAAATTCCTCTTGGAATAATATTTAAATGTAATACAGAAATGGTGACTTCTGGAATTAATGAATGTTTCTGCTGGTTTGGATGTCTCTTGTGTTCTGATTACAGGACTTGATGCAAGGCTCTTATTAAGAAAATGTCTCATTAATACACTACTTCTAGAAGGGAAGAATTCTCAGCAGACATTCCCTCCCATTCAGCAGATCACAACACAAGGTCCTTGCCCCAGACATTTAAAAATGAAATGGAACCAAGCAACCTAATTAAAATAATATCTGTGGAAGCTCTATGTGCCACCGAAGACCCATACATGAAGTAATCATTTTCTGTAAATGGTTTCATAAATAGAAAACAAAAGAAGCATCTAGTTTCGAAGAAAAGCAAAAAAGAAAATTTCCAAAGGAGGAAACAAAATGTTTATTTGTAATTAATAGCACATAAATCTAGCCCCATCAAAACTGCCTTTAAATTAAACCAGAGAGAAGAAGATTGAGAGTGTCTGTTTTTGGAATATATATTGCTTCAGGTAATGTTTTCCAAAAAAGTTGAATGCTACAAAATTGTCAAAGGCTATCTAGAAACCTTGACAAGATCAAACCCCATGAATATATATAGAAACAAGGACTAAAAAAAGAGGGTGGATAAAATCCACCCTTCCCTGAGCAGAGTTTTTTAAACATCCTTTTAAACCTGTTTAATCCCCCTGCAAAAGTATATGAAACTTGTGCTGGATTCAGGCAAGGGTAAAATCATCTAGTCTGAATTAGCAGTATTAGCAGCGCTTCAGCAGAGAGAGATGGGGGAAATGATCCTTTCAGAGCTTGTTTTAAGAAAGCTTACAGTCAGTGAATAAGTAGCTTCTGTTATTAGGGCACCTATAAAAATCCCTCCTTTATCTGTGTTGGCATTCAGTTAATACTAATGTAGAGATAAGCAGCAAAACAGTGGAGAGGGCTTACTTTTGAGAGTTGCTCTTGTAGCTGACGACAAGAGATGATAGAAGTTCTGCCAGGGATGAGCGTGGGTGCAGGCTGCTGAGAAGAACAAGTTTAACTTCAGTGAGCAATCAATATATGGCATCTGAAGGTCAAAGGAACTTGAGAGCGTTCAACACATACATAAGGTATGTCAAGAAACTTGAGGGGGTTGCAAACTGTTCATCTTTTCAATCATTTCCTGGGCAGACATAGAGTTGATGTGATTTTTTTCACAGTGTGTGTTAAGAGTGTATTTCAGTAATGGTATTAAGGCCAGGTACGACAGTCATAACCACTTGTGAATAATGGTGAAGGTGTACTGATATGTTGCGACAAAATCGTTGCAGGTAGTTTATTGACTCTTTATGTGGCAGCACTTGTTCTGTTCATTGCATTTGGTGTGATCAGCTTGGCCTTTTAAGGGGTGGTATCTGGAAGTCCACTTGTAGAAGAAGGTGCTGGAAATCTCAAATCATTCCTCAAGAGCACAACAGAAATCCCCATCTCAAGTCAGACTCTGTGTACCTTATTAAAGTACCAAAAGGGTATCTGGTTGAAGAGAGGACTAGGTGAAACCACAAATTTCTAATTTGTACTAAGTTTTGACATTCCAAAAATTTGTTGTGCTTTTATTCAGAATCCCTGACAATGTAGATATTGTATTGGCATATCCTGGCTTCTCCAACTAAGAAACAGGCAGCTCCCAAGGTCTGTGGCTCATCTGGAGGCCCAGTAGCATCATTCCACATCCTGGAGAGCTTTTGTGGAACTATGTGGTCTAGTAAGAAACCAGTCCAGCTTCAGGTGGGCTCTGGGACCCCCACTTAGGAGATGTGTGTCTAAGGTTCACAGTGTTTTTCAAAAGCAATGTACTACTTTGAGACAGACTGCAGCACCCTGAAAACATGAGTTTCTCTCTTCAGATAGCCCCTGAGCTGTAGCTGAAGCTTGAAATGTACATTATTAATTCAAGTTGCCTTGTTCCAGCTCGTATGTATAAAGCTGGCTCCATAGTTATTATCAAATATGGATGTACTTCTAACAGCTTCCTCTTAAGTGAACTAATGTAATCTGAAACATACTTTTGTCTGTGTCAGATACCTGTGGTTGAAAGAGATAATTTCACTGAAAGTCCTAATGCATGTTATTTCAAGTAGTGTTTTCCAAAAATGTTGCATTTTCTAGATGAGCCAAAGATTCATCAATACCATTCAGACCATCTGTTTCATTTCCTGATCCCCTTTTCCACAGTACAGTGTGGTTTCTGTCCAGTTCCTTTCCTTCACTTCCTTTCTTCATGAAATGGAGACAATCCCTACGTATCAGACATTTTCTCAGCTTACAAAGGCAAGTGTTTTGGAGGATCATTATCTGTAAAGTTCAGTGCCAGGAAAGGCAAAAGTGTGTTTTGTATATATACGGCATATGTTATACTCCTTTATTATTTAAAGTAAACCTGTAAAAGAATAATGTAAATACATGGTAAGAATTTTAAAAGGTTCGACACTGGCCTCAATTCCCACTGAATCAAATGTGAGCAAAGGGGGGTTGAATTCAGCAAGAGTGCTCTTGAAAATATCACCCATGGTGGTTTGTTTTGTTTTTTTTTTTTAAGAAAAAGGCTGGATTGGAGATGGGAAAACAGCAGGCATGTTCTGGTTTCTGTCGAATAATGTTTGCTGTCACTGAGAGCAAAAGAAGTAGCAGAAATGGAGTATAGCGAGATGATGCCACCAATGTACCTCGTCCCCATCAGGACTTTGATAAATAGCACCTGGTCTGCTGTGTTTCTCTCACAGGGCATCCAGAAGCAGTAGAATGACATACACACACTCATTTTGTTTATGTGACAAGTCTTCTTTTTGGAAAAACTCATGAATGAAATGCCACAGGTACAGCAATGCAGGAGATCTCATTTCTCTTCGGACTGGAAAACGCGTACTGTGCTGAGGTCATGTAACTCTGTGTGTGCGTGTGCGTGCGCGCGCACATGCAAATAACCAGCTGCTGCTTGGGATGGCTGTGTCCACCTGGGAGCTGTGCTGAGATAGTGCAGCTCAGGCCTTTGCCAGGGCTGCCTGCTAACACCTCTTGCAAAAAGGCAGTGGGGATGCACATCCCCGGCCTTGCCACTGCATTTCTGCAGGGAGGGTGATGTCGTTTTGCCATTGCTCTCCCCCAGCAGCACCATTCTCTGCCAGAGCAAACTCTGGCCTTGCCAGCTACCACCTGCTCTAGATAGTATAAGGGGACTGGTGCAGTCTCTCTGTATTGATACAGGTGAAAGGATATACCCACTTTTGGTTTTGGATTCTTGTTCCTTTGTGTCATCCCACAGTTAGTTAACTGTGACCCCTGAGCTGCATGCAGCTCCAGAGCAGTTTACATGTGGCTCCCATGTAGGAGTACATCCTGTGACACCCCAAGGCAGTGCAGGCAAGGGGGGCGTAGGGGTAACCCAAAAGGAGTTACCCCATCGCAGCCAGGTATAGGGCAGAGGGCTCATTCACACCAGTCCTGACAGCTTACTGGAGTGGGTAGTATGTGCCTGGAGGGTCAGTGAAGTGTTTTCAAGGTGTCCCAGAGAGGCAGGGAGGTTGATAGCTCCATCACAGCTTAATAAGCATAGCACTGGGCTCCTCGACATTTCATTTAGCAAGGCTCCAGCTCCAGCTTTGGCACATGGCATCTTAAAAGCACTACCTGAATGTTCTGTCATGTCATCTCACCACATTGCAGACCAAATCTTTCTGGCTAAAGGATGTGGTTTCTTTTGCAAATGCTTGTCCTTCATTTGGCAAGCATGCCTAGCAGTTCACGCTTCCTCCTGATTACTGTGCCAGGGACTCTTTTTCTCACAAATCCTGTCCATGATTATCTCATTTCTCATGCCATCTCCTCAACTACCCACAAACAGTTTTTTTAGAGGCTCAGTCCTTGCCTGGCAGCTTTCTCAAAGGTCCACATCTCTGTTCCATAGAGCAGGATGGAGAGCATGCATACAGAACAGTTTGATTTTTGCATGTCAGGAGAGACCCTTGTCTCTTTACATAGGCTTTATGTTTCTCTGAGGCAGTGGTCCCAGCACTGTCCTCCTCACAGTCCCCTTGGAGCAGTGTCATTGTCCTCCATGCTTCTGAATTAGACAAAGCTATGTGCATTTTCTGTTTTGCAGCCTTCTATTTTAGTGTCTTCACTATTTGGTATTTTTCTGTTGAAAAGGTCTGTGCCATGTTGCATGCATCTGACTGTGGCAAAACTCTCCAGGCTTAGTCCTGTTTTCTTTTGATACCTGTGTAATCATTAGCAGGCATATGTGCATATGTACATTTTTTGTTGCTTTATTTCTGTTTATGCATACCTCTTGCATCAGGTGCAATGGGAGGTGTGTGAGCTTTTGTACTGGGGATAATCACAAAGTGTCGAATACAGAAGTTTGGAGGCTGACCCCGTAAACCATATCAGCAATATTTTAGAGGATGTGCCCGTGCTATCTGCCTCACAGAAGCTCATGCAGTGAAATTATTTACTTGTGGCAAAGGTATGTTGGGTGGAGGGAAAAAAGCAGAAACACTAGGCAGTTTCTTCCTATAGTGTACATGCTCTAGAAGGTACAGAAGATGAGAAAGGCAGCAGTTTTTGTGTTTCATGAGCTTCAGTTGTCCCTCACCATTGGCTTCATGTTGTCCAGGATCAGTGGCACCAGCTCGTTTTCTGATCAATCCATATCTAAGAGGATGAGGCCCCTCCTGGGCAGTAAGCTTGAGGCACCAATTGGTGGATGCACAGTACCACCATATATCCCACCTGTGCTTTTCTCTCCACACTACTGGAAAGAGTTTATGCCCATGGTAAAAAGCTGAGTGTTTTTGTTACTTTTTCCTTGGAAATACTTCGGTCTTGGCCCTAGCTTGCAGCTCTGTGTGCTTGGCCTCACTGCAGCCATCCAGATTAGATCCAGGTAGCTCCAGCTCCCTCCTCCTTTGCTACAAGAGGTCTCCGTTACCCACACCAAACATTTCTCCACATCCCAACCCACATGGCCCTGCCCATCTGTGGAGGCCAAGTGCAAATGCAGAAATGACCTGAAGTGTCTGTGATCTCCAGAGCCCACCATGAAATATTTGGGATAGAGAACAGAGATCACCTCTTGCAGCAAAGGAGGAGGAGGAGGAGGCCTGAGCTATTGAGCCAACAGTAATGAAAGAAGCACAGTTAGAGTTGTTTGTTATAATGGCATCATCTGATGTGAGGAGAGGAGCTGGCTGGCTGCGGCTGTACCATGACTGAAACTATTTTTTGGGGAGATTTTTTCAAGTGTGGACTTTTACTACAGGGAGGTTGGATAGATGACTTCCAGTGGTTCCTTCGAGCTCCAACCGTTCTGTGACTTTGTATTACCTGTTATCTCACCTCTTGTTTGTCTTCCTGACTTCAGTGTTTAGGAGTCTTAAATCCAGGCAGCATCTGCTTTTGTTTGGAAAATGCCTGGTGTATTGGAAATGCTCTTAAAGTAAACAAATGAAGACAGTGGTGATGCCAGTGTAATGTAGACAACTTGGGAAGCAAAATTAGTGATTCCCCCAAAGGATGTCTGGGTCAAATTTGGCTCTTCTTACTTCCATAAAGACAAGGGATTGAAATCTACTTGGATTTGTGGAAAGGCAGAAATCTGATTTTTCTGGGCTCAAATGTAGATTGGAAGGGAAAGCAAGAGAACTCTGCTCCTGATTATGCTGTAAATCAAATTAACTTTACACGTCTGCTACGTCTTTCAAGTTTAGTGTTCTCTGAATTACTGCCTTCATGTTTACACTGTTAAAAGCCTAATGCATTAGTAAGCAGCAATCACCACAGCTTTGCTCTGCATTAGGGAAAAAACCCCACTCTCTTTACCAAGGAGGACTGTCAGGGATTACTGCATGTGCACATTGTGACAAACCAAACAGCCTCCAGGGTGCTTATCTCTGCTGCTGCTCACTCCATGTTTTATCCATTAAATGAGCCTGATGATGGTATTTTTTTCTTGACATCACTTTTAGCATGCTGGCAAAATTTAACATGCAGTCATCTTTGCTCAGTATAAGCAGTAATGTGATATAAATTAGTTTTGAAGAAATAATTTTTTTGTTAATCATGGATTTAAAAACCTCCCTTGTTCATTGTGTGTGTTTTGAAGAGAAATACTTCAAAATGCTTCAATACTTGGGTTCAGCAGGTTTAAATTTGGTAAGGTTAAGACAGATATGCAGGGATTTCCTCACATTACAGGGTTTTTATTATTGCCCTGTTTTTGTGGGAAGTATATACATTTTAAACGTATTTCAGTAATAGTTAGGTTAATCACATAGAGAAAAACATTAATATAACACTATGGTGATCTGTAGCTATTTTTAAAGGGTCATTCCAAAAGAAGAGGAATTATTCAAGGAAATGGATTTATTGTAAATGTATTGGGACTACATGCAATAATGGAGTTGATTCCCTGGGAAAAAGCTTTTCCCTTCTTCTCTGTTGTATGTCAGTCCTTATTTGCATTTTTAAAACATTTTCATTGCACTCTGTGGAGTTTCCTCACTTCTTCTTTTAAGAATTTAACATAGCTGAAAGTGATATTTGTCTCCAGTTTCTCTGGGAAAAGAATAACAACTGCTACTGAGAAGACAGAGAATTTCTGATTGTTGGGTTTTTCCACACCACTAATTACAAAATTGCATATTGCCTGGCATGATAGTCTTTGAGCTGTGGCTTCAGTTGGTTGTCGCAGGATGAGAGGGCATACACGCCCCGGCCTGCCAGATGGGATTTGTATTAGCAGGAAAATTCTGGTTTTGACAGGGCTATCTTAGTATCCCGCTGCTCGTCTTCTTCAGTATTGTATGGACTGCTCTCTTCTTCAAAGACTGGCTCATCTCTTGTGCCTCTGATGTAGAACACACATCAGACACAGCAAGAATTTCCTAGATCCTGAGGTGGATTTCCCCTGAAAATGATTTAGCTTGCTGCCTTTATCTTCAATAAATCTTGGCAGCCAGACAGCACAATCCGTTGCCACTCACATCTTGCTTTGTGTGAAAGTTACCCTTAACCTAATGGGAGCCATTTGATCCTTTTATAACTGCAGGCTGTCTTTGGTGAGGTCCTGCTTTTCAAATACTGTGCTGCAGCTTCAAACAATTGTTTTGCCCTTGTCATCACCGTCGTCATCCATTGTTCTTTCTTCCCCAGCGTACTTAATCTCCCATATCTAAATCCAGGCTTACATACAAATAAAACCAGAAAAATTCTCTTCACTCAGTTGTGTATGATAAAGTTTAATAAAAACAAAAGTCATGTGGTAGATAAACATTTAGGAATGATACAGGTGCACATTTAATCTGAGAATCATTTGTTGAATGAAAAAAAGCTGCAATACCTTCCTGACCACAGCATTCTATAAAAACAGACCTTTATTCAAAAATTATCTGTATCCTAGAGGAGAAACCAAACAAATTTTGAAAAAAAAAAAATTTCTGTTTTGTGGTGGTTTTATACATGTGGATGTTTTTAATGAGGAGATGGTGTTCATAAGTAGGGCTAGTTTTATTGGGTTCTGTGCTCTAACCCTTGTGCACTTTTGTAGGCTAGGGGGAGTGCTCTCATGGTTCCTGTTAGTGTCCATCCCTCAGAGGCATGAACCACCCTTAAATTCTTGATGTAATAAAAAGACCCTGGAGTCAGAGGCCTGTACTCTGGGGGCCTGTCCTCTCACCCAGAGCTTATCTCTTCCCTCCATCCACAGGTCCATCAGTTCACATCCACTGAGGGCGAAATGGGCTCCCATGTAGGTATTCCTGAAGTCATTTGAAGTGTATGACAGTCAGGTCTCCTCAGGGGGTCGTCAAATGTGACACAGGCATGATCTGTGGTGCCCAGGCTAGTCTGGAACGAGAGTCACAAGCTCTCCACCAGACTCCACTAGTGGTCAACCAGGTCCAGCACTAATTCCTGGCCCAGGAATTGCAGCTGCCACCACATCATTTTTAAGGTAGAAGTGTAATGTATTCAGGAGGAGTGTTCTGCTTTGAAACTAGGTGAACCATGTGAACTCAAGTAACATTAAATTTTTCATTCTGGGTTTCAGATCTTTCAGACTCATTTTCTTTACCACTCTGTCTTCTCTCCGTCAACAAAGAAAGCACTTCAATTCCTGCAGCTTCATAATTCACAACCTTGATTTGCTTATAATATAGGATTTGGGGATACAGATGTTAAAAATTGTTTTCAAAATTAAGAATTAAAGATTCTGTTTGAATTAAACTCTGTCATTCCAGATTGAAGTAATTGAGAATTGGCTCCATAGGCCAGTTTGTAATTGTTCTTGTCTTTGGTTAGTTGGCAGAAGACATTTAAAAAGCCAAGTCCATATCCAGTAGGAATGAAAGCTAGCAAAAAAATTGCTTTGAAAACATTTTTCAATGACAAATCATGGAGTTTTGCATAACATTGTATTTTTTCTTCAGAATTCTTTGATTCATTCTTTCTTTTTGGGCAGAAACAGCCAAAGCCTGAAAACCACTTTAGGTATTATATATGAATAGCCTGAATCTTTTAGCAAGCAGTTTGAGTAGCAACACTGAGACAATAAAGCTTGCTTGGAATTTTGTATCATTAATCAGGGTTCTTTATATAGAAATGTTACTTGAATTGGCACAGTCCCACACATTGATGGGAAAGAACTGCAGAATGAAGAAGTTCTTTTATTTAAAAGCAAAAAATAACCCTGCAGAAGCATGACTAGCAGTATTATACTAAAAATAGATGCTTTCTTTGACTTTTTAGCTGATTAATTGGTTATGTAAGAGGAATATTTATAGCATAAGAGCAACCCAACCTGCTGCATACCAGAAAGCATAGCATGACATGAAAAATTTTAGGGAGAATAGCTGAAATAAAAAGATCTGTCTTTACTTTCTTGTCATTCTAATGATACTTTATTATATAGTGTATATGATTTCATTTGATGATTTGATATGATCTATTACTGAGGCCAAGAGACACAACTGAAACCAAGATCATTTTAGCCCCTTCAGTTGGTTTTTGGGGTGGCAGATTTTCTTTGAATGAATGAATGAATGAATGGTTTTTCTAAAAGAACTGGTTGGTAGATTTAAGTTTGATTGGTAGATTGTAGTAAATTGAACATAGCATGTTAATGTCTCATAGTAATGACAATTTCTCAAATGGCAGTGTCATTTCTTCACAATTTCAAGTGACTTTACTTTGCTACTTTTACTATTTTTCTCATAGAACAAGTGAAGGCACCATATGCCAAATATGCTTCATGCCATGGCATCGCCACCAACTCAAAATGATACATTGTATCTGCCTTAAAAACTTGACTCCTTTTCTGTATTTTATGTAAGAATGCCAAGGTTTTCTCAAAACAACTGAAGTCACTAATTTATCAATCTGTTGCCCACACACTAGGAGCAGAGAAGGAGTGAGCCCAAGAAATTCTTTTTCCTCTTTCTAAGTTTTCAACACTTCCCATTTCCTTGATTAAGGATAGGCTCAAGCAAGTGAACTTTTGTGCTCTGAATTTTGTCTGTTTCTGTTCCAACTCTTTTATTCTATGTATACTAGAGGAAAACTTTCCAAGTTAATAGAATATATGAGATTAATAGCCAAACAACAAGTTTTGACTGCGGCCAGAGTAAAGGAGGAAAGAAGGCAACACAGTGAATAACGGCAAAAGCACAGAAGTGTGTTGTTGTCACTTATCTTTTCAAAAACAGATGCATGCAATCTCCATCATTATCATGGCCTCTTCTGTTATGCCCTGCCATTAGCAGTGCCCCAAACTCAAGAAGAGTGAGTTCCATGTAAATACTCAACTTCTGTTTTCTTGAAAGCAAACTAAGAAAACAAGCTGTTCACAAGGGAATTAAATACCTATCTTGGCCCTTAGAAGTTAAAATAAGAAAGCATAAAGCTGTTTTTGAGGTGCGTCTGCGTTTAGTGTCGTATTTTGCATCAGGAGTTGCATCTGAAGTCAATGTCTTGGTCATCCTCACCTAGCAGATTCTGGTTTACCTTGTAGAGCAGTGTCAGAGTGTGCAAACTAGGTTCCCTTCACATGAAAGCAGCCCAAAAATTTATTTTAGAAGCACACCTAATGCACTCCAGACTCTAACAGGCACTCTAAGGACTAAATGCTAGTCTGAAGTCAGACACACAGAAATTCGAGTAGCGGGGCTCTCAGCACAAACTGTTTTGGTCTACTTCGTCCCCACGTCGATGAAATATTCTTTACAGAGGTTCTCATTCACTTACTATGACCTTGGTTCTAGCAGCCTGTGTCTCTCCCCCAGTTCTGCCTGCTCTGAGGCTAGTTCTTTCCTTCACTGTTAAAAATCAGCAAAGCATAAGGAAGTGAGTGAAGTGATACAGCTTCATACTAGCTGAAGATCTCAACTCTCCTGCTTTCATCTGCCAGCTCTGTCTCTCTCATGCTCAAAAGATTCTTAGAAAGAAAAGCTGATGGAAGGAGGATGTCTTTGTTGGGACACACGCAGAAGAATTTTTATGACAGATCCATCCAGTTTTACCTCAAATCTAGCTCAAGCAGCAGTGCACCTTTGGCTTTATTTTTAAATGGTAATGTTTACTCCTTATTAATAACAAGACTGCCTTATAGTAGTCAATTTTGGAGCAAATATGTCCAGTGCTCACATATTTAAATAGTCACAAAAGAATTTTAACAGTTGCCCATAAATTTAATTGCTTCATAGCAATTATTATACAGAATAGTATATGTTTTTTATTACCCTTAGGTCCCTTTTTAATAGGAGTGCTGTGCTTTGTACAAGTCAATTATTTTTGATAGTTACAGTAATTAATGTTTAATTATATTTTATTAGTCTCATTTTGTTCAACTATCTTGGAACCACTCCAAGCGTTTCTAAATGCTATACTTTGTGTGTGCATGTGTGCACACATCTGCATACTCTTCTTATGTTGATATGTGCAACTTTTGAGAGCATTATTCTCACAGAGGGGGAAATATGAGACTCATCTCAAAAGACTATAGAAACACATGTGCTGTCCTGTTTCCCATGGCTATCAATGATATCCCTCATGTTCATCTCACAACTGCAAGACGATTTCCCAATTTTCCCCTACACAGATATATTTCTGATGTCTCCTGGTAGATGTTTCTCATGACTTTAGAACTGAATTTTCAATGGCTTTCAGTTTGCACGTGTATGAGTGACTTTTTTCGTCTTTATTAATTTATTTTCACCTTTTTCTCTTCCTTAGCTTTCTGCCTTCTTCCTCTTTTATTTCTCTTTTCCCTGGGAATTACTTTTGTGACACTTAATTTCTGATCCCTCTTCCATCCTTTTTCTTTCTTTTTCTGTAATTTTTCTCCCTTTCCTTTTCTGTCTTTCTTCTCCACTTCAAAGGGACTAGAAAACTTCTGTCTTCCTCTGAAATCTCTCTCCCAACTCTCACATTCCACCTGGTGTATACTCTGTCTCAGAGATTAAACTGCTCTAACGTTTTATATTTTGTTTCACTTTTTCTGTTTGGGGTGGTGATTCTCTCCTCCTCTCTCTCTTTCTCGTTAGTTTTTAGTCTGTGTCATCTCTCGCCTTTTTCCTGAATACACAAGTTGTATTTACTTTGTTCTTTCAAAATGCATACTCTTTATTTTCTGGATTTTCATTGAATCTTTGTGCACTTCATGTTTGTCAAGTTCCCTGTGAATTGAGGATAGCACCACAAAACTGATAATAATTTGTTAGATTTTTTTTTTATTATTCTAGAAAGAGGATACCACCACTTGAATTGTGGTAATTGCGTGATTTCTCAGCAGGTTCAGGAGCTTGTGACCTTATGGATGAATCTCAAGACCTGAAGAAGGCTCCATGTTAGGGAAAATCTGTTGGCTACACACACATTGCTATCTTCTGTCTTTCTTGTTTGGTTTTTCGTAGTTTCTGATTTGACCTTTTTCCATCAATGAAGCAGCTGTGACCAGTTTTGTTCTGAGTACCATTTATGTTACAGGAGTATCCAAAGGCCTTAGCAGTCTTGGAGCTTTATAACCTAGGTGTCATACATTACTAGAAAAGAAAGTTCCTTCATCTGGAGGATCTACTGCTTAAATGGCTGCAATGAGGTTTTTGCTGTGTGCTGTTTTCAAAGCTAACCTTTCTAGCATATTTGGGCATACCACAGTGCAGTAAAAGGCAGCAGTGCACAACTTCTTGAGGATGTGATTCCATTGCCAGGTGTTTTCTGTTCCCTTTGGTGATGATTGAGTTCAGCATAGTGAATTTTGCACATAAATCAGGGATCAGAGTCACCAAGGAAGTGTGGGAAGGAGCCTGAGTCGTCTCACTCATTAGTTGCTTTTCATTGATATAACCATGGTAAATTAGTGTTGACATGTCAAATTTTGGGGATAACTATTTTGCATGTTGAAGGACAGCCAGTGTTTCCTAGCTGTCCCAGCCTGCTGCCTGTTCCTGTGTCCTTTCACTTTGCTGTGAACACTCGCAGTGCAGTGTGTAAACTTGGACAGAGACTCCACACACTAGTAATGGAAGATGCTGCTGAGTAGTTAGATATTCAGTACAGTCTTCTCACAGTGGTTTAATAATGCGTATGGGGCATCAGTTATGAAGAATACACTGTGTGTAATGGGAATAATAGTATATTGACCACATATTAAAGAACATTTTAGAACTGCTGAAAGAAAAGCTACTTTACACGGTGTATTAGATAGAGCGACAGAAGCTGAAGAAAATTATCTCTTCTGAGAGATTAGGAAAAGATAAAACAAAAAATATTTCCAGCACTATAAAAAGCATTGACAAATGCCATAAAAAGGCAGGGTTCTGAAAAACAGATCACATCTCAGAAAGACATCCAGGAGAAATTATGTATAGACTACATGACTCATTGAAGTGCTTCTAGAAGTGGACAGAGAGTGGTCCTTTTGTCCTACTAAGGCAGGATGATGGTACAGGTTTACTTTGAGACTTTTCAAAGATATCTGTGACGGAGAGGTCCTTGCCTCCCTCCAGGCACAATGCTTTCACTAATACATATTATCCTATCAGACCAGGTATTTGCCCAGTATGTAAAAGTTCAGTTTCTGCCCAAATAAATCAGAGTGGGGCCTTTGGTGAGTACTTAACTATTCATCTACGGCAAAGCCTTAACATTTACCAGTGTACCCTAAGGAACCTGTCCAAAACCATTTAATTGAACACAATATGTTCCTATTAAAGGCTTGAACAAATCAGCATTTTCCATCGCTTATCATCAGAGGTTTACCAACCAGCTCTAATTGTCGAATCTAATTGCCAAATGCCAATAAGCATTTGTAGGGAGTCCCTTAATCCTTTGCCTGAACAAAGACTGTAGAAGGCCCCCACAGCTTTGGCAAAGGCACTGCTGGTCCTTTCTACCAAAACCAGCCCTGATGACAACCTGTTCAGAGATGTTCACCACCACATAAGGATGTGCAGTGAAGTACTCGAGGGAGTTCTTCAGTCACATAACACTGTTCAGGAATTATTCAGCCAACTGAAATGGACCCTTTCCTCACTTCACTGCAGTAATGCTTATGGGCATGACATTAAACAAACTCTTACCAGGCATCTAATTAAATGGGGTCTGAGCACTGTATCCCTCGGAGTTCTGATGCCGAATGTGGATTCTTCTGTGGCTAACTCACATCAAGCCAGCAATGGCTGTTTTGTAATGAGAATACAAGACCTGATAATAGCTCCCCAGTTATTATCTCTATGCCAAGACGTGTAACTGTAAAAGGTATTACAAATAGGAGACTGGAGAGTGCACTCCAAAACCCTCTAACTAGTAGATGGGAAGCAGCTTTATAGCTTGAGCAGGTTTACTACTTCCCCCCAAGAAATCCCTGTCTTCCAGAACTGAGAAAGACAAATTGCTGGAAAATGCCCAGATGTGATTGTGTGCAGCCACTTTTGCTCCTATCAGCTCCAGTCCCATGAATCTGCTTGCAGGCTTGGACCCAAGCAGCATCAATCAGATGAGCTGAAACGGCACACAAAGAAACACCCATTCTAAAAAATACATGGGAATTTTGTAACTGGTGTTTCTCAGCAGTAGACTTTAAAAAAAGACTGAAAACATGGATGTTTCCGGTGTGGTTGGTAGTAATCTAAATAGGCAAAGGCAAATTCAAAGAGATCATTAATTAGAAAAGATAGCACTTAAAAACGGGGAAATACCAAGCACTGTGCAAACTATTTCTTAATCTTAATAATAAATGTAGACTGTAAAATATTAACAAAGATAATGACTAGCAGATTAGAATTTATTATGCAAGACTTCATTCACCATAACCAAGGGGGATTCATTAGAAATAGATTACAATGTACAGCAATAATAACAGACAATTATTGAACATAATAAATCTATGTAAAGAGAGGGATGAGTTAATGTCTGTCTTTTCCATTAGAGGAAGAAAAAATTAATCGGATCATGTAAACTTGAGTTACTCTGTTCTTACTGTCCTCAGAATTTTCCAGCAAGAACAAACAGGTCTATGTGACAGAGGAAAGCCATGAATAAGCAGAAGTGGATTCAAGGAGATGTTGCAGAAAGAGGCATAAGCTCAAAATGCCCCACTCCTTTTTATTTTTCAATTTTTTTTTCCATAGTAAAGTGTAGCCTTACATAACAACCACAAATAAGTGGATTGGGCAAGGATAAAATAAATCACTGGAAAATAGCACATTAATATTTCTATCACAACCAACATATGCTATTTGTTAGTATTCTATCTTTTTTCTTTCTTACTCAGTTCAGTTAGATGGTAAGAAAGAGGTTGTGTGGGGTTTTTAACACAGCCTTAATTAATATTCAGAGCACACTGTGGCATTATATGTCTAATATTCAACTTCTGATGTTATTTTAAGTGTTTTAATAAAAAATTTATTCCAGTGGGAACTTATTTTATAGTGCTTCAAATTCAACATTGTCAAATGTTGTTATCTGTGGCAAACTTTCTATGATTCCACCTGCAGGAAACATTTACCTTGCAAATTTTCCAAATAGTAAACCTTTTTTGTCTAGGTTCTGTCATCTTTTTTTCTGATTTTCCTCCTACCTTTTGGTCCTATACCGTTCAGCACAAGAGCTAATCTTGTAATGATACAGTGATCATGTTAGGCCATTTTTCTTAACCCTAACAGACAGCCTTTTCTGCGTGTTTGCCAGCTGACTGTGTTGGGATCCAGCATGCTGGACTTACTCGGGAAGCTTCATTGATCTTAGAATCAGTCGTACTTTACATCCAACTTATGGATTACAAACAAGTGGATGCTGTCTGTGCCTTCTGCTGTTAAGGGAAGACCTCGTTTCACTGGCTGGTGACAAATAGCATTGTTCTTGTTATTTCTGTTATTACTGACTATAATTGTGGTAATAAATATCTTGTCAAGAGTTACTTATTTAGACAAATGTCTTTCATTCTCCCTTTTCACTAAACAGGTATACTCTCAAAGACGATTTTTTTTTCTTTTAGAAGTTAAATACTTTCATTTTAATGAAGCAGTCCAGAGCATCTGGCAGATACTCACTGTTCCTCAGAAAGAGAGACCTTAAGCAGGATGGAACATTTGTAAATTTAAGATTAAAAAAATCATAACTTTGAAAACAGGGCTCTTGATGCTATCCTGTGAATTTTAGCCCGAAATCTAAATTTCTGATCTCTGTTGAAAAATATGAGTAAAAGCTGAGAAAGCTAATAAATCATTCTCTGATGTGAACTGAGCTTCATTATAAATAGAAATTTGTTGCTTATAATGTACACCTCTTGGCTCTCATTAAACCCTTGTAGAAGTGATGCACTGTACTTGAAAACCATAGACTGGAAAATAAATACATTCAAGCTGCATTGCTGGGCCAGTGCTCTGTATCCCAGTGGTAAACTTAGCCTATTAATGGCTAATGCTTTAAAGAAACACGAAAGCCCTAAGGCTACACTTGTATTGCATTGTAGCTGCATAGTAGCTGCAAATAGTAAAGCCTTTGAACTTGTGAAGTAGCGCATTGTCCTTGATCATCTGTATCTGAATCTAGACCAACTTTTGACACGGTTTGGCTAATTGCTTCTGTCTGAAAATATCTGGCATCTTTTATAAAACAGCTTTATTCTTCACTTAATTGCCCAAATAAAAGAGATGCTTAACAGAACAAGCAGCAGCGTTAGGCATTGGATGCTGGGGACCTGATTTTGCGTAGATGTCCATGCTCATCTGCTTCACTGAAGTGACTACAGGAACCCCCATAGAAGTCCCTGCTCTAACATCTCCTTCCCCATCTTTGCCATGAGCAAAGACCCTCAGCACTGGACTTGTCTTTCTGTCTTTCTTCCCTCTCTCCTTCCCTTGCCTTCTTCCACCCTTCCAATGCAGTCTTCATCCAAGGTCTCTTGTGACAGGGAACAAGATCTCTCACTGAGACAAGAAAGGAATATTTGCTATGGAGATCACAAGAATGCCCTTCTCTTCCTTCCCAGCCTTGTCCCTCTCCTGATAATAGAGCACTGGGCTCTGGGGCCTTTACCAGGGTATTGAGTGTCCCCAGCAGCCCTATGCAATGAAAGAAGACAAAATCCTCTTCTGGCCTCTCTTGCTGAGTCCAATGGACACAGAGACACTAGAGGAGCTTTTACTTCCATCCTGATGGTCCACATGAAGCCCACAGTGCCAGTGGATACCATACTGCTTCTTGACTGGCTCTGCTGGGCCAAGAGCATCCATCAATACTGCTAGCTCAGATCGGGGCTTGAAGGATCAAATGTTTCAGTCTTCCAGCGAGCTGACACATATATTATGCAGTGTTCAGAGGACCAACACACAGAACACAGTACATTTTATCCATAACTGCATTGAAATCCTAACAAACAGGAGTGTATGGAATGTGGCGGTCTCTCACTTCCAAAGCTTCCTTACAGGGGCTACACTTGCCACCTTGCATGTCATGAGTGGCAGCAAGGCTCTTATGAATTAGAACTACATCAACATGGAAAACTTGAGTTGCGTCACTGTGAAATGAAATCGATTTAGTGAAGTGAGTCACCCTGGAGTGGCTGGCAGCTGATTGAAGGCCACAGAATGCTTCTTGGGAAAGTAATTGCTCAAGCACTTGCTTTTCTCAATCTCTTCTGTGAGGAAGGAGGGAAAAAACCTAGTGTTCTGTTCATTTTTCAGACTCCAGAAAGGATGTCAATCAATCTGACCTTTATCAATTTTCAAGACAAGGAAGCAGTCAGCAAGAGCTGTTCTCCCACCATGTTTGGGCAGACAGCAGGCACAGGGTTCTGGAAAACCCTAGGCTTCTTGTTCTGAGTGTGGAAGCTGTTGGGCTTGGCTTAGGTTTTTCACTGTCTAGTTTTGGTTTTGTCATTGATTACTCTGTTTGCATTTGGTTTGTGGGACGAAATTGTTGTTGGTATTGCACTGTGCATTCAAACCACTGTAATGCCTTTCTTTAATTTTGGTACTGCTTGCCCTCTATTTATCTCAGAATTTACAAATCCGCAGTATCATTTGTTCACAGCTAAGGTTACACTTAACTCAAAGTGAGAGCTGGGAAACGGGAGTTGCAGATTGCTGTCAAAAGACACAAACCAGTATTTTCAATATTTTTTGCACAAAGTGTTTTTTTTTTACTCATCCAGTGTTACATGGGAGAGTGATTGTAAGGGAACTATGAGGGAATACAGTGGAAATTCAACTTGAAAAGGTTGCCTATCACTAACTAAGGAGATGCAGTTACATCATTTCATTACCTTGTGCTAGGTTCTTTTAAAAGATTTAATTGTTTAGATTATGTCATTTTATTCAGACATGTACAGCAGCAGCATGTTGAAGATTCCTTTGGGCATGATGTCTGCAGTCTCAAGATGAAGAATTGGACAGTAAAAGTAATCCACGAATTTAAGTTAATTTAAATCTATTTGTTAGTTTAAAAGAGTAAATAATAAATATTCATAATTATTAAAAAGGTATAAGTAGAATCCCCAGAGGACTGAGCTTATATCCTGTATGAGTGGCATGCAAATTTGCCTTTAAAGCAGGGAGTGTCGGGGGTACACATAGGTATTTTTTGGTTATAAATTAATAATAAGAAGAAAGGTAAGCCAGAAAATATAGATAACAGCACTGGTTTCTTCTCTTTTCCAGATTATTTTGAACTAATTAGGGAGGAGAGCGAAACCTATTTTGCAACTCAGAAAATGTGAACAAATTGTTTTTGAGATCTGTAAAATTAAATTTCAGTGATTCCTTCTTACATTCAAACACTAGCATCAGTCTTGAGAATAAACATAATTATAAGAATTAATAAAATTAGTTAGGGGACACGCCATCATACTGAAGATTATCACTGAGCAGAAATATCCTCAGCTGATATAAATTGGTATGGCTCCATTGACGTCAAAGGCTCTGCAGCAATCTGCACCGGCTGGGGAAGCAGTCTTCTGTGGCTAAGAGTGTTTTCACCCAGTCCAGACCTGCTGCTTTAAGAATTTTAGAAAGAACAGAAAAATGCCTCACGGTCTTGTGACAATTGCTTGTTGCTGTTGGAGAAAATATTGTACTGTGTGTGCCTCAGCACAGGCTGCCGGAACAGAAAGACACCTTCATTTGTGAGAATTATATCTGAGTACTATGGACATTATTCAGTTTTACTGGGCTGTATTTACTTTAACCGGGTTTATTTATTTTCTTTCTGTACAAGAATTTACTGCATACACATAACACTTTCTCTCTTCTTTATGATTGGATTTGCTTTATCAACTTATCTCACTCCAATTTGTTTTGGTTATAACTGAGCTGTTACTTTTTACATATAAACACTGAAATGTAGGAATTGCCATTCCGTGCAAGACCAGCTGTCCCTCCAGTCCAGCATCCTGCCTCTGGACTTGAGGCAAGGCACTGAGGTTCGAAATAACCTCAAAATACACCAAGGGGGAGCACTGCCTTGCCAATCTTGAGGTTTCTACTTGCTTTATTCACTGAAATGTGAGGCTTCACACTTCTCATTAAGAAAACTGTGTTTGCCAACTAAGGTAACAGAACGTGTTCTCGTTACCTATATAAAGGTCCTGTCTGTCTTTAATCCTGCTATGCTCCAGGCTTTTCTCATTAGTTTGTGACAGTGAATGCCACAGTTTAATTATGTTTCACCTAGAGAAAGTTAAATCTGTCTTCAGTGTCATCAAATGTTCCCTTATGTTGGTATTGCAGGAGAAGTCAAATGGCAGCATTCAATTGACTTTTGCTGCAATAATCTGTGACCCATTCTTCTCTCAGCTAAGCCATTCAAGTCTTTTCCGTCTGTCTTCATCTGGAAGTCCACACACGCCTTTTATCATTTTTACCAGTTATTTCAACTCTTCTTTTCACTCTGTTCTCATTTGGTCTCTGTCCTAACTGTAGGGCAGTTGTGTTTCTCAAGGCACTTCCCAGTCCTGATTTGCCAGTTACCAGAAGGATTTCTGGAGCATATTGTGGCCTCTTTAATCCCTACATACCCATTTTTCCACTAGAAATCAAAACACTAGTGGTGCTTAAAAATCTAAGCAAAGGATGTTACACAACTGGTCATTAGCAGGTCTTCTTCAGGCAAGACACAGCTGTTGGGACCTCGGAGTTGACAAGTTCTCACACAGCCCAGAGTTAGACAGCATGAACTAAACACCACATTTCAAGGAAGGGCAGGTCATTTCTGGTTGTGGGGATTGAAGGTATGGGACATGAAGGATCTCACAAGATGTGACCTTCTACCTGTACCTTGTGAGATGTCCCCTCCTACCTGAAACTGAGGAAAACTGGTTGTAGATTTGTGCTCTAATTTTGTTGTCTTCCCAGCATTGTGACTTTGTCTTAGATACATTTAGCAGAGTACAGAGTACTCAGCAGTACAGAGACGAGAGTGAATAAGCTAACGATACAACATATTTTGTATGACACATATGACCTAGATGTAAAACAAAAAAAATTGCCATTATGATGAGATCAGTTTTAAAGCAGAAGATGAAAAGTTCAAAACTGTAAGATTGCCTAGGCAACATAAAAACCATAAAATGACTTGCAGCAACTGGGGGGAAGAAAAACCCCACAAATCACCATGCAAAATAAAAGGTTAGTTCATGGCAGAATTATAGCCCTTTAGCCTATACAGTATTTATGCATATTGTTTTTACTTGTAACCATGCAAAAGAGAGTAAATATAAGTATTTCCTTCTTTTTGATTAAAAAAAAGAAAAATAATGTTTTCATATTGCCTTAATTTTATAAACAACTTTCCATCATGAAGGAACCCTGACTGACAGGGGAATTGAAATGTAATATCATCCTTCAGAATGCTATACTTCATACTTCCAGTATGAAGCATTGGTCATTTATTTGAGACAAAAGTGTCTTAGAGCTCTGTCTTTTCTATGTTCATTGTAGGTTTAACATTTTTTTGAGCTCAACAGATAAAAATACCCAGTTGAAGCAAATCGCTCTTCTAGTCTCAGGTAACTAAACTGAAGCCCAGAGATAATCTCTTTGCCTGAACTAATGGCATCTATTGGTGTGTCTTGGTGGAAAGGCCTCCCTCTTTTGCAGAGGACAACAGAGGTTGCACAACACAGGTTTTGCTATATTCCCAGCAGAGGTGTTTAACATTACAATTCACTTATGCACCTTGTCTAAGAGTGTCTCCTGCCATCTCTGGCAGGTAGCCCTCTTCCCCTGAAGATACGGTATTGAAAAGGAGAATATTCTTGAGTGCCAGTTAGGGTGCCAGAGGAGGGCCTGCACGCCCACACCTGCAGCATAGTCGTCACTGGTGAAGTCATTTGTGAGGGTATGGCTAATGTCACTTGACAGGTGCAAAGGACCCTTCCTTTAGCAGTGGCAATGGCTGCTGAATCATTAGGTCTTTGTTAGGGTTGTAGGTCTTCTTGCACAAGAAATGGTCCCATGCTGATTTTTGAACAAGTGCAGTTTTTCAAGTTAATTCTCTGACTCTGCCATGGGCCCTGAAATCTAGTGATATTTAGCAGTGTTTCAGCAAAAAGGATGCTTTTGAGAGCATCTCTTTTTTTCTCTATTTTCTCTTTATTTTTCAATAGTGTTAGCTCACTCCTCTAAATTGCCAACCTGTTCTCTATGAGCATCTCAGGTTTTGTTTTAAGCAGTATTAATACAGACAGGCTGTCAGCAGCCTCATTGTGTAAATACTCCATTGGTTCCCTCAGGGAGCCATCCTGCTTTGAGCTACTTAGCACTTGGTCTACTGGTTGGTGGCTGTAAGGAGGCTGGTGTCCCTGAGGAATAAGGTTAAACAAAACCCCACAGCTTGTCTTGCCTTCGTCTTCCCCCTCCTGCCCTAATGAATGCAGAGTACTTTTGTTGATGGCTGAGAAATGGATCCCTTTCATAAAAAAGCAGCAAATTTCTATCACTGACAGCCATAAGGCTGAGTTTGACTGGGAGAAGGAGGGCTGCAGAAAGAAGTATTGTGGATAGTGGACCTTAGTTTGCATGTCAGAAGTGTACAGTGTCAGCAGGCTTCAACCATATCGTGCCTTCTCAGCATCTCCCCCAGTCTAATGGTGAAGCAGAAGCAGCTGTCAAGATTGCCAAGAAAATATATTGAAAAGGCAAACTGAAGAGATAAACACATGCAGACCGTGCTGCTGGACTAGAGCAGCACACCAACAGTAGGTACGAGCAGCCTAGTGCTACATTTCATGTCACACTGTTGTGCAAGCTCTCTGTTGCCTGAAGCAAATAAAATTTCAAAGCCATAATAGTGGAGAAAGTGACAGGATGAATTAAAGAGCTGCAACAGCAAGGCAGTAATAGAAGCACAGAAATGCTCATTGGGTACCAGAAGGGACATCCAGTAAGGCTACAGCCAGCATCTGATGACACAAAAAGATGGTTGGGACCTCTCTGCAGCATTATAGTCATAAAGCAGCATCCATGTGGTGTTATTTGGGAAGCTCTAATGAGCCATCATTCTCCTGGGATAGTTCAGATGAATCTTTCCATATGAGTGCTGTTAAAAAGAAATCAAGTACTGACTGAGATTATCACATGCCTATACGTGATCCTTGGGAACTACATCAGTGACCACCAGCAGGACAGAAATCTGTGGGAGAAGTGCTGGTATGTTCCTTACATGCTTCAGAAAGAACAGAGTTGACTAAAATTCTTTGATTTCTGCTCCCAGGTAGCAAATTTTGTCAGAGAGTTCTATATCCACATCTAATTAAAAAGAGATTTATTCTATGTCACTTCAAAAATCATGTAAGTGGGTGCATAAATATATGTATATATACATGAATGTAAATATATGTTTCTCATATGTGCATGACTAGACAGATAGAGTGGTTTGGATTGGAAGGGATCTTAAAGATTATCGAGTCTAACCTTCCCTTGTCATGGACAGGGACACCTTCTGCTAGACCAGGTTGCTCAAAGACCCATCCAGCCTGCCCTTGAACTCTTCCAGGGATGAGGCATCCACAACTTCTCCGGGCAATGTGTTCCAGTGTCTCACCACCTTATAGTGTCTCACCCTCACAGGAAAAAATGGCTTCCTTATATCCAGTTAAAACCTACTGTCTTTCAGTTGAAAACCATTACCCCTTGTCCTGTCACTGCAGGACCTGGTAAAAAGTCTTTCTCCATCTTTCCTAAAGTCTCCTTTAAAGGCTGCACAAGGTCTCCCTGAGCCTACTCTTTTCCAGGCTGAACAACTCCAACTCTTTCAGTATGTCTTCATAGTAGAGGTGCTCCAGCCCTCTGATCATTTTTGCGTCCCTCCTCCAGACTCACTCCAACAGGTCATGTCCTTCCTGTACTGGGAACCCCAGAGCTGGACACAGTTCTCCAGGTGGAGTCTCACCAGGGCAGAGCAGCAGGGAAGAATCACTTCCCTTGACCTGCTGGCTGTGCTGCTTTTGGTGAAGCCCAGGATACAGCTGGCTTTCTGGACCATGAGTGTACATTGCCACCTCGTATCTATATTTTCATCCTTCCACATCCTGAAGTCCTTCTCCTTAGGGCTGCTCTCAATCCATATGTGTTTGTATATACATAGGATACCTCAGGAAAAGGAAGAAGAGGTTTTGCAGTCTCTCTCTTCTTTTGATCCTCTCCCATAATCTGTTCATTAACTGTTTGTTGGAAGGGAAATCAGAAATCAGAATTATTCTCATCCAGACGACTGCCTTGACCATCAATCCATATGATTATTTTCTTGTCATTAAATACTGACTTTGTCATACTGGATGTCTTGCTATAAGAAGTTTGCTGAGTAAGCACCTACCTTTTCACTTGGACATTGTGTGATGATAAAAAATTTTCATCACCTAAGAAAATGGATATAACATTTTTGAGGACATAGTTAATATTAGTATCTCTGGGTCAAATAAAAATATATTAAAAACTGTTTAAGCATTAGCTGAAATTGAAAATACTTTTTTTTTCATCAGAATGAAAAACTAAGGGAATTGATTCTACTGAAAAAAAGTGTCCTACTCAAACCCAAAGGTAAAATTGTGCTGTAGAACACGCTTGTGCTGAGAAAGCAAATGCACTGTCAAATTAGACTAATAAAATGGGGTGAAGAAAAGATGGCACAGGTACTTTTACCTAAAAGCATTTGAAAGACTGTGAATGCACATCTGTAGGATACTTCAGAGAGGACTCAGAAGGGTTTTCCACCCTTCCTTTTGGTGCTGTTCTACTATCTCATTGCAGATTGGTCCCTGGAGAATGGAAAGCTGAGCCCAGACATCCTGTGCCCCAAATGAATTCCCCATAAACAAGGGAGTTATTTACTTGTTCCCTCTCTTATTGAGTATTGCATGTTCAGTGGAAAAAGTGGAACGGCTTTAATGGGAGGAAATTGCATATATCCCATCTTCTCATTGCTGCGTAGAAGTTTGGCCTTGCTGCTATTTGGACCAGGATGGATCTAAATGTAGCTCTCCAGTCTTCCCGGTGAGCATCTAGTCATCACGCGGCATGCACAGCAGGGCCAGGCTCACTCAGTTCTGTGTGAGATGCTCAATTTTTGCACCCTACTTAAAAATGCAGTGAACCAAAGAGAGAAGAAGTGTGATGACCCAGGCTCAAATCCCTGCTTGCAATCAATCAAGTTAGTGAGCGTATTTGAACCTGGTTCTCATACATAATGTGTGCTGAAAGTGGGGCTGATGGTAAACAGATTGCTATCAATGTAAATGTATACCTGATTTTTTCACCTTAAGCAATTTAATAAGTTTATGAACAGTTCTGTGAAGGCCAGGGTTGAATTTTTTATTTAAGTCAAATATTTCTACCCTAAAATTTTCAATCTCTTGTCTTGAGAATGTGTCCCAGGCCTGCTAGGACTTCACAGATAAATTACTGAATTTCCATGCAGAAACAGCATGAATAGCTGTAAGGCCTTGTGTGGTATGATCCATGCCTGATGTTCCTGTCAATAAGCTGCAGAAAGCAAGTCCAGGTTTTTATTTTTAGAGAGCAAAATTTTACTTTTTCAGGTGATGAAATATATTAAACCTTTATTTCTATGGCTCTTCGCCAACCTCCAGATTCAAACCAAGTAATAGTTCAAAGGTTCTGTCCAGCATTACGACTTGGACCTGTGGTCTTATAGTCAGGCCATAAAACTGATCAGGAATTTCAGCCACTGCAGTAAGGATTTTGCAATGTAATGGGGAAATAATTATCTAAATCTAGTATTGTATTCATTCTAGTACCAGCAGTAGGATTTTGCTATATTCAGTCCGGAGTTGGAGTGATGACACTGTATTTTAGGGTGGCCACATAAGTTATTTTTTAATTCCCGCTAGTCATTAAATTGTATTTTAGAGAGAGTTATCTTTCATTCTTGTCTTAAATATTTTATGTAGTTATTTCAGAGTTTTAAGGGTCAACAGTTGAGTGTCAGCCCTCAAAATTATTCACAGGTCACTGTGTATTCATCACAGTTTTAGTTGAAAAATACATCAATGAACATAGTGCAAATGTACCTAGAGACCACTTACCATGACTGCGAGAGTCACCAGTGATCACTGGAGCAGAAATTAGAAAGGAATCACAGCAAGGCCAACATAGAGAACATTTTTAGAAGAGAGTTTAATGCATCTTTTGCCCATTTCAAAGTGATGCAGTACTGTAGATCCCTCTTACAATCAAGTAACCATGGTATTTTAAAACACTGTGACATCTGAGATTTGAATGCAGTTCAGAATCTCTGCGTGATGCCAAAGACAGTAAATGAGTGACTTCAACATTGTCATTAAAAGATTTTAAGGCAAGGCTACACAGGCCATGCAGTTGTTCTCAGGAGTTAGATTTCACTGCTACATATCTGTTTGGGGAGGAGGTGAAACTGAAAAATTTGAATTGGAAATCAGATCCTCTAAATACTGTTCATTCTGCTAGTAAATACTGACTTCTCCCCCACCAGTAAACTGATTTGAAAAATACAATTTAAAAGTAAAAATTAAATTGTGAGTTTCTCAGCTGAAGACTCCACTAATACGGGCAAGTGTTGTGCTGTTTCATGCATTCATTTTCTTTCTGATCTTTTTAAGATTATTCCTCAAATACTTTAATTATGCAAACATCTGGGAAGACAAAGTTTTTTTCTTAATGATAAATTAAGATCTGTCCCAAATTGAAACACTGTATTTTTTCTTAGAAATACTGAGAGTTCCTAATCTGTGAAAATAGGAAAAAAAGTCTAGATGGGGGCATTAACTAAATACCTAGAGCATAATCTCCTCTGGTAAAAATGGAGGTACTTGAGTATTTATGGTTGTTCATCTCCAAGAAATCTTAATATCTGCTGGCCCACACTGTGCAGCCCTTTTGTAGACATCGTCACCTCTAAGTGTTGGCAAGGTGCTCCATCCTTTCTCTGCAGAGTATTCTGATAACTCTGTCAGCTGTGGGGTAGCTTCTAGCCAGTTGTGAACCAGTTTGACATCACCAAATTCTATTTAGTTATATTAAGAATCACAGAATTACAGAATCGTAGAATGGTTTGGGTTGGAAGGGTCTTTAAAGACCATCTAGTTCCAACCCCTCTGGCATGGGCTGGGACACCTTCCCCTGGGCCAGGTTGCTCAAAGCCCCATCCAGCTTCGCTTTGTTGTATATTAAAAATATATGCCTGTGTCTATAAGGTATGTATGGTTTTCATTTGAAAATGTGGAAATTTGAAAATTTACATCAAAATAAATCCAGGCAGTCTATTACTGGTGGTCTTAAATACCTGAACTCTTGTCAAGCCATCAGTGTCCTTTGGTGAGCTCGCTTGACCAAGGGTGAGCACATACCTCTATGTGCTCAAAGAGGTAACAGATTTAAAATGGTCAAATTGTAAACAAAGAATGCTCTATGTGGTAAATGCAAAGTAGAAGAAATTTTTTAAAATAATGGGAGAGAAGTACCAGATAGAACAAACAGTAAATTATTTATTCCCTCTGGACAACTAAACTACTCTGAAAAAGAAAAGCTTTTATAAGAATTGATTGTGTACTAGCACATTATGACTGGAGCAATACCACACCATACTAGTTCTTCAGAGTTTTTATTTCTGTAATATTTTTATGTAATAGCCAAAACAATAAATAAACCCCAGATATTTCTTTGTACTCTTTGTGTGGTGGGATAATGCACCACCCTTGTCAGGCAAGAAACTACACAGTCTGTCATTTATTCTTATTATTGGCTAATATAGTATCTGATGTGAGGATGTTAGTTCACAAGAAACCTAGGCAGGAAATAACATGAAAGGCTGTTAATCCCCATTAAGAAGGATAGCAGTGTCAGGAGAAATACGAGGACGCTGTTCCATTACGGGTGTTAGATGATGGGGAATGCACCATACCAAGAAGCTCTGACTAACATCCTATCTGTGAGTTTCCATGAGAGTACATTTATGACCCTTTGCACAACATTTTTCATCATGAACATAACCTTTTGAAGGTTTTCCTACTTAGCTCCTCTCTCCCCTCTTTCTAACACCTGGCCTAGGTCACAATGCATCTGGTCTTTGCCACCGTGGGTGGATGGAGGACACAAGAGATCTGTGTTTGCACACACCCAGTGCAAACACCGTGAGGATTACAGTCTCCAGCTGTAGGGAGAGGACAAAGACTGCATGGAAAAGCAGGTTGTGACCTTCTGCTTGGTTTTGTCACAGTCTCCGACTGCTCAGAAAGAGCACCTGCATTTGGGACTGGTAGTTTAAATATCACAGTTTGATCATTAATTGCTACACGAGCACTAACCCTAAATCAAAATCTATAAAATGACAGCCATAAACTTTGGGATACAGATTTTACTGCTGACTCTTGGTGATATCGTGGCCAATTAAAATTGTTAAGGTGTGCTCACTGTGCTCCATGGAGTCTGAAGTTCAGATCTGTCTATAATACATAACTTACAAATACTACTGCCCTGAATACTGTATATGTGTAAAAGACTGAAAATGTCTAACTTCAGCATAATTAAAGAAAATAGTTAAAATAGGAGACTTGAATGCATAGCAATATATCACTATGAGCAGTTTTCTCAGAGTACTGTTAGAGATCAGTCAAATTGATATTTTCAGTCTACTCCATTTTAGATTCGTTCTGCTATCGTATATATCTAAAAAGCTGACCTCTTGATGGATTTTGATTGTTGTATATTTCTATATACGGCTTAGTTTCTAACAGTTTAGAACTCCAGTCTGTTTTAAACTTGCCTTGTTGGACAGTGCTTGAAAAAACTACAGACTCTAAATTGTTAGAAAAAAAGAGTTATTTATTGTATTTTTCACAGGATCATTAAGATAACTGTAAATCTGAAAACTTGCTGAAGCAACTATTAATGTATTTCAGTGTGATAAGATGGGTTGTGACTCTTTGCTAATAATTCGTACTATTCCAAATTATAAACTGACAATTATGAACTGTATTTGGCATAATATGTAGAACTTCAGCTAAAGGTAGAACTACTTATCTTTATGTCTGCTGGCAAATAGTTTTCCACAGGTCATAGTGGTTCCCACCCTGAAAATTTAATAATGCCATTTTGTTAGGTTAAGTATTAGCTTTATGGCAAGTTAAATTTTATAGACTGATCACTTCCACTAATCAAAATTTACTTGTCTATAATAAGGAGAACACAGCATTTTTTGTACATTGCACTTTACATTTCTAATAACTGTCACTTTATAGCATGTCTTGTCAATGAAGTAGCAATATATTACATTTAGATGGCACAATGCACGGAGAGGCCTGTGTCTGGGATTAGGGTCCAGAAGCCTTACTAAAGTTGGCCATATGGAAATCTTACAAACAGGGCTGTATTTTTGGGTTGTTCATCTCCTCAAGGCTTGTGCCTCTAACGCTGAGCTGCAGATAGGTGCACCTGGTTACTCCAAGTTCACTTGCTTGAGCCACTACTGACTCTGGCAAGCTCCTCCAAAGAAAAGCTGCCTAAGATGATCCTTTCTACCATCTTTCCCCTTCACTCACTCCCTCTTCAGCAACAGGTCAGAAGTGAGAGCATTCACCTGGAAAAGAGAAAGCCCATTTTCCAGTCTCTCCTTAGTCTGACAGGTTTTCAAGTCCATGTTGTCTGTCTGGGAGATGCTCTTAGTCTCTGCCAGCTATCGCTCCTTCCCTAAGGATAGATGGCTCTGTTTCTGTCCCCACTGGGTGTTTTTAATCTGCAATAGTAGCTCTTCAGACTGCTGGCACCATGTTCCCTAACCTTAGCAAGGCATCCTTGTTGTGGAGGCACTGGCTAAAAGGAAGTACTGTTCTCCTGAAGGTCATGTGTTTTGTGGTACCAGCCCCACAATTTGTTACATGGCGAGACCGGCAGACAGGTGATAGCAGGCTGGGAAGCCCGTTGCAGGACCTTGCTTTGGGGTATGGTGTGTGCCATGTCTCCAGAGCCTCAGTGAGATGTGCCTGAGATGCTTCAGTGCAATCCTGGTGCCCACAGTAGGTGATACCTAAATCCCGTTACAGACCAAGTCAGCATTTTCTGAACTGGGGAAAATCCTTTTTCCTCAAGGCAAGGAGCATGGAAATACTTATGAAGGTGGTGGGAGGAAGGGGAGAGCACAGCAGCCCAATTTTGATCATCTTGGCACATCCAGTGATGAAAAGGATGCAGTGTGTAGGGACTGGGAACTTTAAAGTGCAATAAGTTCCCTCTAAGGATCCCAGGCTTCCATGTAGTAGAGAGACTGAGGTGCCTGGGTCTAAGTGACAGACTTTGTGGGTTGTTGATGGTTTGTATTCTCTCTGGTTTTTGTATGGGGACCTTCTTGGATCATTTAGTTGTATCAGCTGCATTTGTATATTCTAATTTGTGTAGTTACTGTACTTTGTTTTGGTCTATTACACTAGTTAAGTTATGCATTTTTTATGTTTTTTCTTCCTACTGCTATTAGGCTTAATGATATGCTGAAAAAATCCTCATAATTGGACTTAAACTTAAAAATATTTTTTTTCTGGTTTGTGTACTTCACAGTAATGAGTCTGTTTGTATCTAATATAGTCCAGTAAAGGTAAGAAAGAAAATAAAATCCCAGCAGTTGGTACATGTTAATTTACAGAGAAAAAACCCTGAAACAACCTAAACTGTTGCAAATTTATTTACCTGAGTAAAATAAAGGCACAATTAGTGTCCAAAACATCTGACATGAGGGCTATAAAATCATCTTTATCAAGGGCACATGAAGGAGGCTGAAATTTTGCATTTAATCTGAGCCTCCACAGATCCTTCAGAAGTGGCTGTTTTTTAATAGAAAATTAATTAACCATGATACAGGGGAGAAACAAGAAGGACTGGAAACAGCTGCAAAGAATTAAGATTATACCATGTAGCCCACGATGTAATTATTTAGGCATTTCAGTCAGATGGGAGGGAGCATATTCAGGGAGATGAAGGCAGAGGAGAGGTTACAGAGTGCAGAGTAGGCGGGGGAGAAGTGCTTGCACCAGAGATGTGGCCATGTGTGGAGCTGCTGGCAGGAGGAGTTGTGCAGCTGGCAGGCAAGGACGCAGTTCTCTTGGTAAAGACTGTGCTGTCCATCTCACTAGCTACTGATTCACTCCTGGGTCTCATTGTACATTATATGATGGACTGCAGGAAGACCCAGATGTCCAAGTTGTGAATTGTATTGACATGGAATGAATGTATCAATGCCTATGATAGAGGAGGCCTACACCAAGTCCTTGCGTTCCAGTTGCCAGATCACAAATACTATTAAAATCCATATCTGCTCCATTTGCTTGGATCACTGTTGACCGACTGAGCCTGTGTGTCTCCCATAAGAGTGTCCATTTCAAGGCCCCTTGGAAATAACATGTGCCTCAGGCTGCCAAGACCCTATTTAGTGAAGCATAGGTGATATAAGAAGGAAAGATGGCAAATGTCATCTGTGTCAAATAAGGCCCATGTTGAAGTTCCAGGGCATTTCCTCCAGTCTCTCAGCCCTCCTTGGTCTGAGTGGGGTGTGCACCAATGGGCAATATACCACCCAGGACCACTGGTCCCGTAGGGTTCAGAAGGAAAGTCATACTTTTGAAGGGGCATAGGAGTTTAATGGGCCTGGACATATTTGTGCTATTTCATTTGTTTGGCAAAAGTTGGTACAGATAATCTATCTGAAGTGCACATCTCATGATGGAATAGAGTCTTTTATGTCCATAATGCATGACTATTATATTACAGTAACAGGCAGGACAAGGAAATAACAAATGGGAAGATAAGAGATTAGTATAGTCTTTAAAAAATGTCTATTATTCAAAACTGTATAACTGTCATTGCTGAAGACAAACTGTATTATAAAAACACAGTGGAATATTACCTGAATTATGGAATCATAGATTCTAGAGGCATAAATACCATCGTTTTGGTATTTCTGCTACAGTGTCAGTATATAGATCTGCGTGTTCCATAGAATGTGGAAAAGCTACATCAAAATTTCCCGACAACTTCTGATTCAGCAATTTTTATAGTAAGTAAGGGTTAGACCAATACCTGAAAGATTTTTTTGGGGGGACTTTGAAATATGAAAAAAAGAAGGTGAAAACAGACCATAGAAGAGAAAAGAAGAGGAGAAGGCAGCAAAAGAGACCAGAGACCTTAGAGAGGCGAAGGAGCGCCTACCGGATGCTACATCTGGTTGGCATCCAGTGGCTCAGTTTTGGAGCCAGTTCTGTTTAATATCATTATCGATGATCTGGACGAGGGGATCAAGTGCACCCTCAGAAAGTTCATGCATGACACTAAGTTGCATAGGAATGTTGAAAACTGCTGGAGGGCAGGAAGGCTCTGTAGAGGGATCTGGACATGCTGAATTGGTGGGCTGAAGCCAGTTGTATGGGATTCAACAAGGTCAAGTGCCAAGTCCTACACTTCAGTCATAACAACCCCAGTGCAGCAGTACAGGCCTGGGGAAGAGTGGCTGGAAAGCTGCCCAGTGGAAAAGGACCTGGGCATGCTGGTTGACAGCCAGCTGAACATGAGCCAGCGGAGTTCCCAGGTGGCCAAGAAGTCTAATGGCCTTGGCTTGTATCCAAAATAGTATGGCCAGGAGGACCAGTGCAATGATTGTACCCCTGTGCTCGACACTGCTAAGGCCACACCTTGAATTCTACATCCAGTTCTGGGCCCCTCACTTTGAGAAAGACATTGACGTGCTGGAGTATGTCCAGAGAAGGGCAACAGAGCTGGTAAAGAGTCTAGAGAGTAAGTCCTCTGAAGAGCAGCTAAGGGAGCTGAAGTTGTTTAGACTGGAGAAAAGGAGTCTGGGAGGGGACCTTATTGCTCTCTATAACTGCCTGAAAGGTAAGTGGGAGTTGGCCTCATCTCTCATGTAACAAATGACAGAATTAGGGAAAACGACCTCAAGTTCCACCAAGGGAGGTTTAGATTGGGTGTTAGGAAAAATTTCTCCACCAAAAGGATTGTCAAGCACTGGAACAGGCTGCACAGGAAAGTGGTTGAGTCACCATCCTTGGAGGTATTTAGAAGACATGCAGATATGACACTTGGGGACATGCTTTAGAGATGGACTTGGCAGTGCTATGTTAATGGTTGGACTCGATGATCTTAGAGGTCTTTAGGTCTAGCCTAAATGATTCTGTTATTCTGTGAATACCAGAGTGAATAAAACCTGAGGCCAGCAAATATGGTTAAGGTATAATTATTATCCCGTTAACTCCAACTGACTTGCACATACTTGGAAAAGGTGTTTAGCTGACCTGGTAATGAATAGTTCATGAACTGCCAGTCTTCCTGTTCATGGAGAGGAGAACTGGGTCTACTTTGATCAGCTTAAATGCCTGAGCAAAATACTATCATTTCAGTGGCATCTGCTCAACTGATGTAAATTATTTGGATTACTTAGATTAATCAATAAAGTTCATTTCCTGTCTCCTCTTCCCATCTTCTAAACAGACCAGAACACATAGAGGAGAGGCAGAGTTCCTCAGGTCCACAGCAATATAGGGTATTAGTGTGAATGTTGGCACCTGCAAACGGATGCATTTAGAAAGCTGTGGATTTACAAGTGGTACCTAAAGACCCAGTGCCAGGTCAGGAACCTGCTTGGCTGGTGAGGGGGAATGCTTGCACCTTGCAAAGAGTTTGGATGCACATGCTTCAGAAAAAAACAGATAAATAGGCTGTGGTATTCATGAGATCTTTTGAGCCTTGTTTTACATAGATATGCTTTGCACTTTTTGACCACAGTAAAGTTCTGCTTAGGCTTCTGTAGCCTTTTCCCTCTGCATTCAAAGCTAAATCACTAAGGATCCCAGTAAGCTCTCATTTTCCAGCAAAGTCTTAAGAAATACACTTAAAACTGTTATTTTAAATTGGTTTGTGTACTTGCAGCCATTTTTCAAGCTACAGTTATTCATAGTATTTATTTAACTTGTGAGTGCCTTGCAATATCACACAGATTTGGTGGGGTTTGGATTAACAGTGGCCAATAAACTGGTAAGCCAGCTTGTCCTACATGGTGCTGCGGATTGATTTTTTTAACTTTTTGAAGTTACTGCCCAAATCTTTCCACACAAAGAACCATCTCATTCCCCCTTTTCCACTGTGGTTTGTAAAGATGGGATTCAACTGATCAGATTTTGCTGAGCTAATTGTCTAGACTCTCCTTGCTGTCACAGGAGAGATACAGGGTCTCATCGGTCTCAGTTCACTTAAAGCAGACAGCTAAAACAGGCCAGATGAGTGACATGTTCTCAGTGCACATTTCTCTCTAGTGATTCACGTGAATCAAGATGATGTGAGTGTGGATGTTTCAATGTAAGTGAGTCTTTACCACCTGCAAGTGACAGTCTGCAGGAGTAAGATAATTCCCCTTTAGCAAGGATTGCAGGTATAGGGAACTGCAGCCCTTACTCAACAAAGCAGGCTTTAAATTATTAATTTCCTGCTATATTTCTTATATACACTTTGTCTCCAGAAGAAGTATGCATTTCAGAATGATTTTTACATGATGGGCTTCTTTTGTACTGGTTTGGGTTTTGAGGAGAGAAGTGTTTTGCTTGTCCTCTTATTCTTCCCTTGAAATATTTAACTGTGGTTTGTTCAACCAGAGTTTGTTGTATGTCTGTTGTATGTATGTTCATGTGGAAAGCACTGTAATCCCTGAAGTCACGGCACTGAATTTCACTGCTTTTTAAAGACCCTTTAGGAGATTCCTAGAATCAACTTGGGACCAGGAGGAAATAGTGCTCTGAATATTCTCTTTTTAACACAAGATGTCGTTCAGTTGAGTACCGTCTACCACTTAATGTGCTGTTTTTTCCAGGAAACTGAATCAGTAACAGTTAAGTTTTATCTTGAATTTGTGCTGATACTGTGATTCCTTGGATGGGAAGGGGAGAGTTTATCTGAATAGCCAGGAGCAATAAAGAGCTCTTCTGGTTCTGGAGGTACTATGAAGAAGTTAAGCAGACTTTATGTTGCTGCGAAATAGAAGAAAACCAGTCCCAACCATAACAAAGAAAGAAAAAGCCAAAATAAGTCCTACCTCTGGGTGGCCAGTTGAGTGGATCCGAGAACAGACTTCATCCTTGCTAAATAGCTTGGACACGTGCCATGGGTTTTGCAATCTGTGTATACAAGAGCAAAATTCTGCCTCGTGCTGTTCTGCTGGTAACTAAGGCTAGATCCTTGATGACCTACTTTTTATTATTTGGTCAAACAATATGTATTATTCAGCAGGCTTCCCAATTAATTGATTTTCTACTATTTGGGATATAAGAATTCAGGCCAATAACATAGATGGTGTTCATAATGGTAACACAGACAGATGATGCTAGTAGGGAAGATTGGGGGATTTTTGGTTTTTAACTGATACAGCTGTGTTCATTTGTTCCTTAGAAGTGCATTTAAATTGGCTTAACCATATGTTCATTTAGCTTTTCTAATACTTTCATAATGGCAGGAGTGAAACCTCCCAAAGAACAATTCCCTTATGCTTCCAAACATGATGTTAACCAGGTCTGCGTTAATATTCTTTCACTGTATAAAGCAAATCTATAAAACAAACTCATTTATCAAATGAAAAGAATACAAACACTGAAATACAATTACTTCTCCAATGGCAGCTGAACAGGTGCTATATTGTAACATATGATAGAATACAAAACATATTCATTATGATTATTGCTCACCATTACAATAAAGGTAACTTTTTTTAGGATCTGATCCTTCAAGCATTTGTACACCTGCCTAACTTTGCAGATGACTTCAAAGAAACTGGTCCCGAGGGCATGTTTTTAGAATTGAGAATTTAATGCCTGGACTCTTAAATAATACATCACTTAAAGTGTAAGAAAGTGGATGAGTTAATTATTTAGTTTGTTTATTACTGTCTAAAACGGTTGCCAGCAAATAGAACAGATACATAAGAAGAGTCATGACCTGTAGAGATTTTTAAATATAGAGCAAACCAGAAAACATTATGTTGCCATTTGCATAGATTCCTAGGAATAACAGAGAAACTCAGATTGCAAATCGAAAATTGTGAATGAATTCAGCAGATTTGTCAAACAACATGATTTAAAAATAACTGATGGGTATAGCATATGTCAAAACAACCCAGGCAAGTCAGCTTCACTGTCCTTACTCCATCTTCCGTGGGAGTCAGCTGAGACGTGCTATCTGCCTTGCTGAGGAGGGAGGTTCACCTCCTATTGCTGGGAGACGGCAATCTCCCTGGAGCCTGCCTGTGCCCTTACCTCACTGCACCATCCTTCAGCCACCATCCCAGGGCACATCTGCAGAGCTGTGCCCAGGAGTGGCTCTTTTCTCCCCCTGCTAGTAGAATTTCTGTCCTCTTTTGAGTCAGTTGCCTTCCCTGTCCTATGTGTTTTGGCTCAGAAGCATGCTGCTGCTTCAAAGCTTTGCAACAACAAGGTTTTGACAATCTGTTGGTGTTAAGCCAGGTTTATATCAAAGCACAGCAGTGAAGTAGTATTGCATATAGTGTCTGTGGGACTGATTTTTCCTTTCAGAGGTGTGGTTGATTTGCCACCTTCCCCAAACATATGTATGATCTTCACAGAACACTGTTACAGAAAGGGAAGAGTTTTATTGTTGTCCAGTTTGTGAGCCAAAACATCATCCCAGGCCAGAGGAAGCATACCTTGTGTCATATATAAACCAGCTGGCAGTAAAAAAAGTGGGGAAAGAAAGAAAGTCATACTGAAATATATTTATATTGAATATATACTTTAATATCTGAAAAATATTTTTATATAATACATGAATATTGTTGCTGGAACATGGGAAATGTTATATTTCTACTGTTTGTTCCTGGTTACTGTTGGAAAATAAGTGGTTTGCTGGAGCAAATAAATCACCACTTGGCAGCTGTTACTGACAGGACAGACAGTAAAACACACATATGCCGTGCACAATATTTCTGTCTCCTTTTGTATGAGTGTAAATGAAATAAAATACTGGTAGGTGCTTCTGACCAACATTAAGCTGCTCTTTGTTAGTTTCCAAACAAGGTGACTACATAAAGATTGGCTGTAGTTATTTAGCACCCAGCCCTGGTCGATACAGCAGGTTGAAGTTATATACATCTGGCCAGATTCAGACACGTGAATGGTTTTCTTGAAGCATGTTTCACCAAGGGTGGTCTTGATGAGTGGACCCTAAGGTCAGTTGATCTTCATTACTGAGAAGCAGAGTATCATCTTCCCCTCCTGAATTCTCAGTCTGAATTCATGTAGTCATCTCTGCTCTGCAAGGGAAGGTTGCCTGTGTTTGCCACTTGGTATCCAAAAGCAGTAGCAGCTTTCATTGGCTTTTATTAAGGCTCTGTCACTGTTAAAGCCTACAAAATGTTAGGATTTTTAGCCTCACTTATAAAAGATGGAAATAAAACATAGAGTTACCTGGTGAACAACACCAAGGATCTTCTCCTGTGGCTCTAGGTGGTCATGGAAAGAGCTGTGTGGGTGTGTGGAGCCCTGATGTCATCAGAGGAAACTTGAAGGTCAGCTCTTACTGCCCTCACCTGTCCATGACATGCCTACATAAGACTGTAGGATACATAAGGGCTACCATACTTTGACCTTAGACAGCAAGACTGGAAGGACCCAGGAAGGCCATAGGGGCTATCTTGCAAGATTGAGGTACAGTGGTACTTATCAGATACCAATTGAAATGCCAAATCAGATTTTGTTTCATGGAGATTAAAAAGCACACTCGTGAACTGTGCCAGTGTATTTCTTTCAGTAAAAGTTTACATGCTAAACCAAAAGGAAACCTGCTTGTTTATTAAGTTCTATCAGCTTTTGTTAGCTGTCCTTTTCTTCATGTCCTTCAGTTTCTTTCCATTAACACTTAACACAATGCTTTTAACCTTTTATTTAGCTAGCTGTGCTTTTGTAGTCCTTCAGACTATAAAAAGCCTCTGTGCCTAACCTCTTTCTTTCATAAGAAAGCACCTCTACCACTTGCAGTATTCTTGTTTGGCCATTCATGGTAAAGTTTTCATAAAGATGCCTTTCATTGATTGTTCCTCTCCCCATCTCCACTCTAAATGCAGTACCTTAGATAAGGAGTCCTTCTCGGAATGCTTGCTCTTCTAGGAGAGTGGGGCACTGCCTTGCAAGTTTTAGTATGCTAAAACTGAGGTGAAATCACAGAATCAATTAGGTTGGAAAAGACTTCTGAGATTATCAAGTTCAACCTGTGACTGAAAACCACCATGTCAACTAGACCATGGCACTGGGTGCCATGTCCAGTCTTTCCTTAAACACTGCCAGGGATGGTGGCTCCACCACCTCCCTGGGCAGTCCATTCCAATCCATAATAACCCCTTCTGTGAAGAAATTCTTCCTAATGTTCAACCTAAACCTCACCTAGCGCAGCTTAAGAAACCATGATTCTTCTGAGTGACCTTGTGCTTTTCCGCTGGCAAAAGTGTGGTAGTCTCTTCAGGTGCTCTTCTGTGGGTTTCTTAGGAGGCCACTGAGAAGTCATTAACCCAGATTTTCAGAAAAAAAAGGACTCAGAGAGATTTGTTCCAGTCTTGTCAATGATGTCTTCATTCAACCCCATGCAACCATTTAAAACTGCTAAAAGTTGAAAACCATGTGTATGTCCCTGGTTTTTTGTTTGAGGTTTTTTTCATTTGGTTGGTTTTTTGGTTTGGCTTGTGTTTTTGTGTTTTGTTTTGGTTTGGGATTTTTTTCTGGGTTTTTTTTTGTTGTTGTTGTTTTTTGGTTGGTTGGTTTGGTTTGGTTTTAATTTTTATTTTATTTTATTTTTATGACCACAGGAAAGGCAACTTCACAACTACCTACTGGTCTCTCACTTCAGTGAATTTGGGATGTCTTTCTTATCACTGATACGTTGTGTAGGGTTTGTTTCTCTTCACTTGGAATTTTTAAAATTTGCATGTCCTAGACTAGCCTAGACTCTTTTTATAGTCAAAAGACCAAAGCAGGTGCCTCCAAAGGCTGATTCATCTGGTCTTTCTTTGGCAGAGACCTTAGAAGAGGAACTGCTTGCAGAAAGTATTTGATTCTTCACAGGGACTGTGAGCAGGGCAGAGCCATGAGCTGGTGTCTGATTTCTAAATACTTTAATTCAGATGTATAATACCCACCTCCAATACTTTCTAACTAGTAGGCTTATGAAAGTAAGCTTACAAAAGTAGACTCATAGTCTCTCCCAATGACAGCACTTTCTTATGTCTTACACAAACCTCCTCATATTTGTCTTAAAATATTCTTATATTACCTTAAATTCAGATCATAATAACATCGTAGCAGGCTCTGCCTGACTTTTGCACTGTAATCTTTATAATATCAGTGTGACTTTTTGAAGTAGCTATTATCCTGCTTGCAATTAAAGCTGCACAAAGTCACTTCAGAGCATTCTCATTCTTTACCAACTTGAATATGTCAGCTGTTACCAAAGTTTTAATTTTTTTTTAAATAGCAGAATGCATCAGTACAACTGGGATTCAGATTCATTGCAAATACAAAAATAAAGGCTCTTCTCCCATTCCTTTTCCTATCATGTGAGAATTTCCTACCTTGTGGAGTATTCTACTTTACATATGGTAACACTCATCCTAATTCACCAAGCCACACTGGGAATCATAAACTAGGAAGTGTGCATCAACAGGGAAATGTCATATTTTTTTCCTCATTGTTAGTACTCAAAGCAGCATAAACATAATCCTGATTTTTCAGCTCAATCCTGCAAGACTAGATATTTTCCCATTGTTCTCAAAATCTTCATATGGAGAGTATTTCTTCATGATAACATTTATTTATCAAAGTTTATGCTGCTTTGACTTTCTATAAAATAACAGCGAAGATAAATGAATCGATTGACCCCAAGAGCAGTTTATTTATCCCTTTAGTCACACTTCAGTGGCAAAATCAATACTCTTCTGAAATATCTGATATTACAGTGGTTCCAGTAAATACTGACATTCCTGAGCTGTGTGAAGGGGGAACAAAAATTTATTATCAACTTAGATTTTTAGTACCCTTATTGATTTTTCTGGGGATGCTTGAATTTTTATTTATCTGTCACTAAGTAAGTGACCTTTGTTTCAAAAAAAAACCCAAAAGCAAAACCAAAAAGCCTTAAGTTTAAACCTTATGAAAAGTAAAAAGAGAAAAACCACACATCTAACACTGTCAGTGACAAGGATCTTGGCAGAGAAGTGTGTCTGGTTTTAAATGATGCATAGCACATCACTGTGTGTTCTTTTTCATACCATCTCTGCATTTGAAAGAGCATAACGTAATTTTTTTTATACTGATATTGTTGACATCCACTTTGTGCGACAGCTAAGATGTTTCTGAAGCATGCAATGCTACCAATTATTTTGATACAAGGGTGGAAGAGATGAGTGACCTGAAAGAAAATAAAATAGTACCCAACAGGTTATAAATTTGATCCAACAAACAGATCTAATTCCTGCAGGCCTTAACAGGAATTATGCCCACGTGTGGGAGAAAATTTTCTCTGTCTTATCCCTGAAAGCTTTGAACATATAAAAACTGTCTGAGAAAGGTAAGATTCGAGGGATTTCCTGAGAGCAATGTGGAGTTTCCAGTTTGGGGGATCTCACCAAAATAGTGCTTGGACAGAGTATAGCAGAGAACAACTCATTTTCTCAACTGTTTTAAACTGACAGGAGCTCACTGTATCAAAATTTGGAAGACAGGTGTTACTAAACCAATCTAATGTTTGGGACAGAGATGGACAGGAAAGCCTAAATTCCGCAGTTGCCAAGAAGTGCAGGTTCACCCTAGATCTATACCAGCCTTGTCATATCATGCTTATGTGCTCTGAGTTGTGGCACAGTTGTCCCAGGGTTTGTCAAAGATGGTCTTACGGACACTGTGTATATTGGAATATTTCATGGGACTCTGCTATCCCTTTTGAGCAGATATGGAGGATAAGTGGTCAACTCAAGGTATAAATCAGCTTTCCTACTGTTTTTTGTCCTGGCCATGTGCTGAATATCACCTGTGTTACTGGCCTGTGCAGAAAAAATCTGAAATGCATATAGAGGGGGTGCTTGCATCTGCATGTTTATAGAAATCAGTGAAGCTCCTTATCTTGGAAGAAAAATGACCTTTCCAGTAGCAGAATATTTGAGACCTGAATAAAATTTTAGAAACTGGCAAAAAACAAGCCATAGTTTGAAGTTTGAAAAGTTACTATCTTGCCAGTTCCTTTTCTTCCTAGGATAAAATGTGCTTATTTTTGAATGACCTTAATGTTATTGATGCCACATCTAGATTTAAATCTTGAACACTCTTCACCAAACTTCACCAAAATAATATTTGATCGTGAGTGCTTTAACTTGGTCGTCACTCCTTCAGCTGTCACTTTGTTCAATCCTTATCTCAAACAAGTCTGTTCTAGTTTCCATTGGCATCGCTCACACAGAAACACAATCTGCCACCAGCAAGAACTAATGATATATGTCTATAGTTTCTTGATGGAAGTGTGCTTATCTCCAACACTTCTGTTAAGAGCAAAAAAAGAAAAGGCTCAGTGCCCCTGTACCTATTTAGGATGTAGACCAAAAGGTGTGAAAACCCATCACAAGCTCTGGACATCAGTTGGTAGATACCACAGCGAGTCTCAGTAAAGCAGAGGTCTTCTGTGAATAAAATTCTCTCCAGGGGCTTTTCACTCTTTCCTGTTTCCAGGTGCTGAAGCTCATCTCATATTAAAATACCCCAACATTTTCTATGGTTTATTTCATTCCTTTCTAGCTGCATCCCTTGATAATCATTAAATCATCCAGAGAGAATTATCTCATTGTACATTTCTTCCTCCATACGACCTGCCAAAAGATTAATTTTCCCCAGAGAAAAAGAATTCCATAGCTTCATTACATTTGTGTAAACCTGAAAATCACTTTCCTTCAAAAGGCAGTATAATTAAAATACATTTTCAGAATTAGTATGAAAACCAGAAAAGTTTTAAGTAAAATTTCTGACCCAGCTGAGAACTAAAATACCGGTATGGTTTTAAAGTTAGTCATTGCATAAACTTCATGTAGACTGCAGGTTAATCACAACCATCACTTCTTTGCATAATCAGGAATATGCAATGTTGGAACCATAAAAAACACGAAAACACAAGCCCATTTCAAGCTGTATAGCTAGAAGAGAACTACCTTAAGGAAGAAAGATCTGGGAGCAGATAACTTTCCAGAAGTTTCAAAAACATTGGGAAAGTCATTGTAGCATCCTGGAGCTACAAACAGGAGAGTACACGAGGCTAACATTTTTATGCTGAATCTAATATTGAAAAAAAAACTTGCCAGAGGACAAAAGAAGAAAAATAGACTAAAAAACGTTCAGAATAGCTGTTATGTGATGAGCTTTACTCTCCAAATGTTGCAATACTTTTTCCCAGAGATCTTTCCTGGTGTTCTGCTCCTCCAAAGCACTGATAAGTTCTGACCTATTTGCCTGTCTTATATCCCTAATGTCACAGTTATAAATCTGCTGAAAATCAAGTATGTTTTGAAAATTTTAAATTAAGTACCACCAGAAGGTATTGCATAGCTAGGATAAATTTTCTGACAGGAACATTTCTCACATTTTTTCTTCAGTCTTGTTTCTGAGAGTTTATGCCTATAGACTATTGATTGCTTAATACCCCAAAACAATAGAAAAATCTGTTTACCAATAGATCTAAAATTGGCTGAAATTTTGAAACATGGGGCTATTTATAAATGAATGGATTTCTCCTCTTTCATATAAAATCAGGATGTCTGACCAAGCAGAACCATATCATAATTAGTAACTGTAAGACTACCCAATTTTACTTCAAAATAGCCCTGGACACAAAAATATTTTGGTGCTGGCTGCATGAAGAATGTTCCCCCTGCAGTTTAGCATGTCATGTGCTGAAAGGCTGTACTGGACCAAATGGTTGGGTGCCCATTCTCTGGTAAGTATAAGAAATAAAAGGATGTTAGCAGACGTATGGGACGGGAGACTTAAAAGTCTCAGTGTGCTTTTCATTTCTACCCTGTTCCCTCTTTGGCAAGTGCCAGCATATGTGTTTGAAGCACCAGCAAAGGTTCTTGCCATATGCCAGGCCATTTCAGTGGTTTTGCCTGTATGTGTTTCCCTGTTCATTAATATGCATATATGCACACATGTGCGAATGACATAAGGTCAGTGTTCTGTGCCAGATACTGAAAGCAGTCAGTGTGGAGGAGGGGGAGAATCATAACTTTGACTGCTTTGAACTCAAATTAAACGTGAAAATGAGTAGTTACTTGAAATGGATTTGTCAAAATAGCCAAAGGGAATTTGGACCTCATCACTCATACTTGAATGGCTTATGGACAACTAAATCCCTGGGCTCCTTGAAAATCCCAAATCTAAAGGATATTTTTTAGAGCTAGCAACAAGACTCGGTGCCAGTGACATACTTCTGAGAAATTGGCATCATGAACCTTCAATCTGATTAGTTACACAGGTACTTGTGAAATTGCTTTATACCAAAGCCTTAAAAAAATTTACAGGATGTATTCCAATGCTCAGAGAAATCATCACTGTAAGAAATACATGTTGCCAACAGGAAAAAACAAGTCAATATGCCCCTGCCTTCATATCTAGCCAATCTGCCTATCCAAGTATTTTCTGTAAATTTAAAATAAATTTAAAAGGTTTAAGGGCATACAGTTGGATCATCATTTTTAAGGCAGCCAAATTAATTCTTTCGTGCAGTACTTGAACCTAATGGAGATGGACTGTCCTGTTTTCCTATTGTAATGATGTGTGCCGAGTTGAAAATGAAGATGTTAGAGGATAAAAAATAGTGCTGTGACTGCTATTGATTAGCTGTCTTGTTTGCTTCATTGTTCAGGCTCCATTGGCCTCTTGGGCAGCAGGACACCCAAGAATAACATCCCCGACATTTTCCTGAAAAGATGCATGCCTTAAAAGTGACAGATTTACTTTAAAAATACAGTTTTGATGTATAAATGCAGTCGTTTTACCTGAAAGGATTCTGATGAATTAAAGCAGACGAAGAGAAAGATTTCTGAAACATACCTCAGGTCAGCCTTGTATTGAGAATAGATTTAATAGCAAGTGTCTTACATGATGATGACATTCCTAGTGTCTCTGCATTTCCATGTATGTGGGAATGAGCAAGAAAAGCTGAGTTTATCTTCAAAGACAGAGCGATTAGGTTAGTCTGACTAATGTGCTCAACTTTCATTAAAGGCTTTGAGTGGTCATGAATTCCAGAAGACTTGACTGTGTGCATTGAAGAAGAAAAGAAGCCCTTGAACTAGCACATAATTTTATCAAAAATACTGCCTGTATTTTTAAAAGCCCTTGTATAGATTGTTTTTCGCAGCCTGCGGGCAATAGGAATTTAATACCATTTTGTTTATTCCCTTGCCTGTTTTTCATGCAAAATACTTAGTACAAGAGTCATATAATTAAATTTGTAAAAACAATTACTCCTAATTGCATACATATGAATTGAATACACATGGATGTATATACTCAAATATGGCTCTTGCTTATACAGAAAACAATAATTTACCTACCTCTCTGTAAAGGTATTTAAAGTACACTAAGTGATTTCATGCATCATCTTTTAAAGAAATGCATGAACGTATGAGCATGACTGTAGGACCTGGTCACAGCCAAAATTAGAAATGCCTCTGCTTTGATCAGTGTTGTGTTAAAAAGGGCCAGATTCTGCTACAGGTACTGTCATGTCTAGAAGAAAATAAATTTGTTCAATGACTGACCTGCCGCTCAACAGAGGTGGAGGTATCAGAGACTCAGTTTGCTAATGGCTCTGTGGCAAAACTGCGCTTTTTATTAGTTTGCAAAAACCTGCTCAATCTGTCAGTCAGTAAGTAGAAATCAGCCAGAAAAAAAATAAAAAAGCATTTTCTGATGTGCTTCAGCTGGAGGTGTTGCAGCACAGATCTGACTCCTCCCTACCTCTCATCCTGTGCACCTGAGAGCAAGCCCAGGCACTGCTTCTCTGTGATCCGTGCTTTGTAATGGTCTGCCCTTCATGGATCACATCCAGCTTGGCCAGTTTCTTAACTTGGTGTTTCTCTTCTCCTGGCTCATGACAAGGTCTCATTCTGCTCTGGCAAACCCCCCCTCACAAAGACCACCTTCCACCTGGCAATGTCAGCCTATTTCTTGTCTACCAGATCAAATTTACATTTCTCCTTTTGCCCCTCAAAGCCACTGAGAAGCCTGTTCCTGTGCTCTTCTTCAGCCTTGTCCCCAGTGAGCTGAATGCTCTGCTCCAGCAGGGACACTGTGTCTCCTGCACTTCTCTCTGCCACCATGGACAATGGAGCACCTCTGCTGAAATGACCCACAAGGTCACCCCTCTTTCGTTATTCAGGATCTCCAGGGAATTCTTCTAGCCTGCAGCATCCACTGGAGATATTTATTTATTAAAAGTAAACTACAGAAAGGCTGACAAATCCAAGCCAGTCCCCAGTCCATTCAGTTCACTGGTATGTTTTATTCCTCTCCATGCATGATGTTCCCTGTGTCTGTTTTAATGGCAAAGTGTTTTGGGGACAGAACCTGCTTCTTGCCTTCTGCTTACTTAGTTCTCTGGTTTGAACAAAATTACTTGAACATGAAGCTCTCAGAATTAAAGTAGTAGCTCAGTTTTGGCAATGGCAATCTTAATAACAATCTTAATTTCCTTCCTATGTATTGTGATTTGATGTTTCATTATATGGTCATGAACTATTTCTCAAAGAACGCAGCATATATTTTTGGCTGAACTAAGATCTATTAAATATGTATTTGCAATATCTTACAAGCATGACCATGCATATATGTGTTCATACAATTACTTGACTTACGGAAAGTCTTCGATAAAGTGTAGATACACTAAAAATGGCATGTATTGACAAAAAGCATATTAAAATTATTTCAAGGAATATATTATCAGACATAATTTATCACTGAATTAACTACATGCGTATTATTTGAAGCAGAATCCCTGTTTTTAATTTTGTGAGGACTCGTTTCAAAAAATGCAAGTATAGGATGGAAAAATGAGGAGCATACAGTGTCAAGTATAGTACAGAAAAACAGGTCTGACATATTCAATGTCCGTTTACATCCTTCAGCACTCTCAAAATCTTTCTTCTTCAACATTCACGTTTTACCCATTCTTGATGGGTTTTGCTTCTAACTGCTTTGTGCTCTACAAAGGTATTAGGGGGAGGTTTGTTACTTCCAGTATGGGAAAAGCTGCCAAACTGCACTATATAAAGGATTATTTTCTTCTCACTCCTTCTCTTTTCTGCCCAATGCCCTCTGTAGTAGTTATTTTTGGAGTCTGTACAATCTAGAAAACCCTCAAGTGAATGAGGAGCTGTAGCTAATACTGCCAGAGTCAGACTTACAGATGGGTCCCATGTAGCCAGCAGCAGCAAATGAAACCAGCCAAGGAACAGGATGCATGTGCTCAGGGAAGACAAGAACATTTTCCACTGATGAGCTTAATTCTTCTACTTCCTTCATGTTTTGATGTATTTCATTTCCGTCATTGTTGTCAATATTGTCATCATTGTCAGCAACGTGAATCCTGCATAACAGTCCACTCTTTGTCAGGACCATACCTGGGTCCCAAGTGACAGCATTTATTTTGGGGTTTTAAATTGCTGCAGGTGGCAAGGAAGAGCAGAGGTTGTAAATTCTGTACAGCACCGATGGCTAACCTTCAGGTCGCCTCTCCATCCACTGCAGGAAGCAGTGAGGCTTCAGTGATACTGAAGAAAGCCAGAATCTCTGGGAGAAGGCTCAATGGCAGATCAGTTCCATTAACTTTTCCTTTGTTGCTATTTCTCTTAGATTTTAAAAATCAAATGAACATCAATTAAAAAACAACCAACCAACCAACCAACAACAACAACAAAAAAACCCAAACAAAATAACCCACCCAAAATCCAAACAGAAACAAACAGTGTCTGCAACACCTTGTTTCTTTCTAATTATGCCATTAAAATTGTGGTATCATGGATGAGCTTTAAAATAGTGAATCTGCAGTATTCTTTTAATACCATAATGAAATGCACTGTTTTCTGGTTGTCAGAGAGTCAGAATAAAGAGGTTTCATTTTTTATTTTCTCTTTTCTGGCTTCTTGGGTGTCCTGATTTCTAACAGGAAGATTTTTCTGGAATCTCTGTTGGTTTTTGCTTTAGTTTTGGACAGCTGACTGGAAAGACTCTAATTTGCAGCAGTATGTAGGATCCAAAGATCTGTGGTTTAACTGTAGCATAAAAAATGTAGGTAATAAGAGGTACCTAAACACATCAGTGTTCACATAAAGGATGGTTAGTAAAAATATAGGTAGTGTACCTAGATGTGTTGTATGTGCACAAGGATGTGAAAGGCAGGCTTTGCATCTAGTAGCTCGTCTGTATTTGAAGATCAGTTAAGGAAAGTATAAACACAGCTTCTGTATCATGCGACTCTTTCCTACAAGCTGAGTATATTTGAAGTATCTTCATATATATTTTCAGCTTCAGCAACTTATTCTGCGTGCAGTCTTTACTTAATTTGTAAATTACTGTCTTCATTTATAAACTACTATACTGTATGCATTTATTTTAATCAATCACTATAGTTGTGCCAGTCTGATTTCTGAATCAGCACTCAAAGACAAATGATAGACGGTTTATTAAGTTCTCTCAGCTAGGGTTCATGATGCTTAATTTTCTTAAGTGATAATATTTCATACCATAATCCTGATGGTTTTTTATTCTTCTTTCTGCTTAGTGCAGTTTAACCTAATTACATGTATGGTCTTTTTAACAGTTGCAGTATGGAGCCTTCACTGAACTTTCATAAATCACCATTTTAAGTTTTTTAGGAGACCCCCTTCAAAAGGTCACCTGCCATCAAAGATATTCTAGCTAAAAGTTGTAACACTTAACCCTGTCTCTAAGCTCTCTTAAATCAATTACACCAATGCATCACTCATCTCTCCCTGGGTTTGCAATAGAAGGAGTATTGGTCTAGCACCACTTTTTGGATCCCTGGCAGCAAGACACCATGCATGTACTTAGACACCATGCATGTACTTACTTCTTTCACAGCTGGATGGTTTTATTGTAACCCCTGGTGTCTCGCTCCAACATTTCGACCTCATAAAAGCATAATTTCACTGAATGCTGAGATTTTACGTAATTTATTCTGAAGACTGTGGCTTTTAAATCTTCCATATGCAATTTAATACTGTATTCTTGTCATCAGGCAAACTTTGCTTTCTCTATTAATATTTTTATCTTCATTTTGTACACACAGAAACATATATACACCCAAAATAAGTTGAAGATGATTTACAGAAGCATTAGGAAGGGAAAGAGAAAGGAACAAGATAACTGAAGAGCAATCATACCAAAAACAGACATGCTTTTGCTGTGTTTTTTTTCCATTCCTGTTATATTTTTGTTTGGATTGGCTCCAGAGAAATGCTGTTCCTTGTTGCTCTTGTTGTTGAGTGTGTGCTCATGCATAAATTCAGGTCAAGTATGAAACCTCTTTTCTGCATTCCAGGTAAGAATGTGTAATGTCCTTATCAACAGATAACAAGAAATCTGAACTTATTCAGCTCATGACCCTGGATTCTTTTATTTTTTCTGCCATTACCAAACATACGGTGTTTGGTTAGTCCTTAATGTATTCAGTTCTGTAAATTAGAGCTGCTTGAAATTTCTACTAACCCTCTTCCATTGAGGGTTTCCCTGTACTAAGTGATGCTGAATAAAACAAGAACCACATGCATGCACAGGTTTCTGAGATTTTCCAGATCAAATATAATTTAAGGGGCACAACATTTTTAAATGAGGTGTTGTGGTTTTGTTTTCTTTTTTTTTTTTTTTAATTACTGTACCAAAAGTAGCAATGAATAAACAGTGTTTACTGAAAATGTGCTTTGGTTGAACTTGGCCATTATAGTATACAAGGGCTGAGGGGTTATTTTGCAATGAAAGAATGAACCAATATATAAGGATAAAAGTAGAGAAAAGGTTTAACACACAGCACAAAGATGTTTTTGAATGAATCAGTCCTTGCTATTTAATTTACATTTTGAGGGCTCATTAGGATGATGAATGACACTGCTTGAGAATAAAACATACTTCCTGAACAAAAGAAAATCTCTGTAGCCTAATAACATTTTATGCCAGCACTTACATTTGTCAGAAGTGGATGCTATTTATCCCTATGATTATTTAAAAATCATTTTTATTGTCCTTTGTGCTGTGTCCTCTTCAGGGAATTTTAATTCAGAGTTTGACACCTACTTATTAACTTCCATGAAGTATGGAGTACAAAGGCTTATACTATATAAAGGATTCTAACCAGCCATGTTTATATTGCCTGCAGCTGTATACAAATTAGCTGAGTTTAGATTCATTTCTCTTAGAAGTGGAAAAAAATTTTAGTTGTGTAACCTTTACCACCCCTGCAAAGTAACTGTGAGTTGAGCATGGCTGACCGGGGCATACCAGGAGACAGCTGTAAGTCAAAAGAGCAAAGAGGAGAAACGTATGGCATTAATGCCATGAGTTAGGAATCTGTGTGAGTTGAGAACATCTGTTTCAGGTCTTCTCCTTTCTCCTCTGGTAGGATGAGAGTGAAATAGGAATGCTAATGTTTCAGACTTCAAGCCCATCCACTCCTTAATCAGTAAATAATTACTTGCTGTCTTGCCTTCTTCTGTGCTTATACATGCCTATACTCTAGAGTCAAAGGTATGCAAATTCCAGAAAACAGGCTATCTCTGGAAAAATGTCAAAATATTTTGGTAAATTATACACTATTATAATAATTGTATTTTTATGCTTTGTCTCAGGAGACATACTGCTTTTTTATCAAACATTAGATTTTAGAACCTTATTGAGCACAAACCATCATTTCACTTACCTTCCCTCTTCCACTCTCTTCCTGCAGTAGATCTGCTCAGCAGCAGTGATGAGGTGAAGCAAATCAAAGATTTTATTTGCCTTGCTGTGGGGAGTTCACTAGTTGCTCAGTTAACTTTTTGCGAGAGCATGTAAAAGATGACATACAGATTTGTTTGTTCATTATGATAGGAGGTGGGAATGTTAGATTTTATTTTCCTTCCCCTTTCCAAACCATCCTCCATGCCCTGCAAGAAGTCCAGCTGACAGAAAAGCAGATATTGTGCAGAAAAAAGTATTTCCTTATATCTAATTCTGCAGTTTCACACTGATTCTTCCATGTGCGAGGTGGAAGATGAGATCCCAATTTTAGCTATCTTTTTGATTTCTGAAGAAAGCCACCAATATATTTAGTAGATTTTTGCTGTTTCATATTATGTGGATAAATAAATTACAGTAACATTTCATAATGCTGTGACCTGACTGTGTCCTTGTAATGGATGGGTAGAAGGAAGCTCTTGGCTACTTTTCCTCCCAAGGTGTGGTAGAGGTATTTCTGGGCATCAGCTGTTTGGAGAGCTCCTAACAAGTTCTTATAAACCTCCTCTCGGTAGCAACCCCGTGGTTGGGCCCAGTTGCTGTGAGTGAAAGCCCTGGGAATAAGGCTCCAGGGTAGACCATGCCCTGACTCTTGTCTTGTGAAGGACTGAGCCTGAAAAATCAGCTTGATATCTGCAGGCTTGGTTTGGAAAAGCTGGGATCTTGTGGACGGGTCTGTTTGTTTTCAGAATAGCCGTTGTATGTTTTTAAGGCAGGGGTTTGGGTTTGTTAGGACTTTCCTTTTTTTAGTTGGTACTGTGATTTTCAGGGGGGATTACATTCTACCCACCTAAAATGATTCCAACCCTTTAGGCTGCATAATGGACTCTTTGTTATCTTTCCTAAAAATATATAGTGTTGCCCATATAGAACTGTAGCCATATTTATTCTGTATCTACAGTTATAAATACCACTGTATATCTAGATTGTGAAGTGCTGTGCAAGCCTTCGTGGTAATGTGCATGCATGAAAAATGCAGATTATTGCAGACTATTTTCAATCAAGACATCTATTTAACATCTCTGTTGGTGACATGGACAGTGGGATTGAGAGTACCCTCATCAAGTCTGCTGACAACACCAAGCTGTGTGCTGGCACTGACATGCTGGAGGGATGGGATGCCATGCAAAAGGACCTTTACAGGCCTGAGAGGTGGGCCTATGAGAACCTCATGAAGCTCAACAAGGTCAAGTGCAAGGTCCTGCACCTGGGTCAGGGCAATCCCAAGCACAAATACGGGCTGAGAGATGAATGAATTGAGAGCAGCTCTGAGGAGAAGGACTCAGGGGTGTTGGTTGACGAGAAGTTCAGTATGACCTGGCAATGTGTGCTCGCAGCCCACAAAGCCAGCTGTGTCCTGAGCTGCATTAAAACCAGTGTGACCAGCAGGTTGAGGGAGGTGATTCTCCCTGTCTACTCCGATTTCATGAGATGCCACGTGGAGTACTGCATCCAGCTCTGGGGTCCTCAGCAAAACAAGGACATGGACCTGTTAGGGCAAGTTCAGAGGAGGACCACAAAGATGATCAGAGGGCTGGCTGTGATTCTGTGATTTAATATTTTCCATCTGATCAAATAGCAGGATATGCCACTTTCAAAAGTCACATCTTTTCTGTTGGTGGCTTTGATCAAGCTCTGGACCCTAATAAGACACAGTGTTTGACTTTGGGTATGTTCACATGGCAATTTCTGCTGTGGTTATTGCTTGTGCAGGCTGAGAGGTCTGATGTACAGGTGGGAACAGATGAAGAACTTCTGCTTCTGCTGTAGAGATCCATCAACTGTTTACACAAATTGCCAAAATCAGTGCTAGTTTATTTTAATATGCCAGACAGTAAACTGTAGCAGCTGCTATGCAAGCAGGAACTTCCAAGAGAGTATCAGTACAGAGAGATAAGAATGGAAATGTAAGCTTGGCTTCTGTCTCATTTTTTCTGGGTTTTTCTTCTTTAGCTTAGAGGTACAGATATTCTGGGTGGCAAATGAACCAATATCACACTTTTTAAAAGGCAGTTGTTTGATTTTGCAATTATTTTCTAGGAATGAGTAATCCCATTTTATCTTGAGTTTATATATAGGTGCTGTCAACAAAGTATCTTGGGCAGTGAGTGAGGGGTGACTGTTACCCTGCCGAGCCTGAGACCTGCGTAGGTGAGCTGTGCAAATGGGCTGCTGTGTCCATACAGTCCCCATGGATAAAGTGTTACAGGCCATATGTGTTGTCCATATGTGTTGACTGATTTGCCAACTTGCAGGTATTTAAAATCCTGTTGTGTTTGTAGTAGAAGTATATATAAAATTTAAATTAGGTGGGAACTGCTCTTTAGTGGGGATTTTTCCACCAGCCCTTTGGCAGAGACAACAGTAACCAGCCAGTTCCTGACTGCCAGGGCTGTGCATTCATTATCACAGGAACAGTTAGAAGTCTTTGCCTGCAACCCTTGTTTCATAGTTGTATTTCTCTGTCAGAAAAAGAATCATGAAAAAGAATGTTTTGCCAAGAACGTTTCATTCTTTTCCTCACAAAATACCTGTTGCTGCAAATAGTACAGGGCAGTCCATGGTCTGGAGTACTTCCTCATCCTCTACCTGCCCCAAAATTTTAACTGGGCTGCAAGTGACTCGGAGTGACATCTGCACATAAAATGTGCATGAAATGCTACTGGACGTATGGCTGAGGAAAGGGAACCAGAGAGCTAAAGGAGGCCTGTAGAATATGCATAGCCTTTTGCATCTTCATTTTTTTCTGGTGTTATTGCCTGGTGTCCCTACCTGGCAATATGGGCCCACAATTAAAAATCAGAGCCCAAGAGTAGCTCTGCCTTTCCCTCCTCTCCAAGAACAACCAGGACCTGAAACTCCAAACCCTGCACAGTTAATTCTCAGGAGAATGAGCCACTCATCATTCTCTTCATAAACAAACAAATAAATAAAAGATAAAAGGATCTGTTTAAAATGCATTCTCTGAAAAAAGAGTGCAGACTAAACATAGTAATCTGATGATTACAAATTATTCGGTCCTATAAACAAAGCATGACAATTGATGACAATGTGGTATCATATATCATAAATGCAGAGCATCTTCTCTCATCCAAAACAAATAATTTGGAGTATTTCAAACCCATAACAAATATATTTAGTGCAGTTCACTGTAAAATAATGTGTGTTTCTCTGTTTCTAATGCCGTATACAAAAGCCAGCCAAAAGCTTTTTGTGTTTTATGCATTATATTCATTTATGCTGCCAATTCTACTTACTATTCTAGTATTCTGACTTGAAAAATCAAAATTTAATGTATGTCAAGGAACGCTTGATGCATGCTTGCCTTCAAATTGTAGGAGATGGTTTATAAAGTAAATTATGAGACCTTAATATAATTCCTGAGTTTCAGATAGATTTTTATCTCGCTAGTTAAGTATTGATCTCAACCCTTATATTCTACTGGTAGCTTGTTATGTGAGACAAATCAGCTGCCATTGTTACCAATGCTGAAAATCTCCCTGAGTAACCCATGATAGGTTTATTACATGGGATGCTTTGATCCTTAAGACTCAACTAAGATATTCAAAGTTCTTATAAAGGTGTCTTAGAGTCTGCAATACAAATTCAGATGTCTGCTGTCAAACGACTCCTATTCAGCAAACTCCTGTGAGCCACCTTTGAAAGTGAAACAGCAAGATGACACCATTCATAGCTTGGCTTTTGGAGAGGTCTTTGTGCTCCCCTGCCTTTTGGTACCTGACAACTCGTTCCAGGCCCTATCAGAGTTGCATAACAGAATTTCTAAAAAGCTACACAGAAGGGTTTAATGTGTTGAGAACAAATAACTTCTTTGTTGATATCCACTGCCAGATCAAAGAGACTGAGGGTAGTAGGCCCAGGACTGCATTACCTTCAGTAACACTGGGGAACAAAAGAATAAAATAAAACATTGAAAGGCAGCAGAGAACAATAAAAAGGGAAAATACTAACAAGTTTAAAGGATTCAACGCCCTGAAACAAGAATAAAAGCCACAGAAATAAATTCATCAAGATCACATAACAAAAGGGAAGCATGTGGCTTCTCAGCTTAAAGGCTTTCCAACTGCAATCCTGTTTTCTGTGTGTGTTGTTATAATTCAGGGTGCCACAAGACCTGCCATTTTTAACAGGGACAAGGACCTGGCTCTGCTGCTTAAAAATGCAGATTTGTTGTACTTGACCTAGATGGAAATGTCTGTGAGTTGTGTTAGGGATTTTCTCTCCATTTAGCTTCCATTTAAAATGAAGTGGGGCTACATTGAACATTTCTTCCTCCAGAGATAAAATAACCTGGTTTTAAGTGGAGGATCACCTCATATGTTCAAAAAAATAAATATGGAAGTCCAAAAGGCTTTTTGAAGCTTTCCAGTGAATGTTTTGGAAATCAACCCAAACCAAACCGAAGGGCAACATAACCTTTCTGAGAAAACTCACAAACCCGTCTTACACATTGTAGTACTAGTTTTGGTCTGTAACCCACCAAAAATTAAGCTCTATCACTGTCCATTTCTTCCTTTTATTTTTCCCGACTGTATTGTATGCTGCACGTGCACAACTCCTGCTGCATACAGGATTTAAAATAACTTTTTGGCTCTAAGGCTGTTGGGAGAGCAGTTCTGTGTAGGCACCAACCAAAGCTTTGCAGTCCATACACCAGTCATGCCCCTGTGTCACTGCACTGTTACAGAATGACTTGTGGCTCATTTTCTGTATTAAAAAGAAAACTGTTAATGTTTCTACTCTTAAGTAGAAAGTGGCTACAGCCCCTGAGTATCATGGCCAGTAGTTGTTGTCTGTACAGTTTTGTATTTCTGGGTTTTATAAGAGATGCTCCATTAGCCATTACCTGTGTGGGAGAGATCAATGCCAGGAGTTGGAAAATGTGTACTCTACTGGAAGGACAAGCAAAGTCTTTCAAAGACACAAAATCTGGAAAAGCTGAGGCAAATTTTTCTTTATATTTTCTTTCTGTATTTCACTGTTACTTGTAACAGGGACAGGCAAAAAGAAAATCCAAAAGCTTTGCAACGTTCAGATGCAATATCCTCTTTAAAAGGGGATAATTTGAGAATATATGGAAAGTGAAATCCAAAAGAGAAAGACCTAAGATCATTTTAAGCCAACCTTTTGTCCTCCAAGCCTGAAGAACAAATGTGGCTTCCATCAAAAAATGTTAACTAGTAGCATACAACTACTTGGGAGCTACCTGCAACCTTTCCCCAAACCTGGGACATCCTTTATTTTCCTGCTCTTGGTCTTTGTGATTGCCCAAAGAGTAGAGTTCCGTCACGGAGACCAGAGAAAAGCAGGGACAATGATGGGAAGCTGACACTCCTTGGGGCAGATGGTTTTACAGCGTGAAGGTATTCTCACCTCTGGAGGCAAGGGAGCATAGCAGTGCCTGGTTCCTGCCTAGCTCCAGACAGAGAGGACTGATATGAGCCTGAAGTGAATCAGGTGTGGAGGAAAGACAGGACAGGAAAAATAAGCAACTTTATAGATTTGCTGAATTTATTGATTCCCACATTAAGGCTACTGTTGAGAAGATTTGACACTTGTTTAGTTAGTTTGGGCATTTTCAGGAAATAAAAGTTTGTTTGTATGATGTATACCTTCGTGTATATATATGTATACCATGATGTATACAGAGTGTCACGTACATTCTTAACTGGAAAGAACTTACGTGCCTGAGCTCTAAGACATTCAGCACTGACATTTGAAATTTTATGTGTCTTATTAACTGCAATACCTTTAGAGACTACTGTTTTTAGTAGCTTTGCAGTGAGTGTAGCTGGATTTTCTTTTGACTTTCAGGAATGCTGAAAGCACAATAAAACTCTGCAGACATTTTCACTGCAGCTTGTGGAATTGTGCTATTTATCAACTTCCATGTGGATTTTAAGAGAATTTACCTGAGCTGACCAGAGGCATCAATGGATTGATTTAAAGATGCAGATGCAAACAATTGTTTATCTTCATTGATAATGCTTCGGGTTTTCAATAGCAAATTATATCCCTCTTGGACAAATAGTTGTCATTGTCCAGGCTGTGATTGCCATTCTCAGCAATGAGACTGAGCTATCACTGTCAAAACCATATAATGCTCTCTTCCTTACACATAATAGACTCTTTCTTTCAAACTCCTAATTCTGATCCATATATTCGATGAAGCAATTGTATTCTGTGCAAATCAGGGAAAGCAGTGTAATGTAAGTGTCTCAGGCCAAAATTAATTCACTTTTAAGTCATTATCCAGAAAAGAAAGGAAATATGCATGCCCAGGCAAGGTAGAAAAAGGGTTTAGCTCTGAATTTGCGAATAGGTTATGTAATTCCAAGGGCTTTATCACCAAATATTCTCTGCTCTGCCTGTACTTCAGACCTGCTCTGTCAAGGGTTCTTGATGCTTGTTGCCCTCATGAAAATAGTTATAGTGAAAGATTAAGGTATATTTTGCTGGGGAGGAGACACTGTCAAAGCCAAAACTGTCAGATGCTGGTGACATCCTTAGACTAGCAAAAGGCTTTAGCAAAAAGCCGAATGCTGCTCTGGTCTCCAGATCATGGGATTTTTTACCTGTTGAGTTTAGTCAGTCTCTAAAATTCAGAAGGCTACTTTCAGCAATAGGGATTAATGAGAGTTTGTTTCTCTCCAGGAAATTTTTTTCGGCTCTGTGTAACAGCCTGTTATGAAAATAATCCAGTGTTACCTTCTGGAGACACAGGCTGCTGGTCAGTGTTTTGGGCTCTTGGCTGCCACTTTAAGATCCTGTAATCCTCTTTTAGCCCTCTGTGAAAGCCATTGGCCCTAATCTTTGAGGGAGGTGTGGGGTAGAGTAGTGTCTTTGTTACCAATCATGACAGAAAGCACCCCTGTGTCCTTTGTCCTGTCCTCAGCTCTGTTAACAGGATCATCACCCAGATTTTTAGTAGCATTTCAATGTTAGTATCTTCCCTTTAGACTTTATAGAGATGTTTTTTATATGATGATGTTTCATTAATATTGAATTCCTCGTGCCAGGTTCTATTTCTTTTTCCCTCCACCACTGCCCAAAGGGTAGATTTTTTTTTCCCCATGAGCTGTTTCTAAATGCATGTAAATACACTTTAAGGAACACCTGGTAGATGTTACTCTTTCCATCAACACTCATGCACAGGGGCTTTCTTCCATCAGGGGCCTTTTGTGGGAGAGATTTCTGCAGAGTTGTGTACTGTAAAACCTTCTATCTGTAAGACGTTTAACCCTTTCTGCACAAGTTTGTAATCACATACCCTTTAACTCAGTGGGAACGAATACCAATTATCATTTATAAACAGTTCCTCTCATTATGTGCCTATTTATGGCATCTTTTATAGCTTGCTAATTACAAGCACACAAACCAGAAATGTTTGTAGTTAAATAATGTAAACAGGGATGTAATTGATTTTCATGCTGAATAGTTTTTATTGATTTATTGTTAATTAACACTTTTAAAGGATCTCTTGGCAAAATGATCCATTTAATTTATTGAGTATTATACTAGCTGATGCTAAATTCACATTAAAAATCACAAAAATATTAACAGTTCCATAATACCTGTTTTTCCAACTGTTGCTGCTGTTCAGATGTTATATATCCTCCCCAAACAAACACAGACAATATATTAAATGCAATCGATTGCTCTCAGTCCAGGTCCTAGTGAGCAAATGTCCACATCACTAAAAACGCAGCATTCCAGTTGACACTAATTGGCCATCTGTGCAGCAAGGAGGACGGGCATCTAATGGGGAGAAAAGCTGATATCTATTGGTTCCAGGGCAGGGTCCTTGGGTGGGCTGTTGGAAGACTGTGTGGGCTGAGGGAAGCCCTATCGCCACTAAACAGCCTTTCCTGCTGCAAAACCAAAAGACTGGTGTCCATAATGGAAAGTTTCCAACTAACAGACCACTGTGTCAAGTAGCAGTTACTCAATATGGTCAGAGCATGCGTACAGTGCTGCAGATATTGTATTGGCTTTTTCTAATTTTGGGGTGGGAAGAAGGGGTTGTGGAGTACGTTCCGGGGGTTGTTGACATTCAGGTCCTGTTGACTTTACTGAAAGCACAGGTTACTTATAGCACCTTCCAGGATCAAGCATGTAGCAAGAAGTAAAAGTGCAAGTTGCAATCTTCATTATTACCAACCCATTATATTTTTCAAATGGGTAGTAAGAGAGTGTAATCACATCAGACCCTGTTTTTTCATTAGTGAAGAAAAACATTAATATGCTGTGACATGGTATTGATTTGATACAATCAATCTTTCCCAATAACAATAAAACCTTTATATTTTATTAATAGAACAATGCAGTTCTTCTCCATTACAGCTCCCTTTTATTGTTCTGGGTCACGGTGTAATTCTGGCATGTTTGGAATTTTATTTTTATTAATACAATGTAAAAGCCTGTAAAATCACTCCACTGTTGTGCCAGTAGGTTTCATTTGAAGCTCTCAAGCATTTGTTACTAGATGAAAGGTTACAGATGCAGCTCCAGTCATTGATTGTTCAGTGGCCCTTAGAAGTGGAGAGGGTGGAGAGGGTTGAGAAGTGTTCTTGGCCTTTAATTATCGTGATTTTTTTGTTCTGTGGGCACTGAGACTTGGACTTAGACCATCTCTAAGTTGGAGATGACCTCTCAACACATGACTGGACCCAGCTCTTCTAAGTCCCCTCCAAACTGGACTGTAGCTGTCTAAACTCTAGTGAAGCTCCCAGCAGCCATCCAGAGAGTGGCCCTTCAGCATCACTTCACTTTGTGATCCTGAGTTTTCCACACTTTGTTCAGATCAGGTGCTACATGGCCAGGAGGTGCCTCAAGGTCTGGGACAGGCCATGGGTATGTATTGGCAGAGTTACACTCTTAACATAATTTCCCTGCTATTTTAAAAAGAACTACAATATGGTGAATGCCTTTACTTACATATCCACAGTAAATCCATCTTCAATTAGACACCAGCTTGATTCTCAGGTCTGCATACAGGGCCACCACAGCCTAAGGCTTGTGGTACTCTGGATTATGACTTTATGAACTCTTGTCCTTTATGAACTTCCTTCTGGAGGGTCTTGCTCTCCAAAAGCTGCTGTCCTGCTGCACTTGTGGGGGAGCTGCTGAGCATGCTGCACTGAGAGAGTGTCATTCATCAAAAGCAAAACATGCTCTTGTCCAATTAGCTTCTCTTTTCTAGTGTGCACGTCAAGTCTGTTGGATCGTTTGGCATTTCTCTCTGTCTACAGATAATTTTGGATTCATCTTCTTTGATTAGCCAGAATATCTTCCTGTTCCTAGTACAAGACAGACATCATGGTATTCCAGTTGTAAGTGAGGCTCTGTAATTGTTTGGATCTGGCTTTCTCATCGAATGTTCAAACCTTACAGTTTGCAGCCTCTTCCCGCCTCGCCGTCCCCCCCTGCCCCGCGGCGAGCACAAGGGAAAGGGAGAAGGGAAAAGCTACTGAGAGCACCGAAATGACCAAACCAAAGCTGTATAAAAAAATATATATGTATTTACACTTATATACAATTAGAATACTATTTACACAGAAAAAGGGATCCCGAACACCCCCCCACACACAAAGGGAAAAGAGAAAGGAAAAATCCCAAAACAGATATGCACAGTCAAAACCCAGGAGCAACCAATAAAGAACTAACAAAAGAAAATCTTACTGCTCTCCTTGAGATAGCAGAATTACACCAAATGACTGCCAGCACTCTCCGCCTCCTCAGGTCCACAAGGCCTCACCAGGCCTCACTCTTCCACACGAGCAGAGCCGATAGCAGAGAACCTGCTCCAGGATCCACCGGAAAGGAAAGAGAGGGAAGAGGCTTCTCCGCCTTCTTATTTATACCCCGATTTACGTAAAAAATCATACGGAATACTGGGAACATGGTCACTTCCTTGGTTGCAGCCTGGTTACCAAGGAAGGTCTAGAATCAAAACCACTGCAGGCTCCCAGTTAATACAAGCAGATGCTTTCATTAAAGCAAAGCTAGATGACTTTCATCACTTGCTCTTTATTAATTTTTTTTCTTGAAATAAAATGTTTGTTAAACTTACTCCTCTTCCCTCTTGAACCAAGAACAGTGTTGCAAGATCCCTTGGTAGAAAAAATAATCCCCGTAATAAATATGAAGGCTTCATTTCAAAAGAGATGGGTTTATTAAAGGTAACAGTTTATTAACATTCACTGTAAATTAGATGGATTTAATAACTTTAATTAGTGCAACACTTTCTGACACAGACCTTAAGGAGATTTCAGCTGTTCTTTCTCATCTCCCTCCTGCACTTCTCTGTGTCTAAAGTGTCAGTAGTTCCTCATAGTAAAAGTGAAACAGCTCCTGCTTGCAGCATTGCAAAGTGCAGGAGAAAACTACTGTATCAACAGACCATGGCCACTGACACTACAATTAGTAGTAAGGCAAAGCACGAGTGCAAAGTAAAGCTTTCAGATATCAGAAACAACAGAAAATCAAGCTTCCTGAGCTCTTGCTTCATGTCTCTTTCCATGGTTTAACCCAACAAAAATGAGCCCTGCTTGCCTGCATCCTCAGGGAGAGATGAGGAGTCTTCTGCATTTAAGCCACAAGCATTACTAATGTCAGCTGGTGAAATGAGGGTGACTACAGTGTGCTATGGCTCACTGAAGTCCAGCCCTCTTAAAGTAGAAGGAAACACTGCTGGTAGTTCTCATATCACCCATCAAGATGGAAATGCCATTCTTGTTAGGGGAGGCCGTGGGAAAGGATAAATGCTATTTTTAATTCTGTTCTGGACAGAGGTTTTTCCTATTCCATCCTTTTCCTATGGGATTTTCCAGGTTATCCAAACTGAAAATGTCTGCATCTATGTTGATTTTAACCAAACCCATTTTCATTCCTTTTTCAAGAAAATTTTTTCTTGGCGTGAAAAATCACCAAATTTGGAAAGAAACATTTTTATATATTGGTTTAATGTCTTCTTGATTTAGGCCATATCTTATTCTGTGACTTCAAATTATATTTGTATTTCTTAAAATTTATCATTGAAGTATTTTGATCAGATCAAACTTTGTTTACTCAACTGAACTGAAGAATGCTTCTTAAACTTTCATTTTTAAGGGAATGATGTGACACAATTGCATTTTAAATGGGAACACAACCAATGGAATAAAATTTACATTGAGGTGCCTGCCCCTGCACCTCCCAATTCAGAATGAAAATACATTACAAAAAGTGTGCATTTTGTGAGGGACAGAAAGGTAAGATTTTAACCAGGTTGACGTCTGTTCTTTTAACCAGCTTCAACCTCAGCCTTAACCTTTCCTGGGGTTCAAAGACCTACCTTTTCAGAATATTTTGGAGGATGTAGCACTTTGACAGCGTTGAAGGGAATGCTCCCCACCTCCAGCTCTCCAGGTCCCTGAACAGGGAGCTCAGAGCTCAGGAACTCACACACACACCGGATCAGGGCTGGCAGGCAAAGAGGGTTTAATTCAAAGGTTCCCGGTTCTTTAAAGGGACATAGGGGGAGGGGTTAACAAGGAGAGGTGATTGGGGTGATTGGGTAAGGCTCAGGGAGAAGGGCTGACCCACACCCAATAGGAACCCAGGGACCGGGGAAGGACATGGGGAGCAACCAATGGGGCTACAACGGAGGCAGGGCTGGTGCTGTGATGGGCTTGTTTTTCTTCCAATCCTGGTATCGCTGGTTTTCTGCTCGCTTGGCTGAGCCTGGGGGCTGCCAGCATGTTCTCTCTTCTTTCCGCTCCTGAAAGCTTATATGATCACCAACAGCACTTGCAAGGAAATCAACAAGTTAAGCCCTGAATGTCTTAAAAACCCTTCCTGAACATCTGCAAATGACACGTCCTGAAAAATTCCTTTACACAGGCTGGCCATATTTCTACTGAATCCCCACAAGTCACATCTCTGATCTCATGCATGAAACTTAAATTCCAACCTTTTATTCCACAACTTGAAGGTGTTAAGGTCTCTTTAGAGAAATAATCAAAGGGAAACTTTGGTGAGCGTAACGGTTCTCCACAACCCAACAGGCAGAAGCTGCACGTATGAATAAGTAGAAAGATAAGGAGTTTACTTATCTTCCTCATACTGAAAATTCCTTTCTAGCAAATGCATTGTATAGAAAATGTTATACATACATATGTTTGTGTGTCTTGCCTGGCTCCCTTTAGGCTCCAGGGGAAATTCCGCAGCCCCACAGGAGCAATGTTGTGCCTTGCCCTGTGCAGCAGGGACGAGAACTGCCCTTGGAGCAGAGGTGGCACCCAAAGTGCCACGTGTGCTGGCCACTGTCATGCTGATGGTTGCCGATGGTGTTCAAGCACCGACACAGCCAGCCTGGCTCCTACTGAGTGGAAAAGGATGAGTATGTACCTCAGGCCTCTGGAGATTATAATCATGCCTAATTGATACTGGAGACAAAATCCAATAACTTCTGGATACTTTGTAAAAACACCTAGGACAGTCCAAATAATAACAGCACCAAAAACTTGCATCATAAAAATCTCTTAGGCTAAAATGGAAATAGGTACTTGCAGAAGATTTTTCTTTCTTTCCCTAACACAAAGATTTGAAAGGAGGGAAAAATATCACAAGATAGGCAATTCCTTTCAGAGAGGTTTCTTTATATATCTCCATGTGAAAGCTCTTGGTAAGGGGAGAAAAAGTAATGCTTTGAAATAAGATTTGTACAGAGGTAGTTTTTTTTGAAATGACATCCTGTTTCCCAAGATTTCGATGTAGCCTTTAGTCAGCCTTGTTTCTTACAGTTCCCTGTGCTTTGCATGGTAATTAGCTGCTCGAGTTATCAGCAGCGCGATGCTCCCGGCTATTTCTTCAGCAGCCGCTGCTGTCATGCTCAGCGGCAGCTCCTCACATCCAGCCTGCACGCCGGCCGCCCATGTGCGCAGATGTTTGGCGTCCCAGACCACACTGACTGAGGGACGGAGTTAATGGGCACAGCGTCATCGGAGGGGGAAGAGACTGGAGCCCACTTCCCCTGACAGCTCCCCAAGACTTGCCACTATTTCGCTGATGGTCCACTGGCAGTTCAGTGAGGCAAGTTTGTTATGACAGATTGCAAAACACAAAGGGAAACGAATGAAACAAGTTCATCAGTGTCAGAATAAATACAAGGGAGCAGCTGCTTAGCTTAGTTGGCAACAGTGGCCTTAAAATCTTTATCTAGTTTTGATTTTACATTTTTTTTTTAGTAATTAAAACATTTATTGTACAAGTGTACTGTGGCTATTGAGGGGGTGAATGGGATTGCCTTGCACAGCCTGCCAGCACTGCCAACTTAAGCCTCACGTCACACAGCCAGCGCTGACGCAATAGCCTTTGAATCAGGCAAGCTCACTGAAGCAAATAGCACGTCAAGTGCTCTGTGGTGCTTGTTCCCTGCAGTTATTGCAATCGCTTGTTTTAATATAGATTTCAAGAAACATTTACCAGCTTTTGGTTATTTATTTTTTTTAATTAAACTATGGCCACAAAGCTTAATTCAGGTTGCCGGATTCCTAGGCAGTGCATATCCCTCTGTAATGTGAGTATAGATGTAGCAGGAAAGAGCTTTTAAAGTGAGAATGGGGAGTTTTTTCATGCCAATGTCTACAGACACTTTTCAGACATACCTTAGGTCCCACAATAACATTGTGCGTTGTGCTATATGATATCATGACAAAAAAACGCCCAACAATAGCCCCAGGCCATATCAAATTGAAGTTGCTTAATGTGGGTAGAGCATGGTCTCTTAGCTGCCTTGACCTTTTTCTAGAAAGTTTGATATCAACAGTGAATTTAGGATCCTTACAAGTGTTCAAAGCAAAAATAAATTTAAAAATTTATATTTGGCACTCAAAAGATGAAGAACAAAGAGGAAAATGTAGACGTTTGGAGTTTTTTTCCAAATTACGTTTCAGTCATGCGTATCTTGTCTTTGGTTTTGTGTTTCCAGCTCATTTTTCATCTGTTGAAAGGCTGTGTGATGATATTGAACGAGAGATGTGAAAAGTTTTTTACTTCCTGCCCAGAGAGATGATAGGCTAGGAAGAATAGCTAAAGTTTTAGTTCTGTGGTAATAGAAAACAGAATTTCTTGCTGATGAGTATGTGAAGACATTCATTTACAATTTTAGAAGGGTTACTTAATTTTGTAACAGAAGCTTGTTTCTACACCTGGTTTAAAATAGCGTGTTGCTAAATTACCTTCAGTAGTTTTGTCCTCACAGAGAAATAGAGATCATTATATTATTGTATGTTCAATGCATTGTACACAGCATAAGATGGTAAGTCATCTAATTCCTCCTTATGTAAGATGGCAATGGAGTAGAATAGAGAACTTAAGGTTGGGCAGTAAATTTGTTGCTCTGTAAACAAGGTGTTCATGATAAAGGCTTTACATTCTCCATTGTTGTTAGTGGAATAACAAATGAATAGAAGGGGATTTGGGAACAGAGAGGGAAAAAAGAGAAGAGAGAAATAGCAGTTATCTAGTATGAATTTTTAAATTATTAAATATCCAAAGATCATTGTGTTTTTGTCCGTCTTGTTAGGTTCACTGGCAGTATGATCGCTGTCCCCCTACTCCAGTGGCAGGAAGGTTGCACGTGGTGCTATGCAGCTCCTCGGGGACAGGACTGAGGTCTGAACGGGGCTATCTGCTCAGGCTGCAGCTTCTCTTGTGCATCCGTACATCAAATATGAGTAATTTTCCAAAGGCTGACTTTATTGCATGCTAAATTCCTTTGCCTTTGAAATCAGCGGTGTAATTCATGGTGAACTGTAAAGCTGATGGACTTGTGTTGCACAAAAAAGAGTTAATGCAATTCATTTGTTTAACAATCAAGGGCCATATTCAGTGAAGATTTAGCAGGAGTGCAAAGACAATAAAGTACTTAGAACTTTCTATGAATCAGTGTGAAATAACAGCCACTAAAAATTTTAAACCAGAAACTATTCCCATGCATATGCCTGGCTGCTGTTCTCCTGACCTTGGTTACAGCTGGTGGGCTGCAAGCAGCTGCAGATCCAGACCTCCTCAGTCCCTCAGCTCGGACTGGGGAGTGGTGGTGAAGGTGTCTAGGAGCAGGATTTGCACAAACTGACTCGTGGGGTCATTTGGTGCCGGTAGGCACAGAGGTAGTCATTTTTTAAAGTCCCTGGTGATTTTTTGAGTGCATAAATACGCATGTCATAGAGAAGTCTGATTTCCAGATGAGAAGAGTTCACAGCAGTTTGGAAAATCAGATTGCTTTGATATATCACCAGGTGGGCATCTGAAAATTCAGAACATACGGGTGTTTTTTGAAAATTAGAGAAGACCAAGCTCACCTCTCTGTTTGTTCTTTGGGGACTGTAATGAATCAAGTTGGAGTTTTTTTTCTGTCCCCTCTTCCCACATGGGAAGACCTCAAGCGACAGTCCCTTGCCTCCTGAGTTAGTTCTGTTCTGCAGAAGGAAGAAAATCTTTCTTCGGGGAATTGTCAGGGAGTTTAACGTGGTGAAGTAAATCCCCAGAAAACTTCCTGGGTGCAGCAGCCCCATGTCTTGTGGAGAGGTGCCGGAGACAGGCACCCCCTCAGCATCAGTATCACCATCCAAGGTACGCCCTCTCTTCCCAGTTGTGTTGGGCAGCACAAGCAAACTGTGGGCAGAGGGCAGGCAGGAGGGAGAGAAGGGCATAATTGTAGGAGGCTGATGTCTCACACTTCCTTGTCCTTGCTGGGAAAAGTTTGGGTCCAAACAAACAACTAAGCTGAGCGTGTAGGTGAGGCTGGATGGTTCCTGTGGGAGGATAGCTGCTCCACCAAATCTCTTTAGTTCCTCTCTCCAGAGTGGCTCTGGAGTGAGCCGGGTAGAAAAAAGGCTCTGGAGTGAGCTGAATTCTTCTGCACCCTCAGACCCACAATGTATGGGTTTAAGTTTGGCATTTTGGGAAATGGTAGTTTCTCAGGACTGCTGTGCTCAAGCTCAGTGTTGCTGCCTGTGCGATCTCTGCAGGTCTCCCCTCAACAGCATATGTGCCTCTACCCTATACATCGTCAGACTTCACATAGGCAGTGTTACTGCAGAGTCTTTCCTTCACAAAGGATGTGGAGAGATGTTCTTTATTTGATATAAATAAATGCACATATTGAAACCTTATACATGCAGTAACTGCTTTGCTTCTGCTTACTCATATGCAGTAGAGCCAAAAATACAGGAACTGCACCCAAAAATGGTGTAAACAAAGTCCTGTAAATTTATAAAACATGTTGCAATCATATGTAAACTGCAGATATTGTGTCTTCCTGTGGTGCTGATGAGCAATAATTTGAGAATTTTAAGCAGTGCAAACGTTTCAGATGCTGGAAGGACTTGGCCTCCTTTTGAAACTGCAGTAGAGGGTGGAATATATTTCATGTGACAACCATGTCCTCAGACTTATTTGTTATTTCTTTTAAAAACATAAACAGACTGTTTTCTTGTTTTGTTTACAGGACAGTGGAACAGGAGATAACAGCTGCATTGAAGAAATATTACGGGTAGGAATCCTTAAAACCCATATTTTTCCAGTTCCATTTTGTTTACTCTAAAAAACCAAGAGAGTAACAAGAATATTGCAATAACTGCTGTTAAAATATTGCTCTTTTAGATTGTCATCTTTCTAAGGAAAAGGCAGGCAAAATTATTTCCTCATGAAAAATAATTGAAAAATCTGTGAGAACAATGTTTCAAAGCTTGTAGATTTCACTGCTGCTTTATGCCAGTACAGCTGACCTTCATGCATGGAGAAGCAGATAATGGGATAAATTATAAACTGAAATGTACAATGATGTTTCAGGTTTACAAACCATGCAAAGTGCATGTTTCCATTAATCATGACTGTCAAAAATCTTAATTTTGAAGGGAGGTCTAGGAAGGTCATTTTCCACCTGGATTTAATTATGTAATGTCATTATGTTCGTTATGTCCATTATATAATGACAATGTGCAAAATTCATACTTATTTCCATGTTTCACCATTATTTCTAGTTTATTTTCATGGAGTAAATTAACACACGTCCAGACATGTCTTGTCTTGAATCAACTTTGATAGTGATTATTTTCTGTGGCAGACAAATTTACAAACAGTGAAACTTTTCCATATATGTTAACTCACGGGGTTTTTAGTTCTTTTTCAAAAATGGTAATTCAGTAATTCACAATGCTTATAAATCTGATCTAATAGTGATTGAAACACAAAGGAAGGTAGATGGAATGATAAAACCTCCCTGTTACCATCTGCACTTCTTGGATATCAACCCAGTATTTCTGAGGACTTATAAACTACAGGGCTATAAATATTTGGTTTAGAGATTAGTAGTGGATTACGCCTGTTGTTTCTAAAGGCTTTTCTTCATTCTCCATCAATATCTTAAATGCATCTTTTAATTCTTAAGCTGGACAAAGAGTTTATCGACAGTTGATGATGATATATTGCTTATGGCTTCACTGGCAGAGTTTTTACTTAGCTAACATTTACAAAATAGACTTTTGTAAGACTGAAATGTGTATTCTACAAGCCTTAGCCACAGACCTGCTTGTTTGTAACAAATTAGTAGCAGATATCATGACTTCATGATGTGATATGAGGCTCAGACACCCCTTTTTATGCAAGGCTTTTAAAATTAAAAGTCAGAGAAGCTGGTCTTCCTCCTCTAGGTTCTGCAATCTGTGTCATGCAATTAGGCAAAAATGTAGAGGAGACACAATTCCTTCCACACAGAGGAAGATGGATATGTAAGAGACCCCAGATGAGAAGAAAAATGACTAGAGATGGTAAGGTGCATCTACAAACCTGTGAACGCAGCTGCTGCTCTCTCTTTTTTTCCTTTTGGAATGTTCCTCAAGAAATATTTTTGTCAAGCTTGACAATGGGCAACCTCTCCAATCTGCTCATCCTCCAGGACTGCAACCTGGGTATCACTTTCTATTCTGAAATTCCCTCGTGTCTCTGTGTCTAAGACTACACATAAATCTTATAGGCTGTTACTCTATAGCATTTCAACCTGAAGCTCTTTATGTGTAAGGGTATAAGTCTCAGGTCCAAAATTCTCATTACACACTTTGATTGCTGCAGCATCCTTCCCTTGTTTTTGACAAATGCAGTGTTACCCACCTCCATTCGTGCTGCTGCACAGATCATTTTCCTAGCTTGACATCTTGCCCAAAGACATTTGTCTTTACATCTCACCAATGTCATCTCCTTCTCAATCACGTCAAGTACAGCTATTTGTCTCTGATTTTGAGGACTCAAGTCTACCAGTCCATGCTAACATGTTAGATCCCACTTTCGCTTACCCAGTGATGCTAGCCCCTGTCAAAATGTTGCTAAGTTTTACATCAGTCAGTTTCTCCCATGCTTCCCATAAGATCTGGGAAGAGCCTTGAAGACTCTCCCAATTAACTCCATAGCTATCTTCCAGTCCTTTCTTAAGGGCCTCCTTTTTCCCACGCATGGTGGAAAAACAGTGGTGAGGTCAGGGCTGTACCACTGTTTCTTGTGCGTGCACATTTCTACTCCACTTGTACTTTCCCTTGTAGTACTCTCTCAGATTGGATACATCTATCTGCTCTCTTTTGTACTGAAAAGTGGATTTTCTGTGTCAGGAGACTGCTGTGTAGTACAAAAGCAATGCTTAGGTAGTGTCACAATACACATCCAGATCAGCAGTGGTGGTTGTCACTGCTAATTGGTGAAAACAGCAACAGTAATAACGTGCCTTTGCTATTCACTTTGTAAATTACTGGCATCCAGACTTTTCCAGCCCTCCCCATGCCCTCTTTTTGTCCTGAGCACATCCATGAAGTTGTAACACAGATTTACTGCTTTTCTGCAACAGACTTTATAAGGAATGCCATTTCTATGTTTTTGATGGAGGTGCTATTACACAGTAAAGACAAAATTTAGCTTCTTTTCAGACAGAATATAGGAAGAATATTTACAGGTGTCCAAAGGCAGACAGGGAAAAGCCACAGGAGCTGCAATACTTGTGTTCCCCCAAGAAAAGCTAGCTGGCAGGCTGAAATGTGTTTATTATAGGAAGAACCAGTCCTACTGTCTGGAGCATCAGCAAAAGGAAGAAGATGCTTAAAATTCATCTTTTTAAGTAACATTGCACCCAATTTTAGCTGTCTCTTACACAGCACAAAGCAGAAAACATCCTCTCTTTCTAGGTAGTGTGTTCCTTGCACAAGTCAGGCTGTGGCTTTTCCAAGGAACAGATACTTCCATGCCATGTCCATGTTTCCTCAGTCAAGACCAAGGGCAGTAGAAAGTGTGCCCCAGATCTGCTCCATCTTCTTCTCTGTGTTCCCTTCCTCCCAGCAGGTGGGAAAAGGCAAGTGCTGGTTTGTGCACAGATCTTGTCGCCCTCGGTTTTCAGGACGATGCCATGGCCGGAGCTAACATCTGGACCTGGGCTGCAAAATCAGTTTAGACATGGATTTAAAATGACCAAATCTTGTTTTGCACTGACTATAACAAGAATTTATAGTCTTTTTGCTGTCTGGTGCAACACAGGGTGCCACAACTTAAGTCTAGCCTTTTTTTGATGTTGTTTTACCAAATGTATCAAAGCTCTGTAGACTTTGTAAACTGACAGATCCTTCTGCACAAAACTGCAGCTTCCAGAGAAAGCCCCCAAGAACTGAGATATAGAACTGCTTCCAGTCCTGAAGGAGGTTGATTAACAAGACAGTCACACTGTCAAGATTGGAGCTGTTGTGAGGTCTCCTGCTGAGTTTATAATCACTGCAGGAATCCTGAACCTCATCTAACCCCATGCACTAATTTATATCAACTTCTTCAAAGTGCAGTGACTTCTCTGTACAGCTGCAGGCACGCACATTCAGGATAGAGAAACTTCTAAGAGAGCCTTCAATGTAAATAACTCCACTAAGACCAAGTTACAGATGTTATGTCAAAACACGAGACAAAAGCCTCATTACTTACTAGTAAATGTAAAAGGCAATTCCTTGTAAGCTTTTGCATTATTCCTAGAGGACATGATAGAAAACTCTGAGGTGGAAAATAAAAGTTAAGACTACACAAATATCCTTTATGCCACCGTGCGTGGATCAGTTCCTATGTGAGTTCCTGAGACATGGCCAAAGCCAACCTATTCACTTCCTGACTAAAACACAGGCTTGCTAAGCAAGATTAGTTCAGTTTTGGGGTCCCCAGCACAGAAAGGACATCTACCTGTTGGAGAAAATCCAGAGGCGTGCCACCAAGATGATCAGAGAGATGGAGCACCGCACCTATGAGGAAGGGCTGAAAGAATTGGGGTTGTTCAGCCTGGAAAAAAAGACAGCTTAGGAATGGCCCAATTGCAGCCTTCCAGTGCCTAAAGGGAACCTACAAGAAAGATGGAGAGAGATTTTTTACAAGAGCATGTAATGATAAGACAAGGGGCAATGGATTCAAACTGAAAAAGAATTTAGATTAGGTTTAGATTAGATATTAGAAAAAAAAAATTCTTTACTGTGAGGGCAATGAGGCCTGGAACAGGTTGTCCAGAGAAGCAGAGAAGCTGTGGATGCCCCATTTCTGGAAGTGTTCAAGGCCAGGCTGGATGGAGCTCTGAGCAACCCAGACAAGTGGAAGGTGTCCCTGCCCATGGCAGGGGAGGTTGAAACTAGAAGATCTTTTAAGGTTGCTTCCAACCCAAACCATTCTGTGATTCTTTGATAATAATTTTGGCTGATTTCTATTTGACTGTATTAGCTTGTGGAACTGTGTATTTTGGTGCAATTGGTGGGGTTTGGAGTAAACATTTATTTTGGTGTAGTACCTTCAAAAAACGAGAGCAACAAGACTCTTGCCTCTCCACTAAGTTAACTGTTGTAAGCAATATTGGATGCATTCTGAGTGTATTTGCTATGGATTTAAGGAGTAAGGGAGTGTGTCAAGTGCAGGCAGCTCTTGATTTGCAAGGTAAATGGTTGGAGATTGATCTGGTGATTCTTAGAGTTTTAACTGCGATTTCGTAGAGTTGCAGTAGCTTTGTTGAAAGGAAACCCACAGGTGAGCTGGGCTTTTAATTATTGAAGATGTTCTTTGAGAATTCCCTGGATTTTTTATGTTGACATGAGAGGTGTCATTGAACTGGTGAGAGACCAACATACTTTGAGTGTTTGGCCTGCAAACGGTGTTCATCTGCAGGACAAGGAGACAGTAGGAAGCTGATGGAGCAACAGGAATGCAGAGAAGGGACTGGAGAGAAACCAAGCACAGCCAGTTAACACAGAAGAATCCACCTCCTTTGAAATGGCATGGAGTAGTGGGCAGACCGGATGGGATGTGGGGTGGAGGACAGATAAGTTCCTTTCAGGGAAGATGGAAAAAGCAGCTGGGGAGGCAGTGAAAGGACAGGAACTCTAGCTGTGAACATCCATCCCAGTGAAGGACAACTCTCCATGGTGCCATGAACCTCCTATCCAAGGATGAACACCCACAGATGCCCTTTTGCAAATTACCTTGCAAGTGTGACTCCTCATGGCCACAGGACATCCACTTTATGAAAACATGACACTTTAAGTGTGATGGATTTGATGAATGATTTACTTGAATCTCTCTACCCTGTGAGTCTAATCAGAGTACATAAAGTATTGTACTTCTTATTTGAGCAACATTAAAAAAAATAATAAAAACAGAATCTAATTCTGTGGTTTTTTTTTCCTTGGCTTATTAACAGTCTTACTAATTCTTTAGCAGAAAGCATTAAGGATCAACCTACCAAATATCCAGCGCCTTTTTTCAAACCTGAACAGCCATATGTGCCGTTAGATCAGCTGCACTCCATCAGCTGATAGAATTAAAACAAGAGCAGAGGTAAATTATAAACTGTCTGCACAAGACATGTCCTGTGAAAACATGAAATCCTACCAAACACACTGTCACTGTGAATAAGCATCACAGTCAGTGGAACACGTGTCAATACTTAGAGGAGAGAAAAATCAGTTTCTTAGAGGTAGGTTGTTAGCTCAACAACTGTGAACTGCTGCCTTGTAAATGTTAATGACTAAGATCCCACTGGTTGCACTTAAGCTCCTGGTGGAGTTGGACATGTGAGGAATTACAGAACACAAATATGGTAATCAGCAGTATATTTCTAAACACTCCTCTTGCTTTCCAAAACAAAGGGAAAACCCTACATGTGAAACGAGACCCACTTTGCTGCTCAGCGCTAGTGCAATAACTGCCTCTGCACTAGCAAAGCATTTCATTGCAGTCTCACTGCTGGAAAGAAATTGCTGGGCTACTCTGGGAGGCAGGGGAGAAGGCAGCATCTTCATGGAGAATTTCAGATTACCTGTTATGACTGAACCGGGTGCGAAACTTCTGAAAAAGTTTCACGAGGAACATGCCAACTTCAGGCAAAATAGAGATGGGAGGTGAGAGAGAAGGTGTGGAGACTTAGAAGCAGCCCCAGTTTGCTGACACTTGATTAGTCTCATTGAATATGGAAGTACTCCAAAGTGTCAGAATCATATTAAAAATGTATCAGATGCATAAAATATCACATTTTTTTCATTGCAGTCTTTCAGAAGAACTTTCACAGCACAGCTTTGCTTTTAGTATCCTAAATTTCAAGCAATTAACGCATTATTTTGGCTGATATATACTGTTCATTGCATTTCTTCAGTATTATTCTACTTGTCTTTCTTACTCAAACAAATGAAAAATCATACATACCCAAGAGTGTTTGAAAAATCTATCGTTTTACCCAGAGCATTAAATCCCAGAAACATTAATACATAGTTTGAGCCATTTAATCCAACCTCCAATACTCAGCTATTAACATTGCCCTTCTTACCACACCATACATCCAGCTCATTTCTACAGTATCTTTTCTATTGCAGTCACTGTACCTATGTCAGCTTTCCTCCAGACAGCCTGGGTACAGCTAGTGGTGTGGATGGCAGCACCACAGAGCTTCAGCAAGCTCTGTCTGGAGCTTCTCCAGCTTCTCGATGAGAACTAGCATTCCATGCGGTACCTTGTGCTGCTAGAGCAAAATTAGCAGCAGTACCAGAGCTAAAGATATTTTGTCTTTGTCCATGTAAGCTTCAGTGACTAGAGGGGACCCATACCTGTGTACACCACCATCCCCTTGACTCCTCAGACCATGACAGCTTTCAGCATACACCATCTGTATGTGGTGCTTTGGACTGTCTCTGTGTCTGCTGCAGCCAGGGTCTCTCTTACCTCTTTCTCCATCCAAAAGGCTGGGAGGAGATTGCTTACTTTTCACAGATTTTGTCTCTTTTGGGCTTTCTCAAGTCATCACAGTCCCTCTTCTAATGATCTGTTACTTATTGTCACCTCATCTGAACAGTAACTGGTACTGGTTTGGGCATCATGAATGGCACATCCTTTTTATTTCCCACATTGTGGTTTTCAACTGTCAATAAACCTTCAGAGCCAACACATTAAACCCAGACATGCAAATGTTTCTTCCCTGGCCCTTAACATATAGAGTCTGAAGTACAGAACACCATGTAAAATGGCACTAAAATACTCTACTAACAGTGGTGTGATGTCAACCAACCATAAATCAGTTGTACATCAGCTACCCCCCAAATTGTCAAACTTGGATTTTTGCTGCTGTCACTGTTTTTGTTGAAAATATAGTCTCAAAGGAGTCTGAGACTTGAAGTATGCTGTATATTTAAAAGTTGAACATAACAAAGGAAAAAATATCACCTTGAAAAGACAAAAACTATAAATGGTTTAGTGGAAATAGGAGATCAGGCTAGAAAATCTTATATGGGACTGAGACTTACAACTAATGCCACGCAAAAGTAATCTGTCTTTCAGTCTTCCAGGTTCCAGTGCTGGACATAGAGGCACATTCTGTGGCATTAGCTACCAATATGCCAGCACTGACATTTTCAAATACAGCAAAATCTGATATGTTTTGAATTGAATAGGGTGATACAGAGGAAAGAGACGTGTTCTTTTTAGAACTCAAGTAGCCGGTGTGCAAAGGCTTTGTGTTAGGGAAAGGCAGGTCAGTATAAAAGACCCGATGAAACACTATAGTGTTAATGTGGTGGAATTAATTTTCAAAATTGCTCTTTTGTAGTGAATGTATACACTCTGTTGTTTGACAAAGCAAGAGAGAATCCAGAATGAATTATCCAGCCTCTCTGCTATGCAAAAATAATACAGTAAAATACTTACTAATTTTCCCCTCCGTTTAGAGTGTTTTACAAAGCTGTAAAAAAAGGCACAATCACTGTCTTGTTCTAATAGAGAAGTGATTCCTTGTTATTAATGGGAAAGGGCCAAAGAGATCTTAATTTTGTATATCCCTGCTACTGATCTTCTAAGGCCAAGAGAATTAATACCATAATAATACCAGAAAGGATCTGTGATACCAGTCCTGATGAGAAAAGAATAAAATTTGGGCATTAGCAAGTATCCTCACTACTGTGAGCCTGAGTTTGATGCCTTCAGCTGCGACCTTTAGAGAACAATCTACATTCTACCCCCTTGGTAAGATTCACTCAAAAAGAATTGAAGTCACAAAGGAGGTGTAACTTGAGATGACAGCAGCATCCTCCAGTATACCCTATGGTGACAGTGCTTTCCTCCATGATTAAATAGGCATTAAGGAACCAAACCAAGTAGATGCTGCTACATGATACATTTTCCGCCCAAGTTAATGTTCCCATTTTCTTTGCCATGTTTCCAGGGATGGCTATAGAGTAGAGGAGGGACAGACCTGCTGCCATCCCCACTGTAAATCGTGTCTCTGAAAAGCTGCATTAGATCAAGATGTGCGTTTCAGTGGCTGACATTACAGATGTTCTTCGGCCATGCACCTTTTCCTGTCTCCTACACTAATATTTTCAATAGACTTTCTCTTATATCTAGGAAATTCCTCTCTGGTGCCCGACTTTCCACAACTGGAGATGATCAGTGGGGAGTCTTCCACCACTGTCACATTTTCATCTGACCCAGAAATGCATGAGCTCTCAGTTTATTTCTGAGAGAGGCAGCTTTCCTCATCTGGGGGCTGAGACAAATACTCTTTGGTTAATCTTATTTAATCATATTTAGGAGCAACACATGAGTTAGCTTCATTTGGCAGAAAGACTTTAAGGAAATTGTGGGAGAAAAGAGGAGTCTAATAAAGGGAAATTAAATCACTTTCAAGAATAATCCATTGCAATGTCTGTACTAATAAGTAAAATGGACTAATAACTGTTGTCTTAGCCTGAGGCCAATTGGTGTTGTATGGCTCATGCCCAAAGAGCTAAACTCTCTTACAGCCACTCATGAAGCAGAGTGGCTTCAGCCATGCTGCCCGTTGGGAGGGACCTTGAGCATGCAGGGATTTTCTCTGGAAGAGCTGGCCCCAGTCAAAACCGTGCTCGTGTCAGTGATTTAATGATACACACAGTAGTGGGCCATCACTGTTAGGAGAGATGCAGTCTAATTTTCTGTACAGAACACTGGGCTTTCTCTGGCCCTATAAAAAAACTCAAAGACTTTGGAGAATGCAGTACAAGCCACACTGCAAAAAAAATGTGATTGAAAATATCTAACATTTTTAATTCTGGCATCTTTTTTCCATTGTAGTTCACTGCTCTTGGGACATATTGGGTTGGGTTTTTTCTTTGAAAATGTGAAAGGTAAAATTTATTTTTGAAGGAAATTCAAGAATGTACACAGCCATTTTTCTGCAGGGCTGTTAATAGGATATTTTAGGAGTGACTGGCTGAATACTGATCAAGTTTTCAACCAAAATGCCATAGTATCTGTCCTTTGTGATTAGCACTAAATGCCATTTTACTGTGTATGGTACATTGTGTCATTCTTAGAGTTATTTTGGATTTAGTAGCTTAAGAAGTAAAATGCTATCAGGTGTGATGCAAAAGTGAGGTACTTGGAAAAGACGGAGTTATTTTATGCACAAATTATTAATGTTGCCTTAAATTATGGGATTCTGAGTCAGTCATCCAAACAGTACATTGTACAGATTATGATGAAGATGGTGATAAACCAGCACATTTCTGACAATTTCTGAAAATCTAATTTTTGCCAACAGAATTAATTTAATTATATATATTTTTCCAAGAATATTGACTGTCCTTAAAGCCACACAGATGTAAAAGGGCTTGCAGACAAACTTCAGTTAAAAACCATGCAATTTTATATAGAAATTGTAATCCTGTCACTTTACCCTTGGAGGGGGAAAAAGTTATTCAGAATAATGACAACAGCTTGGTGGGAGAGAAAGTGGGCTTCACGCAATAAAAAAGTTGCTCTCCAGCTGTGTGGGTTTTCCACAGGATTCTTTTCATTAATATTATCAAGTTATTTGTTATTTACTCATGAATGCTGAATAAATACCAAGCAAATTCAAGACATTATTAATTTTTCTGGTACTGCATGTATGCATATGTAATGGATCATTACAGCACTGCATTTTCAACATACTCTAGTGTAAATGAGAGGAGCCCAATTAAAGAAAACTGTAGACCCTGATCCAACCTTTGTTGACTTCAGATCCTGATGTTGAATTGAGCACCAAAAGAGAAAATTATGTCTTTTGAATTGAGTAAACATTTTCTTCATTTGTCTGGGTGGGTTTTTTCTGTCAGTGAAAACTAATTTTTGCTAAAAATGCCAACCCTTAAAAAACTTAATGAAAAGCTGGAATAATTTAGCATGGACAAAAAGAGGGTAGTTTTCCTTAGACATTTTGTTAATATGAACTGAATCCTAAAAAGCCTATTCTCCTTGTGGTTTGTCAGAATAATTCTCATTATAGTCAATAGGTACTAGGTATATATGCATCAATAGCAGAATAGACCGCTAAATAGAGTTGCTGCCACAGCAGCTGGTTCTCTCTCATGTTCATCAGATGGGGAAGCTTGAAGCTGCAGTAGCATAACCATATATAAAGGTGATGTTTGAAGAAATTTTTTTTCCTGGGAACAGGGGAATGAGCTCAGTTTTTCATTTCAGGCACTTCAGACTTTTCCCGAGCAGATGGACAGTCTTCATCCTGTTATCCGTGGGCCCGCCACACAGGGATGAGGGGAGTGCAGGCTTCCCTTTGCCTAAGCAGGCTACCCAAATTTGCTGTATGCATCACGTTGTCCAGGCTCTGTGACCGCTGCAGGTTCTGCAGTCTTTCCAGAAAAACAGGTGACTGGGGCTTTTCTCTGTTAGCCGTAGAAGCAGTATGTATCTCTAGACAAAGCAATAAAAGAGCTGCATGCTTTTCCTCATCTAAATTTCCCCATGGTTTTTTGCTGTCACTCCTCAGCTCCCTTGCATCTGAGGATGACATTTCCACCCTGTCTTCCAGGCTGAGCCTAGCTTTCTCTCTCCCTCCCCTCCCTGGCAGCAGCATCTTTCATCCTCCCTGGTGTCTCCCTGCTCAGAGAGCTGCCCCCAGGCTCTCTTCTCCTAAACAAGCTGCCTTTGTCTCTGGGCCCTGGGAGTCTCACAGGAATCACTTAGGCTCTGTGATTTTTTTTAAGACCCTGGATTAGTATCTGCTAGCTTTTTTCTCTTGTCTGGGATTTTCCACTGTCCAAACCTAGGCCCCTCTGGAGAGGTGGGGGAAAAAACATGGCCCCTTAACCTTTTGTTTTCCTCGAATAAGATCTATTCAGGTGCTGATAATCTTTAGTTATCAACCTTTTCATGGACAGACATTAACTTCTTTTCCTTGCCTTTGTAGCACATGGAGTATAAAGCATTACACAGTAAAAACAGCCATAAGGAAGTCATAAATTATACATAGGCAGATTCCCCAAATCATCAAACATTCCCTTCTGTTAAAGATGTTCCTTATCAGTTATTTTTTCTGTGGTGTATGTACCTTTCTGTATCTTGTCATCTTTACTTTCATGAATTTTTTCTTTCTTGTTTTAGGTTTGGTTTGGGTCAGGTTTTTTTGTAATTTCAGTGAGTTCTGATTTAAAACAAACCCAAAACAACAGGAGTCTGGTTTTTTACCCCTGTCTCTGTCCCTCTTCCCCAGCAGAAACCATATAGCTTGGATGGACAGGTGGAGGGATTTTTCAGCACACAGACCTGGGGTCTTTGGTTTCTATGTCCTTTCTCACACACTTTACTTGGCAAAAGATAATTCAAAAGTCATACCAGCTAAATACTGTATGTGAGTACTAGGAAGCTCAACACGTGCAGAAATGGGCTGATCCATGATTGCATCTTGTTCTGTCTGTTCAAATGCCTGTATTTTGTCTGAGAGCCATCGTATTGGTAGGCAGAGTACACCCTGGGAATCATGCAGGATTTGTGGCCAGCAAGATGTACCTAATTATGGTGTTACCATAATTATATGACCCATTGCAATGTTTCCTCAATTTTTTTAACAAAAGATACCACTCTCGCTAAATTTTTAAGGCCACGTCTCACTCTACCCATGAGTTTTCCTGCAGCACGGATAAAATCAAGTATTACAAGTGAAAACTTAGTTGTCTTTAAAATGCAAAACAAGGATTTTAAAGCATTGTTGGTTTGGCAGCTGCATTTTTATGAAGCTCATATCCCAAAATAAAAGCACTTAAAGAATCCTGAAACTTAAAGTGTGTTAAAGTATATGAAAATGGAGTGTTCGATGAGACAAAGATAAGGGGAATCAAGTGCTGAAGCCAGCAGAGGTAAGAGGGAAAATGTAGCTGATCATACACCAACCACCCCAGCCATTCCTCTCCAGCTCACATCCACTCATTTCTCCACTGCTCTGTTGCTGTTTCTGAATCCAGTGTCAGTCCAGCCAAGCACTGCACTATTTTTCTTATGTGCAACAAGTCCATCTCCTGCTGTGAATCACCTTCCTGCTGATGTCTATTCTCGTTTGCTGACTCCTGTGAGAGCCTTGAATGAGCAGGCACCCAGCCCTGAGTTCAGTGTCAGAGACACTCAATTTGAGCACCCCTTGCAAAACAGACACAGCAATGACAGCTGTGACAATGACACTTTGTATTAGTTCTGAGCAGGACAGATGCAAGAACCTCCAGGCAGATCTAAAATGTGAAACATTTTGTATAGATCTGCGAAATGAGATGCTTTGTGTAAGAGTGTACTGTAGGTCCATCTGACTCAAATCTAAACTGGTGGTAGCCAAGAGGTATTTTTGATCTCACATGTCTGGTCGTGTCCTATCTGTACAGAAGGACAACAGACCTATGTAAATCAGTCCACACAACTTTACTGAACCCTACTTTTAGCCCCACATTCCCTGGGTGCATGGGTTGAAGGGAGTCCCAGCGTAGCTCAGCTGGTTCATGGATCTGAGTAGCGAGAGAAGGAGCGTGGGGAGCAATGCACAGCTATGCAGGTGAATTCATACTAAGCCAGAAAGAAATCATTACATTCATGAACTATCCAATGTTTATGTCATTTATCTCAAAATAGAATTAAGGTGTGAGAAAGCTTAGAAAATGCACAACTGCCCTTCTCTGAAAAATTACAAAATCTCCTTCCTATCATGGAGACTATTTAAGGTCACACCTACCAAAGTGTATTTAAAGAAAGTTCAGACCTTTTGTGTCTGACACATTCTGATTATCTGTCTGGAGGCAAGGCTCCGCATTTTGATATGTAATGAATAAAATGCACAAGTGGAAGGAATCAAGATAATGAATTTGAAGGATAATTTTACTAATTATCTTGTTGCTGATCATAGAACCAAGGCTCTGCAAGTCAATCCTACCACACCTATTAATATGCAGTGCCTAAAGCTGTTCTTATAACATTTATTATGCATCTTTCTGGTTCTACGCAAGCTGATAGTTTACTAATAGATTTGTGAAAGTGAGGTTGCTAACGTGTTCATTGTTGTAAGCATGACATGTAAAATTACACAGATTTACCAAAGTCTAGAGTAAATGAAAGCATTAAAAATAAGGTATTTTTTACTGTATGAATGTTACTCGGTGAGTTGAGATGGAATTTATCTCCCCTTGTAGTTATCTGAAGACAGGTATCTAATCTACATCAGTAATTCAATCTCTCTACATAGCCACAGGAGTGAGGATGGGACAAATTATCTTGTGAAGATGCCTCTCTCCTCACTGACTACAAAGGGATCCCAGTCTCTTTGCCAAAATCAACAGTTAATTTTTTTTTTTACTGAAGCTAAGAGGGGTAAAAGTTTATTGTTGGGAAATAATGAATAGGAAACTTTTCAACAAGGAAAAAAGCCGGAAACAAGTAATAGTACCATGAGCTTATGACTGACCCACCGACTGTTTGGTTGGCAATGCTTAAAGGATAGTTGGAGGACATAAACATAGAATCCTTAGTGATCATCTGCCTTTGGGAACAGATCAAGAGCATGAAAAAGTATCTGTCAAAGTAAGCCATTGACATCCAAATCACAGCAGTGAGAGAGACAAGCTCAGGAGCTATAACAGGATGCGCAGTGTGACTTTAAGAATAGGAATAGGTGAATGAAGATGAAAAATTGTTAAGTTAAAAATACATGCAAGACAAAAGCAAATACAATATTGGAGAAGTGACCAGTGGGAGGAAGCAGGTGGATCCTGTCATTTACCTATCTCTTCTGCATCCTGGAGGACTAGGATCTCAACCTTCTCACTCCCCAGAAAAGTGAAGAGTTGTCTCCCTACCTGTGTAGTCAACCACAAATCTCTTAAACTGGTTGTGTGACCTTCACTGCTGTGCCCTCCCCTGTGAAAAAGTTTAGATATTGCCCTTTATTTGTCTCATGTAGAAAAGTCTGGTGTTTATTATATTATGGTGCAAAAGGGAATCAAAAGAGAAAATCTGTTGGCATTAGAAATGCAGAATCCCGTAGAGTGACCCCATGGAAAGAGAGTGCTCTGGGACAGTGGCTCAGCAAATCCTGACCCTGTAACCTCAATTCTGCATCATCCTGGATGGGCACCTTGTCCCTGACTTGCTCAATGTTTGTTTAAGCAGACTTAGATCTCCAGCCTGAAGTCTTTGGCCCTGCCCATGTAATGGAGAGCATTGTGATGGGTATACAATTTTTGCTTAGAAAAAAATACAAATCCTCCCAAAAAAATCTATTCAGACTACTCCTGCAACAAGCTAAGATACCATAAAGTTTTTGATAACTAAATCCATTTGCTGTTTTATCTCTTGCCTCAAATCATTTCCTTCTGATATTAGACAAAACTACAGCACAATAAAAAACAATAATGATCTGGCACTTGGCTTAATAGAAGAGTCTTTTGAACTGCTATAACAACACAGAAAAGAGGTCACTCATTTCAGCATGGATCTTAAAGTTAGCTGAAAATATTTGTAATATTAACAGAAGAATCAAAGCTGCTTCTCTGCCAGCCTTGCCACAAATAAGGATTCTGCAAGTAAGGACTTTTTTAGAAGCCCCAGAGGACTCTGCTTTAATAAACAAGTCATCTAAAAGCACTGTTGCAGACAACCATAGGGTACGGAGTAACCCAGACCAGAAATGATCTGGTTGAAGAGAGACATTAGAAGGCAACAGGTTCTCTCTAGACAACTGGATAAAAACTGAGACAGTTTTGAACAATAAGTATCAACTGCCTTTGTAGTTTCTGTTTCATGGTTGCTCGAGCTTTTCTCTCCCATAAAAGTTGATCAGAAACATTAAAAGTAGAAATTGAGTGCTATTTGCAGGTTTTGTTTTTGTTGTTGTATGAAATGGAGACCATACTGTGCTATAAATAAAAACTTGTAAGTAAATTAAAACCTGCCTAACAGGAGATTAAGATGGTCTGAAGTCACTGACTCAGATCATAAACAGTGCCACCGTTAGCTGAAACTATTAATCACTGTGGGACGAAATAAAAGAGGAAATTTGTTAAAAAATAAGCAGGGGCAGGATGCTAACTCCAGGGGCACGCTGTTTGGCTCGTTAATAATGTATAACGAAGTGCATGCCAGATCAAAAGCAAATCACATGCAGCTGGCAGAAAATGAAATGGCATTAGGCAAAGTATTTGTCTAGCTATGAGGCTATTTAAGAAACTGCTATCTATTAATGTGATGTTGATTAAAGCTTTTCAAATTAAGCTTTTCAAATTAATTTTTGCTCATGGAAACCCCATCAATAAAACATGATATATGCCATTTGTATATATTCATGCACACATATGGGCATATCCATATGTATGCATTATATATTATAAAAACTGCAAATATTTAGTCACAACTTTGCAAAATTACCAGGCGTTATCAGCAGCTAGTTTAATCATCTTCACATTCTTATTGTAATTGTTGCTGTGTGTCTGTACTGAATAAGTGTTATTTGAATGTGTGGTGATGCTATTTTTGATGTGACAGAATTTGACAAAAATCTATGGGAGAGGGGAAAAAATGAGTGCTGATGTCACATCCCTGTTCCTCACAGGTTACATTGTTGGCTTTTAAAATCTAGAAGGGATACACCTGTACGCTGAGGTTCTTCAGCTTTGAAGGGGTCGGCTCAGCAGCCGGGAAGCTGAGGAGCACTGCTTACACAGGCAGGCGCTTTTCCATCAGCATTCAGTTTTTAAGACACTGATACACCCATCACTGGCTGAGGCTAGGCTTGTGCAGAAATCCAGAAACGTGCTTTTTCTTCTGGGTGCAGCGTGGACCTATTTTTAATGCAGTGACAGCATAAGGCCTGGACTGAAACACTGAGGCTATCCCTCTCCAGCCCTGTGGTGTAACACTTAGGCTGGAAATGTGACCCTCCACTGTGCCTCTTGGGCTGCTGGCTGAGGCTTTGCTGCCTCACCAGAGGTCCAACTTCAACAGGAGTGCGTGGACAGTGTTTCCCCCGCAAAACTCAGCGTGGCCTGAAAGTCTCCTTAGAAGCAGGAGCCACACGAGGCCAGCAATAGCTTGCAAAGTCCCCACTCTCGAGGCTGATCTGAGTAACAGAGTGCCAACCAGCCCCTCTGGCACTAAATATTTGAAAGGCAGCGTTGGTCTGTGCTGTTACACAATGAGCGACACCGCATCACCTCAGACCGCCCCGTTCTTGTCACTGCACAGCAGAAACCCTCGGCTGACGTGAGCGGCACATGTGGGGAAAAACAGAGCTCTCTCAGTCTGGCAGCCCTGGGCCCTTCTGCAATTACCAACAACACTTCGATTCTGTCACCACTTACTAAAAACATGGCACAGTTACCGAAATAAGTGAGCACTTAAGGGAAACCCAGACCTTTTATGTCTGCCACTTATTTCCTGATTATCTTCCTGGAGGTCAGGCCCTTCGTTTTGACACTTAATGAATAAAATGCCCACGTTGCAGGAAATAGGATAATGAATTGTGAAAAGACATAATCAGCAATGACTAAATAATTAAGGGAATTGAAATGTAGAGTCATGTGGGAATGTATTAATAATAACATGATTTTTCCATATGCTAAAAAATTCTGCCTGTTTTTAGAAAAGCAGTCATCACACATGCTCTGTGGCAAAAAAAAAAAATTAATGTAGACTAATAGGAACTGTAATTAGATGTTCTGCTTTTAAACAGCTGAATAAAAGATGAAATCATATAGAAAGTATATTTAGATACAAGCCAGAAAGTAAACTGATTATTATTCATAGTGCTGTTAATAGGAGCTGTAATTTATGCATCTAGTGGGAATCATGTTAGGCAGTTAGGAAAGGGAGTCACACTTGACTTCCCTTTATGCATTTACATATTTATATATTTTTCTATATCTTGCCAATGTCTCCATATTTCCAGTTACCTTTAATCTGCATAACTGCCTAGAATAAGACCTTTTACAGCGAAATTCTCTGTTGCAGCTCAAAAGTTGGCCTTCACTTAGATTAAAGGAAACCACACAAGCTTCTCTTTGATCATGTTTGTCTCCTGACACTGGACTTTTGCAGGTACTCAATGAAGAATGGGACTTTATAATTTTTCTCAACACTTCACCTTCAAAGTCTTGCAGCAGAAATTATCCTGGCAGCAGGTCAGGATTGTGCCTGCTCGTGCTCCCCTCTCTTTGTGTTACTCTCTCCCTGCTTACCCAGGACCTGGGCGCAATTGTTTGGTCTCTGTCATTTGCACCGAACAAATCCTGGGAGCCTATAATTCACCACACTCCCAGCACTGAAATCCCTATGATTTGGATTTTGGTGTTTGATTTGAAGTTTGTGGAATATATTATCCATTATCTGATACTTTCAAAAGTTCAATGCAAGAACGATTTATGGGTTTTTTGTGCAATAACATGGTTATTGTTTTCATTTGAAAGTGTCCTGGTGTCTAGTCACATGTTAATGCAGACTCACAGCCCTCCCAGAAAATGTGGGTCAGCTGGAGAGGGTCACATCGCCAGATATGTTTGAACAGATGGGTGGGCTGAGGTACAGAGAGCTGTTGCGGTTTGTTCAAGGTAAAAAAGCGAGTCAGTGGCAGAGCAAAGATTAAAATTCAAGGCATTAGATCATCAAAGGATTAAGTGCCGTGTTCATCTGCTTCATTTCCAGACATATATAACATATATCCCAGCTAATCTGTAAGTTTGGAAATATTCCAGGGTTTGGAAATATTCAGCAAATAACTTTCAAAAAAGGAGAGGCAGGGAGACTCGACAGGGACTGGGAAGGAATGTCAAGAGAGGGGTGGACCAGTGGACCTTCTCCCACAGAAGCCATGTTGGTACTGGGCTGCAGGGCTGTTTCACAGCTAGCCTGTCTCCATGAGTACTCAGGAACAATGCAAGGTGATAACCTGAGACAAGTGCCTGCTCACAGCAGATAAGCGAAGTCTCTCTTTTTCCCTCTATGTAATGCTTAACTGGACAAAACTGCCCCATAAGCCACATGCCAGCTGCTCCCAGACATGTCTGAGATGACTTCTCAACAAGCCTTGTAACACATTACCAGTCCCTAAACTTTGAGTTATTCTGGTCTGGTTTTGCTTGCCATGTTTTGCTAAGGCTGTTCTCACTACTTCATTGGGCACGATGCTTCTGAAGGAAAGTGAGAGTATCTCCAAGGCACAGGGCACATCCACTCTCACTCTGCCCCCCCCACAAGCCCTCCTAGAGATGAGGACCTGGTGTCTTGGCACAGCTCCCTGGCTGCAGGGCTTGCGTTTTGGCTGTGGACCATCTTTTGTAATTGGGCTGGCGAGCACTGCCTCTGCTTCTGCTTGGGGCTGGAGCTGCCGGTGCCAGCTGCTCCCCCTGCCTCCTGAGCTGCAGATGGCCCCACCAGCACCCAGCACCTCACACTCTGACAGTCCCCTCGTTCCCCCTGTCCTGTCAAACCATCTTCACAGTACTACTTTTAGCAGCCATTACTAAGTAAGACCCGCTCTTTGGCACATCCTGCCACCCTCCTTGCCTCTCCCATTCCAGAACTTGGAAGCAGGAGGTAATATGTGAGCAATATTGTGTAAAGCTACGAGCCATAGGAAAAAAAAGCAATAAGTGAATTCCCATGCATTCCAATAATGCCAATTTTTTATCAGGCAGCGGGTGATTTTAATTCACCCCCCATAAGTGCATCTCCCTCCCGGACATTGCATGGGTCTGGCTCACTGCATTTGTTCTCCATCAGAGTGTGATATCTTGGGATGGGTTCTACAGGCTTAAAATAGAAATGTTCCTGGTTGCTGCTGCTGATGTATCATTGGGTAATGATTAAATAAATTCAGTGTTTTACTGCATTAACAAAAACACATGATTGTTTAACAGAGTATATTACAGAAGATGGAGGTTTTAATGGTCTCTGTGGATTTTTAGTTTGTGAGAGTACATTATGAAGCTGTCTTGGTAGGGTGCTGTTTTCATATGTGAAAGAAGTTACTGGCGTTATACATCATTTTTATATCTTGTTGCTAGGCAACATATCATAGTGCAGTTATTGCAAAGGTGTCTGCTTCCTCGTTAAAAATCTTCATGTTGCTCCTTAATTCTGCAAAATTAGCTCTGTTATTGATCCTATTCTGCTTCCTTGGATCTCTCTTGATTGAGGTTTCATCCGTTAAGTTTGGAGAAATATAATAGATCTTTTATTAACTAAATTTGGGGCTGAAGCATGTGCATTAGTGCTAATCTTTAGTTTGCCCCTTCGTCGCAATTTGTTTTCATGCAGGGAGCCATGTGTTTCCCTTCACTTGAGATTCAAAATCAGAGAAGTAATTTGAGTGGTGGTGTATTTAAGATATGGCCTATGACAGCTAGGCTTAAAAAAACAGCAACAACAAAATGCAAGAATGCTCTGGGAAACTTAAAAATTCACTTTCAAATTCATTTCTTCCTTTCTGCAGTTCCTGCTTCAGTGTGGTGCTGTTGCAAACTCTACTATATTAGCATTTCCAAATCTAGGGACAGTTCTGCCTCAGTTTGGGTCAGGCTGTGCAAGATTTGAGGCTTTACAGGACCGAGCTGACTTCATCACCTCACTTCATTCTCAGCAGGAAAAGGCAAATCTATTTCAGAAAAATGCAGTTGGTAATAACAGGCAGTATCACTCACAAATACCTTCCGCACAACAAACTAACATTTTTTTTTCTGAGTGCCTGCATTTATTCCCTTCATTACCACTCCTCTCAGGCTTCTTTGATTTGGAGAGCTGTCTGCCAGGGCCGTATGTGCTCCCCAGGCATAGGGGTGGCTCTGGCACATGTACCCCCAGATGCCTTCGCAGGCCCACATGAATCCACAGCACGTGGAGGGGCTTCCAGCACCAGGCAAGGGGGAACCAGGGTCTCCCACAGACCTCTGCATGCAGCAAATGGCTCTTTATTATCCTCATCCCTCATACCTTTGTTACTAGTGTGTTATAATTCCTTTCATTAACTAGACTTAATGCACTGGCAGTCAGTATAGCTACTGTTCATTTTGGGGCAAATGGTACTATTATAATATCAGGTTTTAATTAAGCTGTTTTGGATAAAAGCTGGCATGCTAAAAGCCATTATAAATGCTGTTCCTAGGTACGCACCCACATAACAACAACCAGTAAGTCAATGGGATTTTGTCTAACATCTCATGGAAGATATAATTTGGCATGTGGTATCAGGGCAGTTATTTCTAAAGGCATGTGCTCCAGAGGGAAGGAATGAAAGAAACATGAAAGAAGTTAATTCTCTTTTTTTATTTTTTTTAAGCTGTAGAATAGTTAGAAACAGATATAAGAATTTGTTGTGCTCTAAAGCCCCCTTTTTAAAGGAAAATGTGCAAATAATGAATTTACAATGGGTCTGATTTCACAATTCTGTGAAATTTTAATAGATGAAATTGCAAATGAAAGAAAAGAAATTGCAAAGGTCAAGATGTCTAACTCCCAATCAATCAATGAATGTACTTTTCTAAAAAATATCTGTAAATAATTCTGACAGCATTTTAAGGCTGATAGTTACCTGTTCACTATGGAACAACTGCCTACCCACAGATTTCACCCCAGGATCACACTGGGCTGTTCTTGAACAATCACATGGCTCCATTTGCACTCTTTCTGCTTCCCTGTAATTTGCAAGAGAAGGTATAGGGTGGCCTCACACTACTCTTCCATTGCTTCTAACCACACAATTTGCCTTTAATATTTGGGGCCCTGAATCATACAACAACTGTAGCTCTGTTTAGCATTGTTTTCCCAGTAACAATTCCACTGCTCTGCATCACTGGCTGACCCTGATAAAAGTGAGTCATGAATATCCAACCTGACCAGCTTGGTCTAATTCCTTTCCCCCCCATCTCTGATCAATTTGAAGAGACTGTTAAAATGAATGCAACTCACTGTAGTCACAGAGGTGTTGCCAATGTCCAGAGGAACCTTCCATCCATTTCAGAGAAGAAAGGAGTTTGGGGAATCAGCATCACTTTTAGTATCTGTTTATACATAAAGTCATATTTTGTTTGAACAGTTTTACCAGTTGATCTCTTATTAGCTCCTTTGGTCCATATAGAAACCACTGCAATGGTGATTGCATTCCCTCATGGCTTATGAACTCAATTATCAGAATTAGGTTGACTGAATGATTGTTTCATTCATGGGAAATTTCTGACATAGGTAGCTGAGTTGGCTCAGTTAATCATCTGGTTTTTCTCTGCAAGACTGAGAATTCTCTCTTAACCCACATTCAGATTAAAGAATTAGCCAAGACAGTGCCACAGGAAACATGAGCACACCTGTGAGCACTGAAAAAGCTGTCACTTCTCACCTGATAACTCCAGAACAAAATGGAAGGCACTCCAGAACAAAGCAAAAGGTGAGGCTCCAACTCACACACCACATTATGCCCCATACCTATGTGGTTTATTATTTCACTGGTTTATAAAAAATTCAGCTCTGGTTTCCAACGGCACTGTAGATCCATTAGTTCCTGTTTCTCCAGAAAGGCTATCCTTCCTGATCAGCAGGCCAGACGTGCAGCAGTATTGACTCCTCTTCCAGCTACAACAGTATCTCCCCTCATGCTCATGTGCAGGTGATCAGCTCAAGAGGTGAAGTGATAGCCTCCCTCTGGAACTCACTGGCAGGTATGAAACTGCACACTGCCTGTTCAGGTGATGACAGGCAACCTAGTCCTGTACTGTTATAGCCATGAGACACTTTATCTGGGTCCTAGGGAGCAAGGGGGTTTTTTTCCCGTATTGTCAAGCAGACACCCATCTCTCAAGACGATGCATATTTCTAGCTGCCACCAGCTGGCATGGTCTATAAAATGCCCTACCCAATCAACTCAGCTTTGCAGGGCTCTGCAGGGATTTGTGAATTAAAAAATAGCTGTGACTTATAAGAGGCATGTTACCAACTTCTATTTTCTATGCAGTTCATTAAAAAAACCTTGATAGTTTACTTCAATAAATTCTCTACTTTTCCACTGACTCTTTGGATGTCTCTACTTCTTAGAAAACTCAAATGAGCAGGGTCAGGACAATTTTGTTTCTCCATTGTAATGAATCTGCCAGCCCTGACTTGCCTTTCTGTGAGTCTTAGTCTCCCAGGACCTGACCCAAGTTTGCTATCTGGTACCAGTCAACACCTGATAGTCCAAGTTTTTTTGGCCAACGCTCTTCAAAACCTCTTAGTGCCAAGTGAAGAACCCTTTACAAAGCTGAATATAAGAATTGTATGGACTAGATTGTTTCCCAGCAGCTCTCTGATCAGCTCTTTGCAAAAAATTGTGTAGCTGTATCTTCAGTTGTCATGAGACATTTCTCCCATATGAGTCTCCCCACCTTATGAGACCATTCTACCTTCAGGATGGAGTTCCTTTCAGGCTCTTACTCTGTCTTGTGAAGGTACAAAAAAGAATCTATTAAGCCCATATACCTGGAGGGAAAAAATTCTTCTGAGAGCTTTCAATAAAGACCAAACACCGTGAGTGCAACATTGGAAATGTTGTGTTTAGATTATGCCACAGCCTGCAGATAGTTTTAGAGACTTCTGTAGATCTCACATCCATCTTTAGCTCCATCAGTTTAGCCTTCTACTTGTTTTCTTCCCCAGAATCTCAGTTCACTCGTAACAAAATATGAGTGAAGGGGATGAGAAGTCATTTAACATGTGTGGGATTGACACATTTAGGTGATCCTCTAAAACTGCTCAGGTGTCCAGTCTGAAAGCATCAGAAGCCAATTTATTCCTATGCAGACCTGTTCATGTGAATTCTTTACTGCATGACTATTTCCCATGAATATCCTCCAGAGTGAGACCACTTGTCTCCGTTTGCTGAGGTACTCAGACCTACTTCCTAATGCTTTGTTTACTTCAAGTCTCAAGTTCCAGGTGGCAAATGAGAGTGCTGATCAAGTTGTCCCCCCATTGTTCTTTGGGTAAGGTTTCTCCTCCCACATCTGTATTTAAAACACAGCTTGTTTGTTACCAAGAATGGGTCTTTGTGGACTGGCACTTGGAGGAGAGAAGCAGCTTCCTTGACACTAACTGTGGTTTTTCACAGAGAGTTTTCCACACAGACGCAATCACCCGTGTTCCCTCAATACTGACTTGGAGCCCAGTACTCTGACATACCTCAGTGGTGAGGTTCCAAGTGGCAAATGCCCTTCCCATCACAACCTTACTGCGGGTGTTCCTGAAAAGGTCTGGATGGGGCTGGTGCACCTGGGGCCACTTCAGGTCTTGACACTGTAGAGGAAGCCAGTGTCTCCTGCACCAGAAGCTTGTCCCTGCAGCAGAATCTGTGGAAGCCCCTCTTCAAGAACCACAGTTAATGTCAGGTAAGTTACCTTTTCTTCCCCCTCAGTCTGTAATTAGACATCCCAATTATGCAGTTTAATCTAATTAAAGTAATGATGCAATTATACAATAATTGATACATAATCGGCATGCAAAAACCTGTGTAAGTATTATTTAACCAACAGAGCAAATTCTAGATAAACCTTTTCAGTTTCTTAATAGTATATCATTTTAGCAGCCAGCTTGAGGAAGGGGTTTTGCTTATTCGAGCATTTTTAAAGCCTTACTGCCACTAGTGAAATGACTTTTTCTTACTATTTATGGGCATTCAGCTTCCATTGACTTCAGTGCAAGTTGTCTGTGAGCACCCACGGACAGAAGTAAAGCTTAGAGCCTCTGAAAGACCCACCACAAGTATCTCATCCAAAGATGGCACAGTGCTACAAAACCATTTCAGGAATGCCTAATACTGGATTGCCTGCTGGTAGAGATGATAAAAAAATGAAATAAATCTCATTTTCGATTGCAAGAGAAGACAGCTCTGTGGTACCTGTACTAGCACTTTCTCAGCAAACCTTACCACTTAAGATATTTTTTTTTAAATTTGCTTCCTCATTATCCAAAGTAAATATGCAAAATTTGCATATTACATATACACCACACTTACAGATGTATAAACTAAGCTTTAGCTGTGTATCCACCCAAGGTCTCATGCACCAAAATGAGAGTATGAATGTGGATTCAGGAGTCCTGGCTCTAATGGCACGAACAAGAATCTGGTCTTTTGTATTGGTTCATTTTTCTGAAATAAATAAACTGAGAAGCATGTGTTTCATTGTATGAGTATGTTAGCTCTATCTGTAATAGCCAAAGACCCATGTTCTGCAATGACATCAGAGACCTGGGGGCTTCTCTGATAAGAAATGGGATTTCTTCTCATCCTTGGATATTTCCTTTAGCCTGCTCCCCATCCCCTTTCTGTTGTGCAGTGAACTGTGTACCCTATATGGCTTTTTCTCATCAGTGATGTGGCTAAATGTCTGCAGTATTTTACCCTTGTTTTGGAAAGCACTGTGGAATCAAATACATCCACATTTATTTAACACTCTATATGTAATCCAGCATGTCTGGATGTGTGAGGACATGAGAATGGCCTGACCCTTTCTTTGTTGTATAACTCATACTTTAAACTAGATGCATTATTTTGAGAGATGTTGTATAGTGAGTTTGTTCAAAATGTCCCAGTATCTGCGTCAGTAGAACTATTCACAAGTAGGGAAATTTCAGAGGAAAATGTTCCCTGATAAGCAGTCACTTGGGCTTTTTTTGATGTTGTTTTTGCATTATTTGCTGCTAAGGTTCTAATTTTAAGTGTTATTACCCATGTGTGTGGAAGTATAATTTTGATTTGATCCATATTCTCTTTAATGCCAAAATTGCTTTAAAAACTTTTAAAATTTGGTTTCAATTCAAATATGATGGTTTTACTGTCATCTTTTAATTGTCAGTATTCATATTGCTAGTATAAGTGTAGAATACTTTTCATGACAGACACTGAAAAGATGTTAAAAAAGTACTTTTGACTGAACAGTTGTTCATTCATGGTGATATAAACTGGGTTCTACATATGGAGCCACTGAGAGCCTGCACATATAGTCCGCAGTTTCCAAGCTTGAGAAGAACTCACAGGTGCTTAGGTGACCCTCTCGTCACTGGTAATGGTGATAGAGAGAGCATTTTTGTCTTCCAGCATTTTTCTTCCTCCCACTTGGTGGTTTCAAACTGAATGTGAGGGGACAGATTTGGCTGGCCAGTGTATAAGGGAAGTTTCTGGTTCATACTGGTGCTAGTTCTTTGACCTGAAGGATGAATTTGTTTCAAAGTCAGGAAAAAAAAAAAGCCATTCCCATGCCTTTGTTGAGTGAAATTCTCTTGTTGATGGGCTAGAGAACATCACTAGGTCCATTAGAAAAGACTTCCCAGGAAAGTGGTTCAGTCACTGTTCCTGGAGTTATTTAAAAGACGTGTAGATATGGTGCTTAGGGACACGGCTTAGTGGTGGACTTGGCAGTGCTGGATTAACAATTGGACTGGATGATCTCGGAGGTCTTTTCCAACCTAAACGATTCTATGATTCAGTAACAGACATCTGAAGATAGGAAAAAAGCAAGGTAAATGCAGCTAAAAGCTATTAAAAAAAATCAGCAGACACGCTACTTCACAAAACTCCTCAAAACTCCAACCTATTTATATTCCATGATAAAAATTGGGATAAAAACCTACCATCCACTTATTTCACAGCTCTGCTTACATTCATTGCTACATCTCTGTAGTGTAGATCATAGGCAGAATCATTGTGCTAATTTTTCACCAGTCTTTGTTGTTCTAGCAGGAATTCACACGTATTTGTTGTAGGAACTTGAGCTGAATTTGCCAGCAGTTTGGTGATTCTGATGGGCCAGGAGCTTCTGTCTTTGGTCAAGATACAGTAACAGCCAAAGTACAGCTGATCTCATATTGCTGAGCATGATTTAAAGGCAAATCTTTGAAAGATGTATAACTGCCTGAATTACTACTCTTTTATATGTTTTTAAATGAGAATGTAAAGGCCAAGGGCATTTTTTCCTATTTAATACTATTAAATCCATCATTAAATCTCTTGCTGAACACTGGGTGAATTTAATGGTGCCCTCAAGTGCCGATGCTGATGCTTGACTGTGTTAATATTGTTGTATATACAGATACAATAAATAATACTTAGCTAAGGTAGTGTTAGCAACCTTATTGGGTATATCAATACAAATAGCTGCACTAATGAGATTAAACATCACAAACTAATGGCAATGCGGATCTAGGCACTGAGGCTAAAATATGGGTAGAGATTCAACACACTGAACCTATCAATAAAACCAAACAGATTCTACTAAAAGCTTTACTGCTAGTTGGCATTAAAGGATTAATTTGAAAGTACAGTTTTTATCTTTTCTTGTCACACTTTATAACATGCTCTGTCATAAAACTTTTGTCTGTCTAGTGCACAGGTATTAGGAGTGTTTCTATTGGCAGAAGAGCTGTCAAACCCCCTGGCAGGCCAGTCTGCTTTGCCTCGGTGTAATGTGAGTTCCTGTTGGTTGATGTAGTTCATCAGTGAAAGTGGACCGGTTTTGTATCAGTTTTTTGTGTCAGTTTTTACATCTGGTATTCTGAACACAGAGCTGCAGTAGTTGAGTCACCTGTAGATTCCTTCTCTCCACATACACCCTTGGGATGCAGAGTTGCCTTGCCCATGCAGATTATTTTAAGCCACCTTAATTCCAGGATCCCCAAATATTCACGATTGCAGTACTCTTACCAGTGCAGTAATCTCCAAGAGTCTCCATTTAATTCTGAGGGTCTTACCTATTTATGTTTTTATTGCTGCGAGGGAAAAAAGCTTCATGTTGTAATATTTCTTCTGATGGGCTTCTTTGTGTGCTAAAGCTTTCAAAGATATATCCACTGCTTTGTTTTACTAAGAAACTCCTTCAAAGTGAAAAATACCTGACCTACAGGACTAACTTTAATCAACAGTGGTGAAAACCTTGCTTGGGTAGAAAAGTCATTGAAGGCTTAAGTGCGTATTAATTGCTACATAGACGCTATCTGAACCTTTTCATTTCAATGAATTGCAGTTTGATGTTTCTCATGAAGAGAAATCAAAATAAATTAGTGTTTGCTGCCACAAAACAACCTTTTGTGACTTTTAGTATTTTAAATTTCCAATGCAAAGACAGTTATTTCTGATTCCCTGCACTCTAAAAATAGGTAGCATAATTAAACAGTGGTAATGGTATGTCTTTTTCCCTTTTTCTTAATGTATTACTTTAATTTTTCCACATTATTTCTACGAGGTTAAAAAAAAAGAAAACATATGCATCCTCATTTTTTAAACATCAGCAAAAGCATGTTAATTTTGTTGTAAAGTGGATAAGTAAATCATGTAGTTAGGAGCTCAAAAATAAACAAGCATTTGTAACCATCTTACTTTCTTGCACTGTCATGATGCAGCCTACAATTTTATAATCACCTACTGTTTGCTGGCAAACATATTGAGGAATTTTTAGAGAGTTGTAAAAACTTTTGTTAGCATCTTTTTTCATATCATTCTAGCTGTAAAACCAAGATGTCTTTGTACGGAGAGTCTGTTGTAGCATGGGCAGAGAATACCTAGAAATAGTGAGGCAGCAAGATACGATATTCCACGTACTCTTTTTGTGCTTACTGGGGCTTCAGCACTTGAGGTTTAGTTGTTTCATAACCAGTGTACTTACAAACTCTTTAAAAGATCTATTTATTTTACTTTCCATTCAGTTAATTTGATTTTAAGCAATTTAGATAAATCTATTTGGTTTTAGTTAAAGTGATTTAAAATCATTGGGTTTTTTTTAAATAGATGCAAATTTCTTATGCAGACAATGACCACAATAATTAATAAGATACTAGTATTACTCTACTTTTTAATGAAATAAATTGTGTAATGGATGAAGCTAGAACATGCTTTCAGAGTAAAGGGTTCAGTGTATATTTTCATACCCTGTACTGTTTTTTCCAAGTGGAGTCACAGATTGACATTGTGCCATTTGTGCCAAAACAGGAATTTTCTTAAGGGATTTTCTGACTCAAGATTCTTTCAACCTTAGTTCCAGTTTTATGTGTTTCAACTCATAATAATATTATGGTACTTACAGGGATTACAAGGGTGCCTGGGATGCCTAATTCAGGTTTGCAGACTACCTTGCAAATGAAATGGGTATAATAAGCACTAAATACTATTTCAGGGCTTAAAGCAGATAGAGCTAGAGACAATGATGGCTTTGAAGAACGGACTTAATATAATCACTAGACAAGTGTGAATTGAACAGCTACAGTGTGGTCTCCTCCACTGCTCCATGGGTGTTTTTGCAGCTAGAGAGAAGCACAACTTAAAATGAGTTTTAACAAGAAATGCCAGATTGCCTAGGGACATCTGAGGCAAACAAAGGGGTGCTGCCTGCCTCCGACAGCAGCACAAAGGCCACTCCTTGTGTAGCAGGGAGAAACAGTAAGTGCAGTGCCGTGCACTGGCTTCTGAGAACACGGTGGTGAGCAGAGGCATAAAGCCCTCACAAGGACTCCCAGAGGTACTGTGCTGCTTGCAAGCCTCACGTTTTTCTACACAGCAGCAAGGGACTGACCTCCAGCCCTCTCCCCACTCTTCCAGAGGATGGTCCAGATCTTAGGTCCACTGATGTGCCCCATGCTAAAGTCTGTCTTTCTGCTGACCATAGCAAGAGATGCCTCCATTGTGTTGACCACTTTGTTAAATCCCCAAGGTTGATTGTGGTGCATCTGGAGCTTGTACAGTCAAAAGTAGCAGGGGAACTATAGGCCACAAATTACTCATAAGGAAAGAAGAAACTTTTGTTTTGGTGTTTTCTAGGAGTGAATCTGAATGGTGTATTTTATCCAGACTGACTAGCGTTCTGACCTGTGTGACAAGCCAGATAACTGCAGCCACTCTCCCCTGTCTTGAGCCCATTATCTTGTATTTGGCTGAAGCATATCATTCAGAAAATCATCCTTTCACTATCTTACAACTTGAAGAGATGAAGACAGGCATTTCCATAGCACTGTGTCCTAGGAGTGAACCACCAGCTCATGAGATGTTTTTCTTTCTTCCTAACTTCACTTTGCCTTTTTGTTCTTCTATCCATTGGCTCATGATACAAGAATAACTAATGTTGTATCACTAATGAAGTTAGTGATTTTCATATTTTTCTATTATTGTGAACTGACAACAGTTTCTACTGAGACCTATTTGGAAATTTTGTATACATTAACTCTATTAAGCATGAACAACCTTGATTTTTTCAGTCATCTCCTGAGAATCCTGTTGAAGGTGTTGAGCAAAGGTTCTGCCTTTACCTTGGAAGTCTTGACAGTTGGCTACAAATAAGTTTTCTAGAAGTCTTGTTAGAGGAGGTTTTACCCCCATGAAGATGCTTATGCAAATCAAGCATAGTAGGTCTTAGTCTAACAGAGATGATTGATCTCTGTAAATATCTGTGATCTTTTTTTTTTCCTTTTTTTCACCTTCTCAGAATTTCCAGCATTTTTGAAGAAATGTGTTCAAAGAAACAGGCTATTCCAGCATTGGCTTCACTAGTTTTACTGTGCTACTTACTTATCCATTTCAAATGCACCCTGATGGATTGAGCTCCTTGGACAAGAGTATGAGATGTTGGGAGATTGTTTTCAGTTTCTTATCCTCTGATGATCTCTAACACCTTTCTGGATCCAGTGTCCCAGCCTAACAGGTATATATCATATTCTTCCTTTCTGGACATGAGTCTATCTGTCTTCAATTCTGTACACTTCTGTACTCTTAGCTGAACTGCTATCTGTTGGCTTCAGCCATCACTTTGTGCCACTGTGCTGCTTCTAGAATGCAAGCCATCAAGATTTAACAGCTTCCTGTCAGTTCAGATCTAGGAGGCACATGCAACCTTGGGAACAGATGGTTGAATTCACATACACTGAAACACACAGTGCTAAACTGATTTCTTAATCTCATTCAGAATAAATGACTTGCATATGAATAGATTCCCCAAGTTGTCAGAGCATCATAAACAAAATTGTTTGCTAATTGCAGTCAGGCACATCCATGCAAGGTTGTCCAGGAAGGATTTACAGACTGCTTTGCCTTGCAGAAACTCTCTGTGTTATGGCAGGGAAAAGAGAAGAGAGTCCCTGCCTTGATGCTGAGCTCTGCAGTCTGAAGTCCCAATCTGGTGTAATTTTCACCTGTAAATTGAGTACATTTACTCTAATTTCATTAAGAAGCCACAAGTGCAAAACCTCTTGGAGCTGTACTTTATAGAGCCACATTTGACAGCATTTTAACCTCTAATACTTTAATTCTGACTTTTTTTCCCTATGGTCTTTACTTACCCTCTCTACCATCTTTTCACACGGACCAAGTTTGTTGTAGTAGCACAGAACAGAAGCTTTCTTGCTTCTTGTTATGGTTGGCAGCCTTTGCAGGTACGTTAGCCAAAAGACATTCTGGTAGCATCTTAAATTTTAACCCCAAGCACAAGGTATTTACTTCATGTAACGTCTGCCCATAACTTGTGTACAGAGCACACAGGCATCACTCTGTTACCTCTAAGTTTGTGAAGCTTAACATAATCAGTTGGCTGAGCAAGCTGAGCTAAAAATACCAATTTAAACCCACTGGTGAACCTCCACTGTGGATGCACAAAAGAGCTCTTTGTATGAGCCCTCAGGTTCCCAGGAACCAAGAAAGTCTTTACGGTACCCCTAGTCCTCTTAAAATGGCTTCAGGCGTATGAAAGACTGGAACTATGAAAGAAATCACAGAATATGCTGAGTTGAAAGGGAGCCATCAGGATCATCAAGTCCAACTCCTGGCCCTGCACAGGACCATCCCCAGGAGTCACACCATGTGCCCAAGAGTGTTGTCCAAATGCTTCTTGAACTCTTGTCAGGCTTAGTGCTGTGACCAAACCAATGACCTGCTCTTTCAGCTTTTGTCCAGGGCGTGAGCCAGGACTACTGATGTACCTAGCAGAAAGCTTCCAGCCTCCCATAAAATAAGAAACTTGAAAAATTTGTCTGGTTTCAAAAAAGAATGGATTTTTGCCCCAAAAAACTTGCTTCAATGATCTTCATGCATTTAGCAGTGTATTTTTGCCTGGATTAAAGGGATGTTTATATTAGAACCTTGCATGCATTTGTGGAAAAGATATTTCAGTGTTGATAAATATTTACCGTGATGGTATTTTTGTCTTCTCCAAACCGCAGATGTTTCCTTTAGTAAATGTGTCTGTTCTTCGGTTTTGGGCACTTTTTTTCCTTCTCTTAATACAATCATCCATCAAAACCAGAATAAGACTATGACTAGTGTCCTGATCTTTTTTTTTTTCATCAGTCTTTGTTTTAACTTCTGAAATGTTTCCAGAGCAATCCTGAAGCCATTACCATTGCTTTGTTAGCAGAACTAACATGCTTGTTATAGTCCCCTGAAAATGTCGGCTATGTGTACTTTTTCATTATCATCTGAAATCATGCAGAGATCTGGACCTTGAAGTATCCTAGGTCTTTTCCTTTCCTTTCTTCTCCCCCCACTCCCAAGAGGCAGCTATTCATCTTCATTAGCCACTTCTGTTAGCTTGCTGCCGACTGAGACTAGAAAACTACCTGCATCAGTCTTGCATGGCAATTCAGGAATTAGAATCCATAGTCCTTGGGTGCAGGAGGTTAATGCACTAATAAAGATTGTACTTTGATTAACCACATCATCTCAGTTTGCCCGGGCAAGGCTGTTTTTCAGATAGTTTGTTGTATAATATGGCTCAATGCATTAATCTAAAAACATAGCTTCTTAACTAAGAACAGATATTCATTGTTGTGACTAAAGGAGAAATTTTGTCTCTTTTTTTGTTTTGCATTTAAGTGAAGATTATTTAAAAAGTCCTCCAAATGTTGTTGTATGGTTTACCTGTAAAGGGACACCTTCTTCCTTTCCTAATAAGAGATAAGTTTTTTGTCCTAAACTCTGATACAAGACAGAAAGGCATGTGTTATACACTAATTAACACTTGCTCTTAGAATCAAACCGCATTTCTTTTGGGTATCCATAGCTTTTTCTAGACTTACAGGCTAATTTAGTCCCCCAAAAAGTGAATAAAAATTTGCAAAACTCTGTGGTAAAGAATTGTAAGCGCACAATGAAGGACCTAAATAAGTCAGTTTGATAAGTAAGCAGCTGTAGCCTTCTTTAACATTTATCTGTCCTAGATTGCTGAACCTTGACTAAGTGTTGCAGGTTATTTGCAGGATGGTTCTACTAAAGCAGAGATAACATATTCCAAACAGAAACTTATTCCACTGACATTTCTGATTTCTTACTGAATTGATCCACAGCTCACATTGCAAATGTTGATGGTTTGGAATGCTTTAGTTCTGTAGATACAAAATACCTGGAGATTTAATGCTGAACACATTCTTTAATGCTGCAGTCTGCAAAATCTCTTACCTTCTCCCTTTCCACGGGTCTCATTTCTCTTTTTTCTTTCTTGCTTCCCAGCTCACAGGCATGTGAGCGCACACACACACACGCACACACACAGAATCCTCTTTCTGTCAAGCAGTTTCTCCTGATGACCATCTGTGCAGATCTGAAGAACCAAACACAGCACAAATGACACAGTCACAAGCTATACAGTTACCTTTATTTCTTTGTTTAGAACAAAAAAAAATGCATTGACAAGCACTGTCCCCTGGATTGTCATATAATTTTGGATGTTATACCAATGAAGCCGATTGAAAGGAATTCATATTACAGAAAGCAACAGGGCATTTGAGGAGTCTTGGGATGGTGCCAAAGAGGAAATGTGGTAGAATGTGTTCGCAGCAGATTGCTATGAAAAGTGTGACTCCTTGAAATCATTTTAGCAGGAGTAGGGCAAACCAGTGAACTGCTGACTGAGGTTCAGTGTTCAGTGCTGAACTGGTACCCAGCTCACTGTCCTTGCTGCGATTTCAGCACCTTGACAGGGATCTCGTGGTCATTCCCTTATTTCCTCCTTCAGTTACCAAGTGGGTAAAACCATGCGTGTCACTTATCTCAAGTTTAGAAAGCATTTTGTGTCATACATGACATAAATATTAACTGTAAATTAAAAACTGCCCAAATAAGTGGACAGAAAGGAAGTAAAACAGGAATCAACAGAAGCTGGGAAAAGGCAAGTTATTTTGTTGGGTGGTGGTGGTTCTCAATAACATGCTATCAAAAGGATAATGACAAAAAAAAGTTGCTCAGTTGGAAAGTGGAAAATTTTCAATTGCTCAAGAGAAACTACAGGGCTTATGAGGAAGAAGAAAAAGAGTTCTAAGTATAGATAAGTGACATAGAGAAACGAGGAAACGGCTTTATCTTTCCATTTTATAGGTGTATATTTGAGGTTTGGGTTAGAAAAGTTGCAGCAAAAGCAGATAGTACAGAAACCAATTTTTTTAAAAAAAATTGGCTTTTCACATGATAGGAGCTTTACCATAGTGAAATGCTGTCAGCTTCAACATAGTCTCCAAGTTTCAGCATCAGACTCTTTGCTTTGGGTGTTTGACACTAAAATCATAGCCATGTTGTCAGCTAGTGGCAATATAGCTTCACTGAACTGAAAGGGATATTTGCCAACTGACAGCAGTTAAAGAGTCTCCTGTGTTTAAAAAAAACCAAAAACCACGAAATTGTGAAGACGAGAGTAACTGGATTAGAGGTTCTCAAACTGTGTCCTGTGATCACTTGCTAAAGGGTCTTGGAAAGCTCTGCATTAGCTTTGCGTTGCCTTGACTTCCAACTGAATAAATATATCTAATGCTTCCCCTAAAATCTGCATTTCAGTGTAGGTGACTACAAAGACAGATCCTCTTCAGTCCCCCTGAGCTAACCAGCAGAATATTTGCAAAGAAAAATTGTGTCTCATGAATCTCCTATAATTCTGTGACATGTCAGTAAAGCAGTGGATGAAGTTGAGTCAGCTTAAATAATTTTCAAAAGGTATTTGACAAGGTCCTTTATGAGATGCTACAAATATTTCTTAAATCATCATGTGTGGAGATACAAAATATTATTAATCAAAAGTTGGCTAGGTGAGCACAAGCAGAGAGGAGGATTAAACAGTCAATTTTCATAATGACCCAGTGATAATTTTTGGTTTTGGCAGTGAATGAACAGCAAGATTATACGTGTAGCTAGACTTTAAATCTAGATGATACCAATCTCCCTCATTATTAAATACAATTTTTTTGAATCAGTTCAACCATTCTAGGTATCATGTGCCACACAGCAAGATTGATGGCACTAGATAAATAGCATTGCCTTAAGTCTAGAGTGAATACTATTATTTACCTCTGCATGGTACTTTTCCTGAAAAATTACTTACAAGCTAGGGTTAAAAGCCCCAAACAAAACCCTGCCAAGCAGTCATTAATCCACAAGAAATGTCTGGTTACTTAATTGTTGCTGCGGAAACTGAATTTGGAGCAAGGATACGCAATACTATAGATTCCTTTATTTGAAGGTTTTCCCTTCAGTAAGAAGAAAAGCCAAGTTGGCACATTGAGCAAGATTAACTAGGTTTGGACCTTTATAGCTTGTAAAAGTGGACATTTATGTATGACTGCTGAAAACTGATTTACTGCAGGTAGAGACGAGTAGAGTTGCAGAATTGTATGCCTGTGAATGAGACATGCCATCACCACCACCACTACCAAAATGTCTGTGCAAAACAACATCACTGCAACTCTCAAAAGGAGAAATGTGTGTTAAAAAAGCAAAATGGGGCCTCAGAGCTGCCCCTCGGACTTGTGCATCTGGCTGCAGGAGGAGGAGGGCAGTCATTGTCATCTCAAACAAGCTGTCCTGCAGTTGGGCGCACATGCTCATCCACATGTATTTTTAAGCAGTCTAGTCAGGGCATCCTTCTTTGATCCAAAAGTCTTTATTTTCCCCACTTCTGGATCCCAAATGTCTTCTCTGTACCTTCTGTAGTTAACATTGTTCAGGACTTAAGGTTAATGTAATCAATTTTGAAGAAGGATCTAAATTGGTTTTAAATTAGACCATTATCTTGTAGTGGCTAGAACATTTTCTGATGCTAGGTGTTTCTGTTTTGTTTGATTCATGCTAAAAAAGACCCTGCTTTTTTTCTCTTTCCAATTTCAAAAATCTTTTGTGTCAATCAATGTTCTAACACCAATTTGAAGGTTCTGAGGATCTTAAGTACATTTAAATTTTCGTCAGTCAATTCAAAACAGTTTTCAGTCCAGTGGGTGCCTTTTGCCAGTACTGGCAATCCCAAACTCCAAAGACAGGCAAGTTACCTGAGCAGAGAAGAGAAGCTGTGCATGAAAGTTAGAAGTTAATTTTAACATTGAAAGTTGAGTCCTTTCTGTTTAGTTAGTTAAATAGTTGCCATTTCGGCCTGTATTTTCACACATTTAGCACCATGTACTAAAAAAATTTATCTTGATATAATCATATGTCACCACTAGTGTTTTTAATCTGTCTCAAATATCTTCAGATTGAGTCTAAAATCCCAAGATTTGGCACACAGCAACATATTTTGGGGTTGTTTCTGTTTGACCTTGCAAAGAGTTGACACTTGCTGGACATCTAAATCCTTTCTCCTGATTTTTGAGATTCTATTCTTGGCATCCAGAAGAAGACTGTGCACATGGTTTAATGTTTCTCTTTCTAAAAAATATTTTACTACATTTGAATCTTACCACTCCTCAGTGGTGACAACCTATAGTTTGGGATATTTTTCATGGTAGTTTTCTGATTATTTTTTTTCCTAATTTGATTTAATTTTGTAGTTGTCTGAATTTCAATGTGTAGTGATAAATACACCATATGATCACAACTCAATATATTATCCTATTAAATTTACATTCAGATATTCATGATAATGGCAATTATTAACACTGACAGATATCAGTGGTCTTACTAAATCTTTGTGTCAGAAAGGGTTACATCAGATTTAAATTATGTAGAAAGCATTATTATATACCACAACTTAAAGTAAAAAAGGGGAAAAGAAGCTAGCTGGGGAAAAAAAAAAAAAAGACCATTAAGGCTATTTTTCATTGAAGTGTGGATGAGAAATAATCTTGGGGAAAAGAAGAAATGAAAGATTTTGACATGTCAAAAAAAGGTCACCCTTATTTTTAATCAGCCCTCTGGTCCTTTCCCTGGATGAAGGCATCATTGTCAGACTCAGGCAGGCAAGGTGGGAGGAAGGAGCTCTGCTGCCATAACAGATTGGTTTCTCCATGGCATATAGCAGACTTCTCAGAAGATGTTTCCCTGAAGGTGACAGTGGGGGTCACCAGTCGTATAACCTGGAAGAACTGCTTCTTGAGGAAATGGAAATCATAAGTACTGAGTAGAATATTTCACAAGTAGGATAACTTTAGGTCAAAGCCACCAGATGTTCCCAGTCTGGCTGCTCCCATTCTTCAGTTGACAGAGATCACGTGAAGCACTGCCCTTCGGAAGAAAGGGACACATAGTCATTCCTATGCATTCTATTGGGCTCAGCACCTCAACTTGTAGGGAGAAACACTTTGGTTGGGAACAGGGTTTTACCAGGGGGAACACCTTTAGTCTGTATACACAACATTACATTTTCTACAGAGTAAGCAAACGGTCCCGTAAGGGAAGACCAGAGAAAAGCAGGTGTGAAAATGATGCTTTTTTAAATGAGAGCTTTAGGATTAAATATCCACATTGCAAATCTCCTTTTTGTCAATTTATTGTCATAAACCTTTACCGCTGGAAAATTTCTCAATATGTAATTCCTTAATCTTTTGCAAACAATAGCACGTATGCCAGGTATTTGTAGCAAACAGCAATCTGATTGCCTATGGTTTTTGTTACCTGAGTTTTAAGAAGTTACTGGATATTAAAAATTACTATATCCTGTTATTGCTGGCACTTATCAGATAAGGAAGTCGTAAGATGAATGATCTGCTTCAAAGAACTGAAAAGCAAAGCAATTCTGATACTGACACTGCAAACCAGATGATGCTCTGATTAGAGGCACGCACATAGATTACAGAAGTATAATAAATCATGTAACTTTTTAGCCTCAAATAAAATAAAAGAATGCAGTTTTTATTAGGAAATAAACTGTTTATCAAGAATGCTTTAAAGGTGACATTTATTACTAATAAACTCTGTTGAAAGGCCTGATCCTTTTATTGGCAAAACAGTCAGAGACTTTCCACTATGTGAAAAATGCCACAGCTCAGTCCATGCTGGGTCAGGAAGCAGTTTATCAGCGCTAACGAAGGACGGGCAAGAGACTCACATGCACTTTTTTTCCAAACAAGAACATTTTCTTTTCTCTTTAAGAAAGAATGAGTCATGGAAATACAACTCCAGTATTATTTTGGGACTGATTGTGAATCTCTGCATGACTCCTTGGAATATCACTGAGAAACAATTCCACAGTCAGCTAAGGGTAGCAAAACCCAGTAAAGCATCTGCGAGGTAAACTCTTGATAGTGTCAGCAAGTCTCCTGCTTAGGCAGGATGTTATTTGCTCTTGAGTTCTTCAAATGTACGGGCCAGCTCTTCAGGGTTGGCACTGCTTCTCATACTAATTCTATTAAGTTACTGTGTACCAAATATTATGGCTGTTAGTGCTGAACATGTCAAAAAAACATGTCCATCCCTTAACATCCTGCACTAGAGAGCATTACGAAGCCTCTCTCTTAACAAACTTCTTGTCTGAAGTGTTTAATTTACCCCTCCCCAAAAGCAGGCTTGCTTTGGAGACCAGCTCATTCAGGCTTGAATGATTAACAGTATTGAACATGTGTCTACCTGCTACCTGAAGCTGTGTCAAGGATGACTGCATACAAGTCAAGTCAAGCTGACCTGTCTCTTAGGTATTAAAAAATGTACCTCAAGACAACACAGGGAGGAGACAAACATGGAGTGCAGCATACCTTGTTTAGGGCTTGCCATGTATCTGTGTCCTGAAAGGCACAAATACATTGGAGTTAGGAACTTATTCAATTCCTTTACAATGATAAAGGCAATTTTAGGAATTAACTGTTGAGCAAGTACTAAGGATTTATTATTCAGAACTTGTCTGTGAAATCTATTTTGTGATGAGCACATGGTGTGCACCCCATTACTTGGTCATGAACTGAAATTTCTATTCCCATGCTTCATGTTAGTCTTACTAGCCAGAATACATTGTGTGATTAAAATGTGTTCGCAGATTGTCAGAAAAATCAAACTTCTTGTGCTTGAGATGCATGATCTATTCAGGAAAATGAAACAGTGCTTAATAACTACTCTCAAGAGTGTGTAAAAATCACTGTAGCTCATGTGGTGTCTAGATTATGTGAAAACTGGGCATTTCTTAGAAGCTGCAACAACTTAAATATTTCACTACCCAGGCACTCTTCCTATTGATATGCTGTCATTGTCTCCTATTCCACTGACTTTCTAAACACAGTTTGCTGAATTATACTGTTTTTCAGGAGATGACCCATTCATGGCCTCCACCACTGTCAGCTATTCACACACCAGGAAAGGCAGAGCAAAGCAAGTTTCCCTTCCCAAATAAGGTAAGATGTGTAGCATCACGTAGAACCATTCCTCCGGCACCTCAGAATATGTCCTACACAAGCCCTGACTGACTGTGTGAGGTCTCTGGCCTGAGGTTGATGCTGTGCTGATGATCTTCTCCATACGTGTGTGCCAGTATTCCCTGCTTTTTCCCTGCTTACAGCCTCAGGAAGGCTACACAGTCTTGTTTGCATATCTCTTGGCAGCAGAACTTGTGCTGATGTGTGGGTCATGGATTCTTCACCGCAAGGCAAAACCACAGGTGTCTCGGATGAGATGTCCAGATGTGGTGCTTTCTGTGGGCACCTGCTGAGGCTCCTGCCTTAGGGCCATACATCTGCAGAAAGTCAGGAAGCTCCCCCTTGCACCCATTGCTCCTGCACCATTTGGCTTCACTAGCTGAAATTCTTGCGGAAACCTTTGAGGTCTGAGGTGGCCTTTACAATGGCCTCTGTAGTCAGGGGCTGAGGACTGGGCATACATCTCCTGCCACCAACCTGACTTCAAGGGGCAACTTTGCTAGAGAGGCAAGCAGCCCAGTGCCATGATGCCCAGAGGCACCACAGAAGCATTTGCTGGGGAAGTATTTGATTCCCTGAAGGGACCAAAGCCACTGATCCTGCTGATGGTCCCTTAAAACTAGCTCCACTCTAGTTGTGTATATCCCAGGGAGGATACAGAGCAGCATGATAAAGCCCACCAGCATGAGCTTGGGGAAACTACATTACTTACACATGGTGAGTCAGGAGGGGATGAAATCAGCGATCCTGTGCAAGAGCCAATAAATTTCACGTTGTATCACCATACACTTTTTAGACGCCACAAGCGTATTTCATGAAGTGTTCAAGCTTGAAAGATGATATTGATGCTGTTTATAGTCTTTCTCTTGTTGATGTAAGTTCCTTTGGCAACTTTTAAGTCCATTCTGCAAAATTTAGTCCAGGGAATAATTGTAGCCACAAAGCCGAGAAAACTTCATTTGCCTACAGTAAAAAAGCTTTTCTGTGGATGAGAGTGTCATGATTTTGAAGTATCAGGGGTGTAACCCAAAATATCTCTGGCATGTTATGAAAGAAAAAGAAGGAAATAACTCACAATTTGCTCATTTAAGGCAGACAGATGACTAAAGATGGTAGGCGGGCTAGAGGCTTGTTAAGTCAGGGTAAGTCCAGTAGGAGATAGATGAATCAGCAGCTTACAAGCAGGTGAAGTGCCAAATAGGGGTGACAAAGTGAAGCAGTGCTTCCAGCTCTGCAGTTTCTGACACAATTACCACCACACGATGTACTTGCATGGCATGTGTGCAAATGTGCATAGGCAAGGTGCATACGTGTACCTGTCAGAGTATGTGTGTGGCCATCGTGAATGCACTTCCTCACAATTGAATGTATTGTAATAAATATTGAGAACCACAGATGAGAGAGCAAAGATATGTGAATAATGCTTGATAATTGACTCTGCATATTCTATCTGCCTCTTCATCCATCTCTCTGGGAAATTTTCTATATTGCAGAGCCATTTCAGAGGTCTACTATTCATTTTTAAAGATCGTTTTTAAGGTGGTTTCCTTTTCTCTTACCAAAGTAGAATTTCTTTTTTTTTTTTTTTTAAGCTTAGGATGGACAAGATTTCATTTAGCAGTATATGAGCATACTTTTGTACAAATAATAATATCACAACTGTATTGTGACCTGAGTGGTCTGCATGGTCAGAAATTAGAGTGCTTTGTGTGAGATGTACCTTAAAAACTCATCAGAGTCCTGGAACAATCCTGTACTACTGGCCATAGATTATGTTAATTTTAGACACCATTTCTATTTTAAAATGTTTTAAAATAATTAAAAGTTCGTCTGTGGCTTAGTCTGACTCTGCAGTCATGGATTTTAGAAGGCATCTGCTTTTCAGGCTCCAAAATGCAAAGAATGGTTTCCTAATTTTTCAAACATGTTTTTGAAACCTTCATAAGCTAGCTATTGCTTTTCACAAAGCGTGGTGTAAAATCTTTATTGGACTTCATAGGGTAGGTCTCTATAGCTCTTAAGAAGTTTTCCCGTAGGTAAACTACATAGCTATCCCAACTTTTTAAAATTTGAGGACTACACCAAACTGTTGTGGATCATGCGTTATTCAGATGAATGGGGGGGCCTGTCAGTTAAGTAGTGACCAAGGCCAACAAAGAGACTGAAAGGCTAAATTCGGGGCATCAGCTTCATATCTTAGTTCCAAGCCATGCATGGTAACATGAATTCCTTTTCAGTCTTAATGTCAGTATATGTTCAATTCATTTGCAATGACTCTTCCAGCACGAGAAGCGAGTCGACTGCGGTCCCTTTTAACAGAAGACAGTTTCCAAGCATAAAGATACTCATCATTTTGGGAATAGGAAGAGAAGAAGCTTGTAGGACTCCTTCCCTGTTGCAAGGGTGCAAATCATAATTACTTTTCTGTCCATAAAAAACTGAGTGTCAGCATCATTAGTTCACGTACATGCCACACTGCTTTTAACCTGCAACTCAAGTAATTAGCGATCTGACAGCTTGACACTTGAAATTTATTAATTAGGCTATTAAAGTTGCAAAGGCCACAGTAGCTGTAGCTAGACTGGTTTTGAAATCAGTCTAGCAATAAAAGCTAAATAACTGAGATTTATAAATCACAAATATAACAGAATTGCACATTTGAAACTGCACACGTGGATGTATCCGTCATTATAACTATATGCTGATACGATGGAGGGGATGTATGTGCATGTGCTGCACTTCTATATGAATCAGACCTCATTAATGTGGGCGGTCTGCCTTGATTCACAAGAATGGAAAGAGCGTCTGGGTCAGGTTTGACACATGTGGCAGTGCCCAGTAGGTTTCCAAGTACAGCACTGCTGGAAGAATACCGTTAGGGAACTGTGCTTTATGTAATGGAGGGCATAAAGTTACTTCTCATCCTTGACTTTGAATTTTCTTTCTCTCTGGAATTAATTTGTAATCTTAAATTTACTAGGAATGGGCAATGATAGTCTCTTTATTTCTTGTTTTCCAAAGCTTAAGGAAAATTGAATCAGTGTGTGATGTGACAGGCTGTGTGTGCTTTCCTTTCTTCTATCTCTGCCACACTTTGTTATGTACAAATGATCAGACATTTCATGATTGTAATTTTATTAAAAGCATATTAATAAATAAACTTTAAATGAATAATTAAATTAGTAAATAAGAGCTCACAATTTGCTTGTGCAAATGAGCTTTCATGTTCAGGTATTAGTTCTCTTGTGCAGGAAAAAATGCTGTTAATTCTGCTGCCTGCTTTACTCTCTTTCTTAATTTTTACTGTGATTTCATGTCTTGAAAGTTTGATCAGGTGTTTGATTTCTGGTTATGTTTGTGTGATATTATGGGATCAGCCATCATTTTGTTATTTGAGAATTAACTTGTCCAGGAGAACTGGTGTCTTGTCACAAAGCTATTGGGTGATCATTCTCAGCAGAAGCTGAGTTATCATAGTGATGTTGTTCTTTACATGCTCAATTAATTTACTTTTTCCTTTCTTGTTGATTTTAACAAGCTGGAGCAAATACACTGGACAATAATCTTCAGAAATGAAGACTTCAGCTTTTTTTTAGTTACATAAAGCCATACTTTTTTTCTACCTCAGTGGGAGCATTCTGTTGAGAATCAACAAATTTTAAAGAATTGGTTAGAAGTAAACGTGAAAATGTGTACAGTTTACATGTTTTGCTGATGTTAAATTTTAGATTGTGCATAGCCAATGGCAGAGTTAAGATACTGTGCTAGGCAGTTAAAGGGAGGTTAATGAAAATGTAAAAGAGTAAGCAAGATCTTTGTTTAGAAGCTTCAAACACTTCTACATACATGAGGGTGAACATGCTCTAATAGTCTATGTTTATTGGGAGTGTGGCAGGCTACAAGAATAGCGTTTAAATTCAAGTGTACATAGCCTTATATCACCACTGCAAAGTGATCTTGACTTTTTAAGATTACATTCGGAGAAAAACAGCCTTTAATGTCTCTTCATCGGTAACATTCACAAAAAACTGACTCAATTTATCAAAAGTACACAATTTCACATTACTGAGAAATTATTCTCGGCATGCGAAACATGGTACAAATTTTCTCATATTGCAGTAGAAGGTAGAAATTCTTAGGGCTTGCCCAAAAATTTGATGTCTCGCATTACAGATGTGTAGGATGGAAGTGAGTTGCTGATGTGTATTGTAGTATTAAAATTACAGATCAAAGTCATGCAATCTGGACAGCCTTGACTTCAGAGCAAATTGTGCAGATCGAGGGGTTTTGATCAGCTGAGCCCTCAAGACCCCAGAGCCTGCAGTCCAGCCAATGTCTATTTAGAGAGGCAAAGAAGCTCTTGGGATGTGAGCCCCTGAGGCGTGCTCCTGAGGGACTTAGCAGCATAATCTCAGCTTGGCCAAGTCAGAGCATCCTTGAGCTTTCTGGGGACTTGCAGTTCCTTTCTTGATGATCTGTGTGTTTGGCTCATTACTCAGCCTCTGAGCACCAGGGTATCTGGTCCAGAGCCTCACTGAAAATGACCACATGTGTTGCTGTGGGTGCCTGTGCCTCTCTGAGTAGTCTTAGCTGCAGTTGTAACTGCAGCATGTATAGAAGGTGTCATTCCTCTGTGTATCTGGGTTATTCAGAAGCAGAGTTATATACAGGATACCTTCCCTGCTGTCATCCATAGCAAAGTATTCTTCTTTCGCTTAATGTAAATATCTGTTTGTTATAGTTTATATTTGTATTCCCTTCTATTTGTAGGCTTCTTTTATGTTTTTATAAATGCAAACAAATTCTGTGAGTAAAACACGAGTGAATATTTGCACATGAGAAAAAAATGGTCTGATTTATTGCACCATATTCACAGATATTCCAGTTGTCGTACAAGCTTGACCTTGTAATTTCAGGGACCCAGAACTAGTCTGTATTTCCATTGTCTGATGCTGTCAGTGTCAACATGAGAAAAAGAAAGACCAGCTGTGCTACCACCTCAGGAATCCAATGGTCCATGAAACAATATTGGTCTTCCCTCTGTCTTCTCATCTAAACTTGTAGAAGATAATAGACAAGTTTTGGCTGATCAATAAATGAATAGTGAGCAGGAGGGTTGTAATTGCTATACAAGGAATTGCACATTAAAAGGTTGTTGTGAAATAAGTTTACAAGCCTTCGAATTAATGAATTTTCCAAGAAATATTGGATTTATTCTTGTAATTGAAAATTACTTTGAAACCAAATAAACAATCATCAATGCTGTTTGTATTGTTAAGGTAATGTCCAAGCAAGTATTGCAGCTAAAAATTGCTGTAAAATAACACACCTTACCTGTTTTCTGTTATTATTGTAGGAGTCACAACAGGGATCTACAGGACACAGCAATACAAGTAAGTACCAACTCATTTTCTGGCTACATTTTGGGGGGGAGGGGTTGACAATGACTACAAAAAAGAAGCAGCTGATGAGCAAGGGACTAGAAGCAGACTGGGACAGTGCAGAGCCTCAGCAGGCAGTACTCAACTATGTGGCAGAATGTGGAGAACCAAATTGAAGAGTGACCATCAAAATGTCAGATCTTTTGGTGGCCTGGGAAGAACAAAAAGTACTAATTTCGTTATGGCCATTTCATTATGTAAATGAGAAAGACTAAAAGGGCAAAAGAGTGTCTTTTTTTGGAAAGCCAGAAAAGAGCTGACCTAATTGCAGGCCCAGATCCAGACTGCCAGAAAATTCTGCAAGAAGACTTGTTATCATTTATCTTTCATAGGCAATGGTGTATTTTGTGGCCATTGCACAGTAATAAGCTATATAAATCCTGCCAAACTAACACCAAATAATGTTTTGAAGACCATATGGCCATGGGTCTTTTTGGCTAGCATTGTGGGTAGGGAAGCGGTGTTTACTTGTTTAGCTCCTGGTCAGGGCTTTTCAGTGGACTCCAGTTTACAAATCATCATGCAGATCAGCAGCATTTTAATTACATTTAGTTACGGTAAAAAACTTAGCAGCTGTATTGAAAGGGAAGATTGAATTGTTCTGCAAAAGAAAATATTAATCCTCTCCCTTGACACCTCTGGCAGTTGTTGATGTTGTCTTGCATATTAAAAATACATGATCCTATCCTGCTCTCCACATAAAATGATTGCAACCAGAGGAATTATTTTGCTAGCTTCCTGACCTGTCAGCCAACACAGAGCCCTGTTTGCAAATTGCGGGGCTGTGACTGAAGATGGAAAGTGCCCTGAGCTGGTAGCTGGGGCTTTGAGAGGGTCTAGTCACTCACTGAGTGAGGGAAAAGACATCCAGAGAGACAAGGCTGGGAGATGTAGGCTTTTAAAATGGTGTGGCTCTTCACTGGGTAAAGGTTGGCTTGCAGAAGGCAATTCTGTGAAGAAACATGCAGTGGTGTCACTTAATTGCTGGCATTGGTTTGATATCAGTTCAAGTACCAGCACTAAGGAAGTAATAAAATGCAAAGGGGATGAGGTTCTGTCAGAAAATAATGAATACAGTAATGAGAGAAGGAAGCACAAAAGAGCTATAACAGAGAGGGCTATGCAAACACAGGCAGAGGCACAAGCATGACAAACACACCAGCTGAGCTGAGGACATCAGAAGCCACAGTACTTGGCCAGCTTTGGTCATAGCTGAGTATTTCCTTCTTTCAGCAATTGAATAAAATAGGTTATTCTGCAGACTTAATGAAACCCACTTTCCTGTGGATTATGCAATTGATCCCACATCCTTAAAGGTTTCCCCTGCTCTTTATTCCAATGGTTTCTCACTCCACTTCACTTCCAGTTTTCCCATCTGCCCTCCCACACCGTAGTACCTCCAGCTGCTTATCTCCTCATCCATCCTGTTTAGCAAAATTGGCATATATTTGCAGCTGGGCAGAAGCCAGATTTGGTACTGACTGGCTGATGGCAACCACACCAATGAATAGCTGAACCAATGCAGAAACGTTTTATTCATTGGTAGCAGAAGTTCGGGTCACTGTCAGACAAGCAGACACTTTTCCTAACATCACAGAGAGAGTTTGTCTACCTCTGAGACTGTATTCATGAGGATTCCTGTTGAGGTGCTGGAATAAGACATCAAATAAAACAGAGTTAGAATGAGATACAGATTTTACCAGTCCTGTGTGTCAAACTCTAAGGAAATTTGGGGAAAAAATTATTCAGATTTATAGTGGGTTTACCCTGACCAGCTGTCCACCAAAGCTGCTCTATTGTTCTCCTCCTCACTCGGACACAGGAGAGAAAAAAACAACAAAAGGCTCACGGGTTGGTAAGGTAAGGGTGGGGAGAGATCACTCACCAGTTACCATCATGGGCAAAACAGACTCAACTCATGGAAATTAAACTGATTACCAGTCAAATCAGAGTAAGACAATGAGAAATAAAATTAAATCTTAAAAGCACCTTCCCCCCTTCTTCCTGAGCTCAACTTCACTCCCAAATTCTCTGTCTCCTCCCCACCACCAGTAAGGGGAACGGAGAATGGGGGCTGCGATCAGTTCACCATACCTTGTCTCTGACACTCCTTGCTCCACAGGGGGAGCACTCCTCACCCTCTTCCCCTTCTCCAGCATGGGATCTCTCCCATGGGAAATGATCCTCCACAGACGCCTCCAACATGAGTCCTTCTCACAGACTTCAGTTCGTCATGGACTGCTCCAGTGTGGGTCCCTTTCACAGGGTGCAGTCCTTCAGGAACAGACTGCTCCAGTGTGGGCCCCCTGTGGGGTTCTAAGTCCTGCCAGCAAACCTGCTCCAGCACGGGCTCCTCTCTCCATGGGTCCACAGGTCCTTCGAGGAGCCTGCTCCAGTGCAGGTGTCCCACGCTGTCACAGCCTCCTTTGGGCATCCATCTGCTTCAACATGGGGTCCCCCATTGCTGCAGGTGGATCTCTGCTCTACCATGAACCTCCATGGGCTGCAGGGGGACAGGCTGCCTCACTGTGGTCTTCACCGTGGGCTATAGGGGAACCTGTGCTGCAGCACCTGGAGCACCTCCTCTCCCTCTGTCTTCACTGACTTCAGTGTCTGCAGAGCTGTTCCCATAATCTCACTTCTGTCTCTGGCTGCAGTTGTTTTTGTGCAGCATCTTTTCCCCTTCTTAAATCTGTTATCCCAGAGGTGCTACCACTGTTGCTGATGGGCTTGGCCTTGGCCAGCAGCAGGTCTGTCTCGGAGCTGGTTGGCACTGTCTCCATCAGACACAGGGGAAGCTTCTGACAGCTTCTCACACAAGCCTCCCCATTACCAAAACCTTGCCGTGCAAACCCAGTACAGAATGTGAGGAAATACTAGCAAATTACTCTGTGGGAAAGAAATCTAATGATCTATGTACTGTGTTATCCAAATGCACATCTTCAGAGTCCTAATTAGCTGTTATTTCCCATTGCACCATGTCTTCTTTGGAGTGGCTCTTGAGGCTGTCATTTGCAATGGTTTTACTGCAGCTGCCAACATTGTCTTTCTCATGGATAACATTTGCATTTCTGTTACCCTTCCCCCACAAGGAAATCAAAACATTTAAAAACCCATAATGGCTGAAGTTATACAACTCCATCACAATAAATATTACTTATCCCTGTTATCCAGAGGGGGAAACGTGACCTGGTTAGGTTGAGTGATTCACCAAAATTCCAGCTCAGAGGAAAGAGGTCCTTTTTTGTCCACCTGCTATTCAGCAGGGAAATCCTACAGAATTTCATTTGAAATTTATTTTGAAATTCGAGAAATATGGATACATCTTTTCTGCTTGTATCTAAAAATGTTAGGAAAGAAGTTGCATGAGATGAAGTAGAAACTAGCAAAGAACTCCCAGCTCTGTGGGTAAGGATCTATGGACTCCTGGTTTCCACTGTGTGTTTTCTGGAGGCTTGTGTGCACATGCACCCTCTGAAACATAGACACACCTGTTTCAGGAAACATACACAGCACTTAGCACGTGAAATAAGGTATACTAACAGCAATCCCATAGCAAGGTGGGGAGCATGTTCTTTGTGAATTCCAAAAAGACTAAGAAAAACAGTGGATGACACCAATAGGCACAAAAGAAGAAGTCAGAAGAATCTAGAGAAGATTCAGCAATTTGAAAAATGCCAGTCTCCCACAATGGTACCTACATGTATTTGGCAGGTTACATAAAAATGAAGAGCAAATCTTAGTCTAGCCAAGGCTAGGTATAAAAAAACCAGGTTGTTGTGACAGATAATTCTCTTTTACATTTGCCTGTCCAAAAAAAAAAAAACCCTGTACCATACCTATGACATTCAACTATACTTAAGCTATACACATTTTTCAATTTTCTAAGATTCAATCAAGTGTGAATAAAATAAAGCATTAATGGCCAGATTTTCTACTCTGATAGGCTGGACTGATGAGTTTCTACCATCTGTACAGGCTTCGTCCTTACCTTCCACACAGAACTATGTTAAGTGACAATTAGCATAAAAGCAGCTACAAATGCTTACTGTAGGGTAATTCATTAATATCCAGTTTGGCTAAATCACAGAGATTCCTCTTTCCTCACAGTATGTATACTGTTTCCCTTGTTGCTACATTAACATATATTGCTGAAAGTAGAACTAATGTGAACTCTGCTGGCAGAGCACTCAGGAATCCATATTCCCTGTCACACTCAAACAAACCAGTGTTCATGGTAATAATTCATCACTTAGAAAAAGCCCAAGTTACAAATAGAAAATCTTTGAATATATGCCAACTGTTACTGTTGGTTTCTTGTTCCAAATTACCATAATGCAGATGAGCTCCAGTGCTCCAGGCACCCTAAGGCTGACAAACGTATACTGTAGCAACAGCTTTCTAGCCAGCGAGTTTATCATTTGGATATACTTTCTGAGGTCTCCGCTAAAATTGAAGAGCAGCCTAGAGATTATGGAGTGGATGTATTCCATCTTGTGCGGATGCCCCGCTCATGCCTAAATTTTAGGTGCCTTTAGCTGTCCTCTTCAGCAAGTGCTTAGCTTCCCTAGAGGCCCACAGAGGCATCAGTGGCTTTGAAGTCATTCAGAGCTTTCCCCATCCTGTTCATTAAAGTTTAGGCACCTCAGTTGGGTAGACACAAACCCTTCCAGAGGGGGGAGGACAAGATCTAAAAGTGTTTGCAATACTCAGAACCTCCTCTGCAAGACATCTACTTCCAGAAGGTCACTGTCTAGACTAAGTCCTTCAGCTTCTTTCTGTACAGCAGTGGAAGAACATTGATAGCAAAATCCTGCCTCTTCTGAAGGCAACAGCAAGTTTTCCAGAGGTGCCCCTTACAGCCACTGCTCTATGGAAACTGAAGGTGAGGACTTTGTCAGCAGCAAATGGATGATGCATAATGCTCGTGTGCATGGACTAGGTTGACTGGGAGTTGATGCAAAACCCACTCAATTCAGTGAGCAGAAAATCAGGCAACACCACAAGAGCCTGGCCAAAATAAGCATTTCTCACATTTTTTTCAGAAGGCACAGGTGGATTTTGGTTTAACAAAGCTCATTAAAAGGTAATGGAGAAAAACACATCCATCAGTAAACCAGTCACATTCAACCTCTGTGCCTCCTTGTCTGCTAGGCAACATAAACTCACGTATAGACAACTATTAGCATCCAGTGACACACAAGAGGAGCAGCAGCTGCACAGTCGCTAGGTCCAGAATTCAGGGTGATTCAAGTGGAGTGGCATAACCTGTACCTCCATCCTAGAGCTAAACAGAAATCTTACGCTGGAGTGCAGCTTTCTTGGGTTACTCAGAGAACATTAAATACAAAAAACAACATCAGCCTTCCTGTGTTTTGATGGGGGGTGGGGGGTAGAAAGGAGGGAGAAGGATTTGGCCTGACTTAGCAGAAGCAATACAACCTCATCAGCCAGCAGCCTGCCTCCCCCTCTCTGTGCTATGTAACTAAGTTGTGTTGGGCAGATATATTATTTTGGACCCAGTATGGGGGTTGTAACAAGCCAACATGCCAGCACCCATGTGAGTCATAAGGAAATGTGAAGAGGCATCCCTTGGGCCTCTGATACTTCTTAAGCATTTGGGTTCCTGACCTCTCTGACACTGAGTGCCTTTGCCAAAATGCACAGCATAGCAAAGAGGGCTTCCCCAGACCCCGACTTGCAGGTGCAAAAGAACACATCCTTAATCTTTCAAAATGAATGTGAACCAAAATATCCATTGGCAGAATTGTGCCCAAATCACTGCCTTACAATCTCCTGCTGATGCTGTTTTGCTTTGTATGAAATAATTACTGTTCCTGGAGCAGGGTTTTGGAGCAAGTGCATATTTTGTGAAGTACACTCTCAGTAGCAGAACTGTAGGGCCCTAGAGAAATCCTTTCCTTTGCTCCAGGATCTGCTGTCCCTGGTAAATCCTGTGTCCTCTAAGCAGCCTCTCTTGTGGAGTTTCTCTGCCTGAAATTTAGAGAGTAGATGTGTCAGGGACAAGAAAAGTCAAGTCAGGATTGACTCCCTGCCTTGCAAATGCTCCAGCAGTGCCCCTGCAGTCCTGTGGTTGCCTCCACAGCTGTCTGTGTGTGTGTGGCAAGAGTGGTCAATATTAGCAGTGAATAAAGCATTGACAGGTCACATCTGAGCAGTTTCCATATTGACCCATTTCTGATGTCATTTTCTTCTTCTCTTTTAAAGGAAAAACTGATGTAGAGCCAAAGAGCCCAGAGAAAAGCGCAACCCATACATCGTAAGTCACATTTGTGTTTAAAATTGGAGAAGGCAGCTGTGTTTTTATCAGATTTGTTGGGCAAAATAGAATTTGTTTGTTTTCATTAAGATAAAGCTCTTTCACTGATGCTTTTCTTAAACCGGCTTTTTAGATAATGACTAAACATTAATTATTCCTATAACTTTTGCATGCTAGTAAGTCAGAGATCTTTGCAACTGAAATGGCTCCATAACACACTGAATACATATGAGATTATTTTTGTGGGTGTGCGAGGCTGGCCTTTACAACCTTTCTTCAACATTACCTTAATGCTGCTGGAGTTTGTCACACTTGCTAAAAAACATTATGTCACATATGCCTTTGATGTACTGATGTAATTTTAAAAGACTGCAGTCTGCAGCTTCACCTCTGAATTACTTGAAATCCAATTACAGTTATCTCTGGTCTCTCACGATTTTGTTGATGTTTTTGAATTAACAAAAGAAGTTGAGAAATAGATGGGAACAGGCACTTGTAATATATCAGTGTTCACCTTCACTCTAGTGCAACAATAGAAGCTTTTACCATTTTTAACTCTAGTATACAAAAGACTGAATTGTTTTGCCAACATAAACCAGTCTATGAAACAGATGGGCTGCAAGTTAAAAAAAAAAAAATAGCATCAGTCTCCCAAACTGAGCAAGATAAGTGAATTCTTTTAATAACTACCAGGCAGGAGCATTATGAATTTCTGCAAAACCGTTCACCTTTTTAATCCCATTTGAGGGAGGGTAGTTCTTGTAACAGTCAATCATGTGAATTTTAGAATGCATCTGGCCAATAATTTATGTATTCTGATTCTTGTTATTTAAATTCAGAGCATTATATCATGTAAATCTCATAAGGTGTCACCATTTGTTACATGGCCAAAAGTATTCACAGAAGGAGGTACAATAACAGTGATTTATTGTGGGATGTTTTGATTTCTGCTGCAAATACGCATTAAAAAATCTGCTGGAAATGAATCTAGAAAAAGATTTGACATGGTGTAAGAAATGGCTTGTCCTGCAGATTGTGTTGTGGAATGTAATTATAGTATGCGAGCATATTTAGCCAAACTTATTAAATGAATTAAGCATTAGCAGCCTTATGCCTTCTGATAGTATGATTGCTGGGAACGGTTAAAGAATGATTCCAATAATTATCATTTTTTAGAATAATATTGCAGTAAGGACCAAAAGAAGAAGGGTTTTAATGCCATCTGGAGGTATTTTGGAGAAATGAACACATTTATTTTTGCTCATATTTAGCAATATGTAAAACATAAGCTATCCTTCAAAGTGTTTTCTTCTAGTTGGACAGTATTTTATTGATGAGGAATGTTCCTTTCTGCTCTTTCATTGGATCTGTATGATCTCTGAACCCACAGTAGTGATATCTCTGAACCCAAAATGTGAGTTCAGAGATACACCTCAATTTGGTTACAAATTTGGTTTGAGACTACATTCTGTGTCATATGGTGAGCTGTATTAGAACAGACTTCAGAATCTGGTCTTGTGTGGAAGGTTCCTTGCCTAATAAGAGATCTTAGTACAATCTTCTGAAACTGTGCTGTCTACCAGATGTGGTATATTTATAATGCTTATCTTTAAGTTGTTACTCTATTCTAAGGCTATTCCACAGCATACATTGGTTCCCAGAACAATTTTTAGAGGTAGAAACAACTGGTTGATAAATGACTGCGTTCAAGAAGCAGAGGCCCCTCCAGTTACAGAAATTCTGTGGAAAAGGAGGCAGAAGAAAAAAGAGGAGATGAGAGGAAGGGAACCAGCAAGTGCTGTGACAAAAGAGGAGGAAGAAAATGAGAGGGGGGATACAGCTAAGAAGTAGAAAAAAGAATTGCAAACATCACGTTTTCAAAAAGAGATACAAAAGTGAGTACAGAAGAGAAAACCAGAAGTCAAACACTGAAAACAAGAAAGAAGGGAGAGTGATACAAGTAAAAGCCATTAACAAACTAAAATGTACGTGTTACTCAGTAGAGGGCTGGATCCATGAGCATTATAGCGAAGGAAAGTAATGTTGATATGTTGATATGTAGGCACACACCAATGCCTCAGTTCTCTTTATGCTACCCTGCTGTTGGCCTTCCACGGGTTTCTTCTCTTTTCCACCTTCTTCTAGGACAGGCTTTTATCCCTGGTATCTCAGGCAGTCATGGATACAGAATTTCTCTGCTCTTTTGGGGGTGTAGCAACTCGCACCTGTGTACACGATGCACAGGCAGAGGGACATGAAGTGCAGGCACACACATGGATATGTGAGTGTATGTGCTCGGTTTGTCCACAGGATGGGATGTACTCTTCCCCTCTACTCATGAAGAAGGCTATGCCGTTGTGCAGCTGGATGAGAGGTCCGGCAGTGTCCAGCTAGGAGCCGCAGGGGTGTGCAAAGAGGCATGAATGCTGCCAGGGGTCCCTGTGGGTAGAAAAACGTGCATCTTCTTGTGAAGCATCACTCCCCTGAGTGTCAAAGGAGTCCAGTTGGCATCTCCTGGCAGGGGTGCTAAAAACGAACAACATTGATATAGGAGAGATGGCACATTCAGGCCTGACCAGGAGAATCTGTGAATTCATTTCACTGTGAATCAGTGTTTCCCTGTGAAAATGGAACAAACGGCGACAAAAAAATCCCACAAAGTAAGTCACGTTTGCCTAGAGGAAAATAACAGAGAAGATGGGGAGGAGTAAATTAATGTTTCTTCCTTGAAAATGTCTTTTTTATTTTCCTCAGGCATGTTACAAGCCACACACTCAAGCCAAGTTTATATGACTCAGTGGCAGTTAATTCATCCCTGGTGCAGATATACTACCTCCATCCAAACATTATTTATGCAGCTTCAAAGGACAGGTTGATTACCATCCTGAATCAGGCAGTGAGGCGTTTGTGCACCAGGCATGTACATGACGTCTCCGCTTCAAGACATTCCTCATGCCTTGTCCACTGGTCTCCAGGTCCTCAAAAACAAACGCAGCTCTGAGACCTGCAGCACCAAGGCTGGAGGTGCTACCTGTAAGCTCCCAAAGTATAGAAACCTAGAGCGCAGGATGTGTGGTAGTCTGTTCAGCAGGGTTTGGGTACAGTATTGGCATTATGCATAGGGGGTTTTTCATATATGGATTAACTCCCTAGACAGACTTGGTATGACACAGCTCTCCACTGATAATAATATTAAACATTTAAAAAACTAGTATGCATTAGATGATGCACATTAATTGATGCAGCATCCTAATGAGGCAGCTAAATAAGGGCAGTTATTACAATGATAAGGATAGCTGAGATGGATTTAGGAGAATGAGACCGATGAGAAAGCAGGAAGGAAATCTAAGCGGAGCTGTATTGTTTTGCACAATATTCCTATGGCCTTCACCACCTTGGCATGCACAATAATCACTTGAGCTGGCACTGAAGAATTGCAATAAAAGATACAAAGGTGTTAAGCTGTCTAGAGTCTTCCCCAGTTGATTCATGTTCCTTGTAATTGTCATGTTCCTTGTAATTGAATGCTTTTAAAGCCATGAGAATTGTGGATTTGAAGGGGTTTTGTTGTTGTTATTGTACTCAATATATATAGTTCTTTCTGGGTCATATGGTTACAGCTTCGATGAGCATTTATAAACTTTTAGGACTGCTCAGAAATATCCAGCAATGTTTTGTTCTTTTGGTTTTATGATAAGAGGGTCAATTTTCAAGGGTCAAATTACTTTCACAGTTTTTGTTAAAAACACCTAGTTTTTGTTAAAATCCTTCTCCCTCCTGGTTTTACCAGTTGAAGTCTGGAGGGCTGTATTAAGGAGTGGGGAATGGATAAAGAAAGAGAGCTCTTTGGTTATTTAATATTTGAATTTATAGGATTATAGTCTTTCTTTGGCAGGAACTGTGTCCTTTCAGTAAGCTTTGGATTGTTGCAACTAAAACTTTTAATTTTATAAAACTTGTATGCAAGGCAAAGTGATTCCAACCAGTACACACATTTCCGAGGACCTTGCAGTGCCACAGAAACTCCTTCATGAGTGAGGGGTCTGGGATCTTCCATCCTCCCACGTGAAAAATATGACAATAATTAAAAAATGACATGAATACGCAAAGCACTCAGCATGAATCCTGCTCTTGGAATGACTTTCGATGTCTGTTGAGATGTTCTTCAGTACCTTTGTGTTTGTAAATGATTTCCAGTTCAGAGTACCCAAGGTTAATCATGCCTGACTGTGATTCACTGTTATGCATTTACCTCGACATTTCTAGTGCACTTAATGATATCAGGACTAGCAACTAGATACCTCAGTGCTGTCTCTTTATTAACCCTCCCACAATTGTTTTCATGCTGAGCTGCTCCAGATTTTTCCCTCCCTTTTTACAAGAGAATTAACCAAGATTGAGGGAGGCTTTTATAATTTATGGCAGTTACGCAGGTTTTATCCTTTCCTAATATTCTCTGAGAATCACAACGACCACAGTGTGTGTGTGTTAGCTTGTTTGCTTTTGCCAGGCAGAAATAGATGTTGGCTCTGTTCCTCCCCTGCACTGGTCCCCAGCATCACTTGCAGAATGGTTTGCTCAGGGGAATCTTTGTTAACTACTAAATCCAACAGCTTCCAAGCTGCCCATTTGCAGATATTAGTGCTACAATTTCTTGCCCATCCAACACCTGCTCATTGTTCTCACCACCCTGATTGTTCTTCAGGAAGGAAATAGGAAGTGGCTGTTGTTCTTGCTTAATATGACACGTCTGTAGTGGTATAAGCTGTCACCTGTTGGTTCTTTCTTCCTCTTTTCTGTGTTGCCCCTTGTATCTTCAGAGTGACTCATGGATAAACAGCCAAAACCTCCTGCTGGTTTCCCCTTCTGCAGGTGGGAAAACTGAGGCAGAGGGGTTACAAGATGCCTGCAGAGAACAAAGACAACCAGTCAGTCCCAAATGCAGGCAATGAGTTTGAGTGAGTGTTTTCAGCACTCTGTCCCGCTCTTAAGCCCCCCAGGAGCTTGGCCTCTCACATCTGGCTGATGTGTGGTCTTGACCTTAAGTCTCTCAGGCAACAGCTTAGCTCACTTGGTTAGAGCATGGTGATAATAACACCAAGGTTGTGGGTTTGATCCCTGTATGGGCCATTCACTTAAGAGTTGGATTTGATGATCCTTGTGGGTCCCTTCTAACTGAGAATACTGTGTGATATGACCTTGGGAGTCTTACTGTGATATGAACTGCAACCTCATGGAACACTGGAAGGAAGAGTAGCCTTAATCCTACCTCACTTCACTGAAAGGCCCAGTGCATTTTAAGTTAACCTTGGCTTTCCCCCATGTAAAATAATTAGACCACCATGAAGACTGTCTTACTAATATTTGCACAAGGTGTTGAAAAATGTAATGTTCTGTAAAAAAGGCTGAGGATTACTCACCCAAAACAGTAAAGAAAATGAGTAGTAGTTTAAGTTTTCAAAGACAAACTTGGGTAGTAAGTGGTAAATGTCCTGAGGAGTGCCAAGTGTAGGGAGAAAGTTGTAGCACAAGCTGCGGCCTCTTCCATGTGCCGCAGACCTGGTGTGCAGGGGCAGCTCCTGACCCATCACCACTCCCCCATTCTCCCTCCAGAGTTTCAATCTTGGGAGATGGGTCACACAGTTTAAATTAGAAGGATTTGGTTTTTGTCTTGCTGAACTGGAGGGAGGGATGGCAAATAGGGAAGGGACAAAGCATTCAAGCTGTAGAGGGGAAAAAACCCTCCAGCGGTACATCTTCAATATCCTTCTCTTTGTTTACCAAAAGGACCATGATGGTTCAAGTCAATTGAACCAGGAAATAGCTAACAGATGGGTTTAGAGGACAATGGAAAGGGTGAAATCCGTGCTAGTGAGGAAGTCGGTTCCAGAAAAATGGGCTGCCCAAACTTTCATGGAATGTAATCCATTTTTTAGCTCTCAGATTAAGATACCAGAGCAACTTCCCAGTCTTCCACAGCTCAGGTTGTGGGCATTTTAGGTGACAAGGACATCTGCAGAAGACACATCAACCGATGATTTGGTGAAACCTCTTTTAGTAACTCTACAGGCTTTATGGGGGACTGACATGGAGCATATCAACCCACTCATGAGCCACAAATGATCCTGCTCTGCTGAGAAGCACAACTTCCAAGGAATGGTAACCAATATGAAATGCCATATTTTATGTTAACTTTTGAAATTTATTGTTTCTGAAAACATTAGTGTGTCAATAGCTTTGAATGTACATCTGTGATGTTTCTGAGAGAAGTTGTGCAGTCCATGATTTAAAAAAAAAAAAAAAAAAAAGGAAAAAAACTCAATAGTATGATGAAAGAAGGCAGTGTTTTTCAGAGCGATGGAGGTCTTGAAAACTGTGGAAGTGAAAGTCTGGTGTTTATCCATCAACTAAGTTGCTGGCAAAAGAAGAAGGCTGGCTTCACTGCACTATTCCACCTGTTTACTTGAGCCTTGGCTTGCCGAGCTAACCTCTAACACTGCCAGACTCACTCTGCTCAACCAGTCCAGCGAAAACAGCTAAAATTTTAAAACACCCTTCTCAGCTCTCGAAGTCCCATGAAAAAGTTCCTTTTTCTGCCCTGTCCCCTAAAGAATTACCTTCAGTCCATGCACAGGGTGTTTCTCTGCATATTAAATATGTGGACTGTTAAAAAATATAATTCCACCATAACTTCCCACTCGCAGAAACAAAATGATTTCATCTATTGGATGCATCAGAGCCACTGTGGCATTGTCAAAATACTGATGTGAACCTTTCCTGCCAATTCCTAACCTTTTCTGAGCACAGATTTTTTGAGTTTACAGTGTACGCTGCTACTGATAGTTCACAAAAAACCCTACAGTAAGTTGACACCAAGATGTCTAATTTTTTTCAAATGCTGTGAAGTCATTTTCTTGGAAGACATTTGCTCACACAAATCTTTACTAAATCTGTCTTTAAAGTTTACAAAGTTAAGGAGGAAGAATAAATTCGTATTATTGGTCTTTTTTTTTTGCCATGTAAAAAATATAGACACATAGCAGTCAGAGATGATACAAGTAAAAGAAAAATCTCTAAATAGCACCTAAAGTCATAAAAAAAATCTTAAAAACATGATTCCCCTGAAAGCAGATGAGATGGAGCTGATTTATTTGGTTTAGAAAGAAAACACCTGGAAGCCCAATCTGACCTTAATTGCAGCTGTGGTTTTCCTGGGACAAAATTTAGCTTCTGTTGATTTCGAGTCAGACCAAAAAAAGCTTTATCTGAGATGTCAACAGAAATGGGGATAGGTGAATGCTAAATAAAAGTACTACTGAGTCTTGTTTGACTTAGATGGGGTGAGATAGGGCTTTCACTGTCCTATTTTTAAATTCTATCCCTCTCCAGATATAGCCAACAGCTTGAGTTAACCACTCTTATTGCTCTATGCAGAGTTTTATTTACCAAGTACCCTTGATACAGGCCCATCTTCACTTTTACTATCTGCCTGTACTCTGCACACTGTAGGGAAAAATAATTAGCCGTGGGAAGCTGTCCTCGTTTTGATGCCACCCTTGGCTCAAAGCTGAAGGGGAAAGTGGTTTTATGCAAGAGAAACCTTCACTCTGAAACAGCAGCTTTTGTCCCATGGGAAAACTTACTATATTGATGGGCATTATTTCTAATTTTATACCAAGTCAAAAAATGCTTCTGTATCACCAGTGTTCATTTAATGTCATTTAGAATAAATCTGACTAATTTAACTGGCTAAAACATCATCATGCTTGAGGAAATGTTTTCCTGTATTGCACTGAAAGCATATTATTTTTCTCTTAGGCACTGTTTTCCTTGGACTTTGTCATTTGTAAGGGACTAATTAGGAATTTCGTATGTATTATATATTAGCTTAGAATGCGGTGGTTAAAGAGAGGTTGCCAGGAAAATGGGGAGATGCAAATACCTGGGAAGAAGGCTGTTTCACTGGAAATGCTTTCAGGAAGGCAGACACCATCGACCCCGCTCTGTATTTTTTCTTAGAAGAAAATGATAAATGGAAGCTCAGCGTCTCACACATTGGGGTTGTGGTGTGCATGGTGGTGTTTTTTGCTGGGCTAGAATTCCTGGTTACCAGGGTAACACATTTTGGAAATCTCTACCCTGGGCAAATGCGGCTGCAACTTGAAACCCGCCAGGGCTGATGCTTGGCGGGGGCACCAGCACTGCTGAGTGCTGGGGGCTGCTGGCTTCCCCCAGAGGTTTTGGGGAGGGAAACAAAACAAAATGGGTCCAAAAGAAGAGAAAAACAATTGGGAGCGTTTGATACTTCCAGGGTGTCGTAACCTGATTTTTTTCTCCTCACTATATCCCGTCAGCCTTCGTCCCAGGGCTGAATCGCTGGGTGATGGGAAGAGGAGAGGTGTGTGTGTGCCTGGAGGGTGGGAAGAGGAGGAGGGCGAGAGGGGGAGAAAGAGAGATATAGGGTTCTGGCCACCTGCCAAGAGAAATAACTAACATTCTGCAAAAGAGAAATCCTAAGACTGAGGTCATGGTATGGTAAAAGTCTGCTTCACAGACTCTTGAGCCTGAATACAATCCAGGTTTTTTCAGGGTTATTTTTTGTGGGGGTTTTTTTTGTGTTGGTTTTTTGGTTGTTTTTTTTTTAATGCAGGCATCCTATTAACATTTGAACACTAAAGCTTGTCCAGGAATGGAAAGATTTTGGAATTTGAAGTGCCTTAGTTTTCTACTTTGATGATGCACAGATTCATTTTTTAATAATAAGAAAGTGAGATTTTGAATGAGAAGCTCCCTCATTTTGATTTTAACTTATTTTATGACTGTGAAGACCAAATTAAGGGAATCTAAACAAATGCTTGTTTCTCCCAAAGAAAACCAACTCGAAAAAAAGAGACTTTTCAAACTTTTATTTGCCATGCAAAATACAAAAAGATACTGAAACCTGAAATGATGATGAATTTTCCTGTGTGGAAAAGCCCTACTCTTCAGCCATGAATAACTGTGATTTTTTTTAACCTTTATAGTGGCAGGCTGGAAGTTTCATGACAAATTACTTTTCATACCTAACTAAACAAATTATTGAAGTTCTTCTGCCTTAATCTCCGGATTTGGATTAAAAGTCAGAGTGTGAATATTTTTTAACTGGGGAAAAAATAACTCTTTGGATTTGTTAGGATGTTATTGCAAGCAAGTTTTCTGGTCTTTGATTTGCTAAGCTACAACTGGAGTCTGTCTTCCTCAGGGTAAGAGTATTTCCACATTATCATTTCACCTGTGGTATTTTAAAAGGGAGAATATTATATCTCAGCATGTATCTTGGCTTTTTGCATTCTGTTCTTTGTTTAGCATGCAGACAAGCTTCATCTCCCCAAAGAGATGTGGAATATATTTATCGGCAATTTAGAATTGATGATAGATTTGACAAGCAAGCAGGGTGACACACTGAAGCTATCAAAGCTGGAGATGAATCAGGACAAAGGTTTGGATTAGGTATATTGTTCCTGAGATTCAAAAGGGTTATACTTATTGATCATTGCAAAAGCAGGGCAACTCTGCCACTGACTTACAAAGATAAAAGCTAAGTTTTTCCAAAGAAAAAAAAAACAACCACACAGTTTGATTGGCCCACAGACCTTTTATGGCAAAATAGTGCAGTTACAGCTGGCATTTCTGCATGCTGATTTTTATTAGTTTTGTAAGATATTTTGTCAGGATTCATTTGTGCTTATTCCCCTTTCATGAAATAAACTGTAAGCAATTGTGAGTAGAGAGAAGGCATCTCTCGACATATTTCTTCAGAGATACACTCCAGAAGGTGTGATAGATCAGGCATAATAAATTAAAACAGAACTGATCTGTTACCTGATAAACATGTGGACTTACTGTGTGTTTAATTACATTAGAATTTAGTGCAATTATAGGTGCAAATCCTGTACATTCACATCAGCTTTCCTACTATCAAAGCAATGACAAATCAGCACAAATAATCTCTTAAAAGTATTTAGTAGCATGATACAGACAAAGGATAAGCAAATTACCCTTTTGTACCTGGTTTGATGGCCAATTTTTGTGGCATTTATAATGTGGGGGTAGAGGGGGCCTTCTGGTTTTAAGTCCCCCAGGGAGATGAGGCAGGCAACCCAGATGTGTGACCCGTCTTGATGTAGTGCAAATGGAGGCCAAATACAGCAGAGAGCGAGGAGGGGTTGGGAACCCCAGAACATTACAGAACGTAAACTCAAAAATAATTTGTCATCACTCTGGTCTATACTGGTTTTAACTATTGGACTTAAGAAAAAAATAACGTTCCTGCTCACATAAAATCCATGTGTTCCCTGTAACCTATACAAAAAATGTAATATGAGACACAAACTCTAATACTTGCAATCACCATAAGCAAGAGCAGTTTCTGTAGACTTCTGTGGAAGGAAAAGGATAAAGTCTTTTGCTACAAACTGTTAAAGAATCCTCTGTCACAGAGCAAGGTTTCAATCTCATAAATAATTATAGACAAGCATGATGCCTTCCAACAGGACTTCTTTCAGCATTATTGTTTGAAAGACCAAGAATTCTTGTAGGTGCCTAGATTGGTCCTTATGCTGTGCTGTTCATCTCCAGTTCAGCTAAAAAATATTTCCCCATGAGCAGCATGCTTTACTGTGAGCAGTCTCAGTAAAGCAGGATGACTCGTGTGTGTAAAAAAAGTGACTGCACATGAAAAGACCAAGGGGAAAAAAAAAGAAGAGCCTGTGTTTGTCAGGGTGGAGGTCCGCTTCTTCTCCACATCACTCACAGCTGCCATTAACACACTGACCATCGTATCCCACCGTGCAGTAATCCCAGCACAGCTCCGGTGAGTGAGCGGTCCAGCAGCGAGGCCAGGAAAGGAACAGTCAGCTCAGGAGGGATGTCCTTTCCTCCTCTGAAGAGGTTTACTCTTTAAGGCTTTGTATCCAAGAGAAAGAAACCTCTCCCTGAGCCTTTTCTGTGGGTTTCATTACTATCTAAGAGTGGCTGACTGATGCCACTCTTAAGCAAGCATGCTTCTGTACGGAGCCCTGCAGCACCCACAGCAGCCTCCTGTTACCAGTGCATAAGACTAAATAAATACAAAGACATATATAATACATAAACAATGAGAGATGGGCACAAAGCTGGATGGTAAAAGTTACGTTTGTAGAAGGATAATATCAATATTATTCCCAATTTGCATATATTTCCTTCAGACAACAGTAGGTAGACGACTTAATAACCATCATCTCCAGGCATTGTGGAAAGATTATAAAAAGTAACAGCCCTCCTCTTAAAATTATTTTGATTTATTTTTATCTAACAGAAATGTCCAAGTATATCTTTAGCATGATCCCATTTGGCTCAATGACATTGCAGAGATATGAATTCACTATGAGAAGAACCATTCTTTCTGTGCGTGCTGAAGAACATAAAAGCCTTGGTGCCTAGCTGGAAAGCAAATACCTCTTGCTCAAGCTGCTTATGTTTTCCTACTTGAGGGAAATTAAAATCTCATCTTATTTCTTTGCATGCACTTGTTATCCACTCAGAGTTTTATCCAAATAAATCTCTGGTTCTTTTCAAAGAATATCTTCTGTATGAGTTGTATTAGCTTTAAAGACTCACCAAGAACAGCATGGTCCAGGCTGACACACTTCCATCAGGGAAGGAACTGTGTAAATCTTACCCTGCAATTCTGCAGCTCAGTTAATTAAGTATTTGATGTCCTAAGAAGCTGCTGGCTCCCAAAGACAAGGAGAGGAAGCCACCAGATCCCATTGCCATCTTTGGCCATCAGACACAGTGACGTTCAGAGACTTTCCATCCATCACACCATGTTACACAACTCTTCCCCTCTCCCCAGCCCACAGCACTGATGAAATTAAATAGCACAAAAAAATTAACCCCTTTGTTGTTGTAATGCAGCTGGGTAATGTGTGGCCTCATTTCCTGCTACAGGAGAATACGTGTTTGCTGCTTTGGTAGTGGGGGCTTTGTGGATGGGGCAGAGGGGATCCCAGTAGCACAAACCTGGGAAACACTTCTGCAGCCTCACATGCCTGCTCACTCTCCAGGTATCCTTGGACACCTTAGACCCAATGCTCAGGATGATCTCTGATTTGTCTTTCCCTGTCTTGTTACCTGCTGTCCATCCCATGCCATTCACCGCTCTTGATTTTCTTTCCTTCGTTTTTCTTTCTTGCTGCATGCTCTTTGCTGTTCTCCTACCATCCTAGCCCTGGTTTTGTAAAGATTCATCACCTGCAGTCTCATTTCTTACTGTTTTTCACTTCTGCTGGCCCTTCCCTTTCCCCTTTTTCCTCACAAAACATGTCTCCTGAAAAACAGAAGAGAAATAAAGCGATATATGTAACAAGGGATACACAAATACACTCGCAGTAGCTCAGGTTTCTGGATTAGTGCATGTTGTTGTTTCCCTCCTTTCTTCTTTCTCCCTTGATTTCTCCATCACGTCATCTTTGCTTCACGGTAAGGAATAACTTATAACTCTTTTGTCGGGTGCCCAGGTATTGCCCCAATCTTCCTTTGAGGCACATAATTTCAATTCCTTCTCTTTTAGGAATTACACAAGAAAAAAAAATTAAATAAGAGAGAGAGATTAATATGGAGAAAAGTTTTACTTAGCTACAAAATGTTTTCCTTTTATAACTTTGGGCATGATTGACAGATAGGTTTATTTAATCAAATTGCCTTTTCTGAGAGTGTATTATTTAATGAGGGAGTTCTTTTTTTTGATTGCATAGGAAATGTGAAAGCATCTGAGAATTTCTGATGTGCTATTTACTCATCCATTATGTTGGGAATCAGTGTAATTTCAATGTCAGCAGTGGAATTAATAATCATAACTGTTATCTGTCACAGAATGATCTATTTGGGGATTGTCTCAGCAAACCAGAATATATCCCCCACCCTTTCACCACAGAAGAAAGTTTTAAAAAATAAGACAAACTTGAACATATTTTTGTTTTGATTATCCCTTCCAGGCTGATGGTAAAGGCACATATTTTCAAGCTTTAATTCAGCATTGAGTCACTGATATGAAATCCTTTAGTAGCGTAAATTACCCCTCCTTTTTTTCCCCACTTATTTCACTCAGAGTTTCTCAAACACTTCCATCAAGGATGTCTCCCCATTGAAGTGCACCCTCCCTTCCTGAAAAAAAAAAAAAAAACAAAAAAAAAAACCCCAGAAATTACAGTCTAGCTTCCAGAGATAATAAAAAATGCCTTTTTGGCAGTAGTGCTAATTTGGGCTGACTTCGTTCTGTTTTTGGTGTGGTACTTCACTGTTGGGCCAACAGGCTTCCCATGTGAGAGCAGGGGAGTGCCTGAGCAGATGAATGGACAGATGTGAGGGAGGCAGACAGAACCCAAATCTGGTTTTATTCTCTTTAAGTTATGTGCAGCCTCACATAAGTAAATAACTGATAAATTAATAAAACCTTTCAAGTGATACATTTGATAAGTACTATGACTTTTTATATAACTCCGAAGTAAGGGCAGTAACTGTTAAATGAATTGCTTTTTAAATAAAACACATAAGAGAAATTTTTAAATTCTTCATTGTTCCTTAAAGTGTTTTAGTGCCTCATTAATTCTTGATTAGCCTAGTTGTTAAGAGGCCGTTATAATGTGGTAATAAGGTGTAGGAAATTACATCTAGGACTATATTCATGTCACACAGACCTGCTACAGTTAGCACCTCATCAGGTGCTCAGACCAAGTGCCCGGAGTTCCCTGCCTGGCGGTGGAGCTCACAGTGGTTGTCCACCATGATGCGCTGTTTGCTGAGATGAGGTGAGTCCTCTGGTGGAGAGAAGTAGAGAAATATGACAAAATGTAACTCTCTCAGCAGCCTCCTGTCCTTCAAGGGCTTGCTGGTCTTGCCTTTGGCAGAGTAGGAAAACTGCTGTAAAACAGTGGAATAAAATTACTTTGCAATTACATTCATTTAAGTAATTTCAAATATGCCTGAAGCTAGCACAGATGAAAGTCCACTCTTTGCCTATGATTTGTTGCATAGAGTAAGAGGAGATTTGGTGCCAGTCCAACAGAATATCCCCAAACTAATAACCTCTTCAGGTCATTAGTATTTCTTTTGAACATACAATCCCCCTCAAAGCCTGCTACTAACACTGGTAAAGCTAGTCATTATTACCCTTTTACAAATACTCAAATGAGCCCTAGGGTGTATTTTTATAGTGATTTGATGCAACATTAATCAGCATTCTAAAGAAAAGACGTATTTCTACGTCCCAAGCTGCATATATTTATTTTTCAGTGTGTATTATTTTTTTTCCCGTAAATCTCTTCAAGGTTGATGCTCTAATGCTCACAGTATACAGCTCCCATTCATTACCTATACAGGGAGCTAATGTTATACAGTAGCATCACCATCTGAAGAGCACCAAAGATGCTAATAATTAAACCCACAAGATGAGTTCTTGCTAATGTACTTTCCTCCTTATTCCTCCCTGGGTTTCAGACTTCGCACAGCAGGCAAAGCACAGTCCTCAGAGGAGGGAGAGCAGCTCAGGGCCAGTGTGGCCACTGTCACTCTGCCAGTGCACAGGAGTGACGCCCTGAAGGGTGTGCCAGTGCCTGCTCCCTGACCTCTTCTTGATGTTGGGAGTCGGAGTGTTCACACCTCAGGAGCAGTGTTGCAGCAGAGCTGCGACAGAGGCTCATGTTGTGCCTGAACTCGCAAAACAGGGCTGTGGCCTGGGTTTCAGTTCTGAATATCCATGTTTGTTGTTAAATAGCTACTCACTTCTTTGTGCTTTCACACAGGTCTTCAACATTCTCAAGCCCCCAGTGTGGTTCTTGGGCAATGTGTGACAGTGGCCCTCACCCCAGCCCTGAGTACCATCCCAGAACTCCTCAGGGACTGACCCTGCGCTGCAAGCAGCTGGAGAAGGGCATATCTTGTGTCCCCATTTAACCTTTTGTCAGCCTCAGAGTTGGGGCTGTGGAGCAAAGTCTCCACACTTGGTATTTCAGCTGCTTCAAAAGCCAAAGTAGCCCCAAGATCTGTACAAGGGTGGCTGCTGCAAGCTATGGTCAGCACTCCCTCTCATTCCCAGCCCCAGACCCTGGAGCACCCCAGAGGACATGGCCATCCTTTCAAGCTAATTTTCACCTACCCCTTCTCGCTGTGACAAAGGACGCCACTGAGTATGGCATTTGGCTTTGCCTGATTTTGGGTGGGCTTGCCTGCCTGCTTGGTAGCAGAGCCATAGCGGTGCTGAGCCAAGGGCAGACCCTGTTCCCCCACAGAATGCCATGCTGGCAGCAGACCCCTGCAGCTTACAGGCAGTCAGGGACCATCATCCCAGCTGTTGTTGACATCCCATGCACAACCCCAGTGGTCCCAGGCCAGGATGCAGAAGGCATCTATCAGCTGCTCCTTCATACATCTGCCGAAATATATTTTTAGTATTTCCTGGTAATAATCAGCAGCGAGTTATCCTGGCTTTTAAAAGATTGGGGAAAACTCCACCAAAACCCAACTATTTAAAGGCAACTCATGAGTGCAGTTTCAGGTCTCAAAAAAACCAGTGGAAGGAGCAATTACAGCCCAAACCAAAGACTATTGGGAATTAATAACTACATGAGGGTAACAGTAAAGAATGTCAAGGGTTAACAGTCCCAGCGTGATAAAAGTTTATTTAATCCTACTCTAAACAAGCAATATAACAAATCCCTGTTAAGAATGAATGATCTCTCACATGTAGCTTAAAACAATCAAATTTTGATTTAAAATACCAAAATAGGTCAAATGGTACAGGTTTTCTGGAAGAAATTAAAATCGTCCGGTCCAATTTTATTTTTTATTTGCAACATTTTACAGATGAATAAATGCATTCTTTACATAAAACCCACTTGCCCCATTTCAGGCAGGAATGCGTGTTTGCCAGAGAATTACAGGCTCTTGAGTGGTGACAAATTCTACTCCAGCAACTGCTGTGCTCTGATGGAAGAGTTGTTGTATGGAGAAAGGCACTGTTTTGGCACATCTTCATCTTCCCATCTTGTCTTCATCTTTCTTTCACTTTTTTCTTTCCTCCTAGTGCAGGTTTCAAAAGTGAAGCAGAGACTGAACTGCCTAAGGTGTTGGGTCATGGGTACATCTGAGGCAGTGCCTGTGTCTTCTCATAAGGTTCTGGAGTTTCCTTCACAGTTCTAAATCTGATTAACAGTGTGACTTTGTTAAAAAACAGTGAATCTCTTTGCCTTGGTTTCATCTCTCTGATTGAATGAGAATTATCATGGGTTTGCTTACTTTTGACATCATAGGGTTTTGGGAAATGTACCTACACAGAGCTCTCTAACTAGAAAACAGTGCAATACAATGCAGCCCAACAATAAATTGGTAGCTGTCTTGATAAGATGGCTCCTATTTCATATTAGTTAATGATCCTGGTAATAAGGAGAGCAAGTCCTCACACTTTGGTGTTCAGCTAGAAGGAAGAGTGGGAAAAGCTACTGATATGAAAATTTGGGCAGCCCTCTGTTTTTACTCCCTATTCTTCCCTGGCACTCCTTTAAATTGCAAATAAACTTGAAGCATGAGATATTTATAAAAAGATGTAATGAGGGCTGTTTGCTGCATCTCTGGAACAGGAAAAACCTTTCTGTACTACACTGAAGAATACACAGTGATTTCTTTAGACTAATAAACTCTCTGCTGGAGATAGTCTACACATTTATAGAACTTCTGAGAAGTTATTTAAATATTTCAAAGGTCTTTATTGTCAGTCTCCTACATTTTGCCTATTTTATTTCGTATTTTTATCAGCCTTCTCTGCTGTTGTCAGCACTAAAAATATTTAAGTGCCTGATATAACATGTACATCTGAAGTTTTTTCTCTTATCAGTAAAAATCATTTTCCTTGAACGTAATAGAGTGGGATAAATTCACTGCTGATGAAACCAGTTTCACTATAGTAACACTGATGATGAAACTAACCGATTACATTTAGCTCAGACAATCCACTTTTGACCATTAACAATGGTTAAAACTACTGAATTGAATTCTTCAGAAGTCGTCATCTCTTGTATATATGACTTTTTACATATATATTTCATAATATAGGCATAATATTTGATCACAAATTATTTGCAGTTGTACTAAATTAACATGTTATTATCTGTAGGGTTTATTCTTACATAAATAGATAATGACCCATTACCCACAGCTCTGTCAATATTAAGTCCTGCATATTTTATTTCTCCACCCAAAAGTACTTCTGAAATAATGATTGTTTTGATTGAACTCAATCTGACATCAAATAATAACAAGTTAAGTCTGCAGCTTCCTTGTAAGAGGAAGAGGAGGGGCAGACACTGATCTCTTCTCTGTGGAACCCAAGTTGTGACAGGGGAGGTTTAAGTTGGAAAAAGATTCCTCACTCAGGGGGTGATTGGGCACTGGAACAGGCTCCCCAGGGAAGTGGTCACAGCACCAAGCCTGACAGAGTTCAAGAAGTGTTTGGATGATACTCTCAGGCACATGGTGTGACTCTTGAGGATGGTCCTGTGCAGGGCTAAGGGTTGGACTCAATGATCCTTGTGGGTCCCTTCCAGCTCAGCATATTCTGTGATACTTAAAGCCGTTTTTTCAAAGGTGGAGGCCATAGGTAGATCCTGTAGGAGACTACATGGTATTCATTTCCTGGGAACTCAGTATCAGATAATCATAAATATCAAACATACAAACCAAATAACCAGTTGTATAACAGAGCAGATTTGAGCAAGTAGTCTTCATTCCTATCTGATTTTGGGGGAAAAACAAAACAAAACAAAAAAACAAAAAAAAAAAAACCCAAACCTAAAAAACAAGCAACACAAATCCTTCCATTTCAGTCATTTAACAATCTGAGAATCCATTTCCTGTGTGCTTGGTTCATACCAACACTTGCTCACAGCGCTGCTATCGATGTTTGCTTCTATTGATGGCAGTCTGATAGCTCATGACAGAAAAAAATATTTCACTGAAAGCTTCAATTAACTGCCAATGAGTAGGAATAAATGAAAGAAGCCAGTAAGTTTTGTGGATCCATCTGAAACTCAAAACAAGCCTATGTTCAGGACTTAGCAAACTGAATAAAATTAATTTCTGAATCAGCATGGGTAATTGATATTTTGTTTGGTACAATAAAATCATGTGGGTTAACTGAAAATAAAAATAGTTGTGTTTATCTTCTCAACAAAATTAAAAAAAAGTACATTCACTGCTAATCATTTAATTTAGGTTACTTCGCTCTGTAGGGTGCTTTGGCAGCCTTGTTACAGTACTCCATCGTCATGGCTAGGCTTCACGAACGAA
>VZRE01012488.1:0-30050 GCA_013396775.1 Cephalopterus ornatus
CTTTCCCTTATATTCATACAGGAGAGTGGGAGGAGGAGAGACTGCAAACTGTAAGGTTTGAGCACTCGGCAAGAAAGTCGAATCCAAACCGTTACAGGGGGACACAGGGGAGAGGCAGAACTGCAAGTGTGGTCAAGCAGAATATAACAGAACTCTAACTGAGCTCTCAAATATTTGAACTTGCAAGACTGTCCCTGTCATAATGACACCTAAAAATTGTTATTTATGAAAACTCATCTGTATTGAATGAGGCAAAAACTATTCTTATGAAGACTACAGCTGGCTGTAAGACAAAAATATAGTGTGATAACAAATATACTAAACTGAGGAAAGGCTGTCCTCATTAATAAGTGAGAGAGGAAACAATTGTCACAGTAAATGTGAGAAGGTGTTACAAACTCGGGAGGAAATGCATGAAGGGAAGAGCTGACAGAGGAATACAATGGAATTGTGAAATAACCAAAACAAGCAGAAAATAGTCAAAGTACGTTCATACTACAAATATGCAAACTGATAAATTACAGAGAGCATCTCAAACTGGGATATTACAACAATAAAGAAATCTAGAAAGAACTAATGTTGAAAGAGACTGTGCAGTGTACAAAATGCAAATTACTGTGCAATGCCACATGAAGACACTAGACAGGGAGATTGCAGTTACTAAGTCATCACTTCAGCTGCCATTTTGATTCTGAGAAAACAAAGATATTTGCAGATCAGTAAAGTGTTACAGAAATCAGAACATTTAAAAAGAGATTCAAGTCTCTTCTTAATTTGAGTAAAGATAATGCCCTGAAAAGTAAGATACAGAATTTACATACATATATAACTTAGCTAAAATGGTATGTACAGGAAGCAAATAAGAAAAATGCAATCTAGAATTCAACATAATTAATACTTAGTCGAGTTCTAAACTGTTCAAAATAAATCTTCCATAACAATATAGTCCAAGAACTTCAGATATTGACACTACTGATAAATATGTTATTTTACAGCAAGTTTATTTTAAGCTATAAAAAAAAAAACCGAAGCTTTGGAGTAGTAACAAAAATGTACCTTTTCCCTAACCGACACAAGAGAAGATGCCACATTGCATGAAAACATGATTTATTTTCTGAAGCTCTGTTAATGCATTTATGTGGAGGGACAGAGGGTGGCGTTTTTTCCCCTGATAGACTGAAAAGGCTTTTCTCTTCCAGTGGCACTGGTCCAGAAGGCCTAGCTTTTCTGCAAAATTGAAGCTGGGAGATGTTGTGTCCTCGTCCCTGATATGGCTCTCCCAAATGGTTACTGGTTCCCTTTTGAAAGACTGCTTCTTTTGAAACCTGCCTTCTGAAAGTCCTCTTGCCCTTCCTGTTCCCAGCCCTCCTCCAAATCAGTCTCATATATTACCTAAAGAGGAAGCAGAATCACAAAAGATAAATACCTCTGGGATTTTACTTCATCAACACTGAAATGTTGTCTGAGAATTGACTATTTTCTTAGTCAGTTATCTTTCTCCTTTCTGTTGTTCTAGACAGCCTATTGATGAATTAAACTAATACAAACATCAAAGCTATGCCCCAATAAACAAGTACCATACACTGGTTTTTATACCAAAAAACTGTCACATAGAAAAATAAAACAAAAAAGTCACTAAATGAACATGAATAACCTCTTGAAAGAACATCTATTTTCTACTTCTCAATGAATTTACAATTTATAATGTGTAATTATTTATGCAACTTACATTTTAATTATACATTATTCCTAGAAATCTCAGCTTAACCACATGTGAAATCATGCAATATCAGAATGCTATGACATAATTATATTTGTGCATTTAAGATACCTTTAAAAATTAATTTACATAGATTTTACAAATTATATTTTTTCTATGAATATATGAAACTTACATCTTCTAAAACCCATTTTGAATGGGCCTTACTATACTCCAAATGTATTTCTACCTCTTTATCTCTTGCTTTTGTAAAACTCTATAAACTTAGCACTTTGATCAACAACAAACCAGAAGACCATATGGCTTTCTTTCAAATACTAGTTAATTTATGGTAATGTTGCCTAATATCTGCATAACTCTGCAGATCTGCATCCTGGCAAGTGAAACTGAAAGGCATTGCAAATCCAGAATATTACAAACTGCTGGCACATGGGGGAACATTCTGTTACTTCTTCCTAGACTAAAAGAGAAGCCAACCTCTGACAATCCAAACACTAAGATTATTATTATGCCTAAAGCTTTAGAAAAGCTACAGAAACAGGGAACACTATCAAACAATAAAACTGAGGTCTTCTTATGCAGCTTGTAGGAAAAATTTTCACCATCTATTTTATTTTTCTTTGTGCAACAGCTCACCAGCTAAATTATTACATCAGCAGAAAACTGCAAACTGAATCGGAATTGGGACAAAAGGAAAAAAAATCACCAAAGGTCAGAATCTATGATGATATCCCCTTTCATCACCCAATTCACAGGAATAAAAGCATACAATATTATGTCCAATGGCCTTGTAAAGGTTCATGCTTTTCTATGGCAGTGAGGTGTGCAAGGTCAACGAGCTTAAACCAACAGACTAACGCAGTGTCATGACAAAACCGTCCCTCCTAGAAGTCAGGTAAACTGTTACATTTCTGAGTGAAAAACACTTGCAACGAATGGTAAACTTGCATGGCTTCCCTAAATTAAACGTGCTAGCAAGAAGTACTGGATAGCTTCTTTAATGATTCTCTGGTAGCTGTATCACACAAGTAATTTTTAACTATATACCTGTATTACAAAATTATTAAATGTTTATTTCCTAATGTCAAATGAATCATTAGGCACATAAGAAACCATGTAAATGGCTTAAATTATTCATTTCCATTTGTCATTTGGTCTCTTGACTTCAGCAACACCAGAATAATATTATGATATATAAAATAAGCATTGCTTAGTTTCAGAACTCTCAGAAAGATTAATATTTTTATTGATAAATGTTACTTCCCATCAAAGAGAAGAATCTTGCCAAAATCAGTTCTTCATATTTATGTATCTAACATTTTTATTGTAATTCAGTATGTACACTTCCCTCAACAAAATTCATTCACATGACTTGCACTGCAAATATCATACCACATGTAAACTATGTAATATCTTGATGAAAACTACAATCAGCTCAGCCTTTGTACTTAACTGTCCCCTCCAAGATGAAAAAATCATTACAGGAAATGGAGTCAAGAAAAACAAATTATCAGGGTTTCCATAGGGTTCTTCCAATAACATCTAAGACACATCCAGTCTCTATATTACATCAAACCTCTCTCATAAATGTTATAAAGAATGCCTAAAGGAAGAAATAGACCAAGATTATTATCCTCAGATGTTTTAAATTTTAAGAATACTTCTCCAGAAGAACACTGGAAGGATAAAAGATATTTAAATAGCAAAAAGCTGCACAGTTTATAATTCTGAAAATGTATCTCTTCAGCTTTTAGATGAACTTCAGGCACAGGTCAAAATAAATTGTAATTTAAAACAGCTCAATAGTTCCCAGATGTTCAGTAGTGCATAGGAATAAAGAACTAAAAGGATGCTCCTGAACCACTAAAGTCCATGTCCCTGTTATTGAAGTCACTGAATGACTCTCAGCTAAGGGCAGCATACCACTGTAAAATCAATTCATTATTTTAATCCTTATTATCCTGACGATATTAGCCACTCCACAAACCCAGTGCCCTAATGGTTACGGGATTTATTCCAATTTTCGGTTTAATTTTCATTAATGGCCAGCTGATTTTTAGGGAGGGGAGGGGTGTGGTATATGTGTATGTGTCACTAATTCTTTATCTTTTGTAGTTTCTCCTCAAATCTGCAGCCTGCAACCATGGACTATCTGTAGATGGCAGTCACATCACTCTCAGCATTCTTCTCCTCTGAAGAACTATACCCAAGATAAGCTCTTCTCACCTCCTTTCACAAAACTCTCCTTTATCCTGGTGATCTTCCTCTGTGATTTCTATATTTATTCCAGTTTCAGTTTAACTTTTTGAATAAAGGTGACTAGAAATGTACATAGTCATCAAGGCAAGGATTCGTCTTTAGCTGGATACATTGCCATCATAACTGAGTCTTTTCTGGATGCATGTCCTAATGATCCGGTGATCAACTAATGCTTCCTCTCTTCATTCTGCTTGTCCTTGCTCATTTTCTACTGATGAACTCAGACTATTGCTGAAACTTTTTCTGTTATTCCCCAAATGCAGATACCTCACATTTCCTGTTATTAAATTTCATCTTGCTGCTATTACTGCAGTCCTCAAGGTCAAGCTTTTCTTCCCCATAACATTGTGATCTTTCTCTGTATTAGGAATCCTTGAACTGGGTCATCAACAAATTTCATTATAGCAGTGACATTCTGTCACCCCATCACTAGTAAGAAGCACTAATAAAGGCAAACATTCTCCAGAGAGCTCCCTGAGAAATCCAGCCAGCAATCTTCCTCCCGCCTGATGCCCTCTGCAGTCACACTATCTGCCATCTCCCCTCACCTACATGCCCACTTATTTTAATAAGGATCATCTCCTCTACCAGTGCTTCTAGTCTTCTGTTTGACACTGAAAAAGAGTTTTATTTTTTTTTCAAAAATACATTCCCAATTTAAAACAGCAATCAGTTCTCTTTCCACAAACTATCCCAATGTAGTGCTATGCCATAGCAAAGGTTAAGAATGGCACATTTGTTGTGCCAAGGGGATTCCAAGGCTCCACACACTATTTTATTATATTAATATGCTATATTACTGATTTTAAGAACTGACAGGCCTCTAATACTTCATCTTTTCCCTGTCCTCCATAGCAATATAGCCATACTAGACTTGATAAACACACTTAAATGCCTTGCTATTCAGCCTGTAGCTTCATATATCTCTAAAAAAAGCTTTAAGATAAAAATCATCTGTTCTTCTTCTTCCTCGAATACAACAGAAAACATGGCATATAGTTGTGGATTGTGTGTTTCTTCTTTTTCTGTCACTCCTAATCCTAAAGCACAGTATCACTGCTACGCAGTATGTTCCCTTTTCATACCACCTTCCTGGTTTTCTTCATGTCCTTTTTCAGGTGACTATTTACCTACAAGGTACTGAACCATGTTCCTACAAGATTTGGTTCCTTGTTAGGGATATTCATTCCTGAGAGTCCGATTAATCCTGAACTTAAAAAAATGTCAAATATTCTCCACATTCCAGATCATGAACCAGTGGTATAGCATTAACTCATCCTCACTGTACTATGCTGCAGGCACTTCAATGATACCTGCCTTGTGTTCCTCAAACATCTAATATTTTACTTCCTCTTTTTGCACTGCTTAACTACAAAACACGTTATTAGTAATTTACGGCAGAGCCGACTTTAGATAGGGCAGGTCCCAAGCAAGATGTGGAAACCAGACCCAATGTAATTCCTTTAAAGGACAATTCTCTTTCTGCAGACCCAGTGCCTCACCCCATGGCCTAATACAGGAGCTAATTACCATAACCACAGAACGCAGCACCTGACAGACTGATATCCTCAGGTGCTAAGAGAGTATCAAAAAAATTAACATTATAAATACTAGGGTATAAAATTTTGCCCGCACTTTGTAAACTAGGACTGCTCCAAGGCCTGAACTGAACCTTTCCATATCAACATACTAAAACAAAGCAAAAAAGTGTTTTAAATTCAGCTCAAAAAGTAGAATTTAAGCTAAAATAATCAAGCATATATTCTAAACACTCTGGATAGTTTTTTTTTAAAACCATAAGTGTCAAATTCCTCTTGAAGCAATTTTCTGTGCTGTAACTGAATATAGAGAAGGAGGAACACATCTGGTGCCTGTGCTGTGCAAACATATTTATAATTAAATAGAATTGAACACTAAAATCCTGCAATGATAGAATTCATTAGACTAGTATAATGCTGGATAATTACTCTTTTTTTATATCATCTACTGCACGCTTTAAGAGCTCTTTTTACCCATTGATATCAATGTGCTATGACATATTTACATACACCCTGTATGAAAGGCTGAGGAAGTATTAGACATGTCAGAGGGTGACATGGAAAGGCGACTGTTGTAGAATAACTACGCTGTCAGCGAAACAAGAGGAAACTAATTTCAATTCATTCCCTGGCGTGAAACTCTACAGATAGAGACTGGATTTACATTTTGAAAGGAAAGGTGCTTCATTCTATAGTAGGGAAGAGTCCTAACGCAATAAAATCAATACCTCACCTTTTTCAGTCAGAACTCCTTACTCAGCTTGCCTGCCTTGCATTACTGGCCCTCCACCAACACACCATGTAGAGATTTCCACATGGACCCTGCTAAGTCAGCATCACCCTTGGGTCTTTCCTTACTGAAACCATGTCCACACATTACTGCTCACACCTTAGACTTGAAAAAAAGTTGCAAGCAGGGAATCACTCCCTGTGAGCCTCGGCATGACTGCCTTTGCTCTACTTCTTTCCTATTCACCCAGGTGTCTCTCAATTCCTAGCAGGCAGCCCAGTTTCTCTCCTGGGCTCTAGCACGGTGTAGTGTGTGAAGGTCCTAACAAGGCTTCCAAGTTCCCTGGCCCACCAGGGAAAGCCAGGGGCTCCAGTGTCAAGTTTGGCAGTGACAGAAACTTGGGCTGACACCAGTAGGAGAGAGTTGCCACACTTCTTTAAAAAAATTTGTCAGGTACCAAAGACATTTGCCATCACTGTTCCAATCATGTAAAGCCACCCACTGCCTCCCTAAGGCACGCTCCATTTCCCTCTCAGTGTACTCACTGATAGTGCAAATATCCTGCTGTCATGAATGGGTTAGTGATGATGCTCAAGCAGTCCAGTGATAACAGCCTTTGGATCAGGCTCAGCAGGCAACCACGGAGCCGGTATGAGGCTTGCAGACCAGCCCAAGGGACAAAGTAATCGTCCACAGCTGCACTGTCTTTGCCCTTCAAACAGTGACCAGATACCTACCCGATAACAGCCTTCTCTCCAAAGCTGTAGCTGCAGACAAAGAGTCAAGGGAATGGATACTGATAAAAACAGTCTGCAGGGACAGCAAAATGATAGCTGAAAACAATTATGAATTGCACTTATTTCACATCGGACTACAGGTTTCCAATAAAAAATACCAACAATGGCCCTGACCAGCCAATTCATTTCCAGCCCTCTACTAATCGTGAAAATTATTTGAGCTATGTGCCTACAGGCTCTGGAGGAACTGCTCTGCATTAAATATATATTGAGTTCCTAACCAGAATAGTCTCTCCCAAATGGTATTTTTATTGTAAACAAAAGTTGCAAAAGTTCACACCTAAGGTTCTTAAGACAACAGAGAAAAACTATATTTAGCAGTCGCAAACAGCCGAGAGACACATGAAACAGCAGAGAGACACATGAAAATCATTAAGCTAAAATTTAAAAGATGCAGGGTTCTTACTCAAAGGGAGAAGGCTTGTGCCCAAATGACAGAATAATATGCTTTTTTCTATCAACTGTGGTATGCAAAAAATCTATCTTTCAATAGTTACCAGTGCAATTAAGAAGTGCCATATTCTTAACAAGCTTAAGATTCAGGGGACAGGAAAGATATGATGAAAAGAGTATTTTTAAACTCTGCTGGACCAGAACAAAAGTTAGGCTGTAATTCGAAGAAAATTAAAATAAAGTACTTGTTTAGAAAGTAACTGTGCATGAACTGGCTCTTTCTTTTATTTTCATAATTTTCTAATTAGTTCTGTTGACAGGGACATATTTGAAACCGAACTAATTTAAATTTTACATCACGTCTCCTTTCTTTCAGAAAAAGTATAAAGGAACCACAAAAACACCCCTAATATGTCAAGCAAAATGGTTTAAAGATTCGCAAGACGTAAAACTTCAACAAAGCAGCTGTCAGTGATCCCTGAGAGGGAATTTTCAGCTTTGCTTATGATTATAAGAGAGAACACCGATTATTGACCTGCGCATTCTTGATGCAGAGCAAACAAAATACCAGCATCACAGGCATACATGGCAGTATTTTATTGCTCACAGCTCTTTCTCAGATGTTCAAAAACATCTAACCTGCAATTAGTCTATTGTGTAAGGTGTCAAATTCCCCAGAAGATTCCCATATTTCCACAGTTTACTCTTAACTGACACTAGGCAAAAGTATGCCTACAAAAGCAATCCACAAAAGCGCACTCCTACTCAAAGGAGAAAAATGTGGTTTTGGGGAAGCAAAGGGTCCCACTGCAGGGAGCCACAGGGCCTCGGACCTCCAACAGGGGCCAAGGGACACTCTGGCACAGCCCCTCTCCCGCCAGATGCCAAAGACATCTGCCGCGGGGTCCAGGCCTTCTGGAAAATCCCTGCCTACTCTCAGCTGGAGCCTGCACAGCACTGGGCAAGGCGGCTGCCCGGAGTCGGCTGCTGCTGGCAGAGCAGGTGATGCAGCTCCCTCCCAAATATCCTTTTCTCCAAGCAACACTTGCACGGAAAGCAAGGAGTAGACTGAAACATCAGAGGAGTTGTGTCCTGGCAACCTGCAGCAAGACAATGCCTTTCCCCAGAGCTCTACACTCCTTCCTGCCTCACACAGCCAGCCACGTCCCTGGGATGCTGTGGGAATGCCTACATTTCTCCTAAGATGAAAGCAAAGCAGGACAAACCATCTTCACAGGCTAAACACAACCTCAGGACCAAGACATCAGTATCCCTCTTAGATCTCTTTTTGGCCATATGCTTTTTAAAATCATTATCCTATCTTTCAAATAACAAAATTAAACTCAGTACAATTTGTAATGAACAAATAATGCGGTTAATTAAATATTTGCATCTAAGCCTGAAAGTCTGAAATATTCTAGCATGACTTCCCACAATTGGCAATGAAAACACATCAGAAAAGTAAGACCATGTGAATTATCTAGACGTGATATCACAAAGATACAAGGACTCCCATTGTGAAATCCATATCTAGAGAAAAGTATTTCATGTTCTGATTTGCTTTTTATTACATGCAAATGTGGCCTGATTTGGCAGTTTCAAAAGAAAAAACTGAAAAGAAAAGGAAAAAAAAAAACTGGAAAGAGGTTTCTTACATAAATAATCCCAGAATCTTCCAAGAAAATGAAAATATAAAGTCAACCACAAAGGTAAGGGCTCCAAAAGTATTGCCAACACACACCAGTAATTTAAATAATTTGAATTAAAGAGTTTAAAGGAACTATCCGCATACTTAAAGTTCAATATTTGCATAAGTCTTTGCAAGATCTGAATAACAAGTGAGACAATTTGTTTCAAGTGTATCTCAAAGACCTAGAAGGCATTCTGGATAGAGCAATACCATTTAAAGGTTATACTAAACTCATGGAACTAGCATGAAATTTTCAGAAGACAAATTTATATGCTTGAAATATTTTTTTTCCATCCTTTGAAGAGTTTTAAAATTATTTTGCCAGGAGTATTCCCACATAGAGCCGTTTGGGGAAAAGAAAATAATACAGAAGAACACAGAAGAATCTATCAGGCACAGCATTGGATATTGTACATCATTTATTGATATTTCAAAAGTGCTGCCATTATGCTGCAATTATATTTTGCTTTGTCTCCATTAAAAAATTTAAAAAATGTGGAGGGTACTTCACTGCTTCTCCACTCACTCATTTCCCTAGACAAGTAAGGAAACTCTCAGTCCTTTTTCTCATAGATTGCTTGTGAACATCTTGAAAACCACAGAAAGCCTACACTGAGAGCTCAGACGTTTTAAACTGAAGAAGATAGGATCAGCAGTGCTGAACAAAGCTAGCATTTCTGCCATATTAATTGGTCACTAGAATCAAATATTCACTATACAAAGAAGTTGGTGTTTGGATTCAAATATGCATTACACAGAGAAGCTTAAAAATATGAAGGCAAAGTCCTCCAAATATTTCCTAATATATCCTAAGTATACACATCTCTGGTATTTATAAAATAGATGCAGGGAGTCTCAGCATGCAACCACTTAGTCCCAAAACCACTTTATGAAATGTCCCACAAAAATTAGTATGAATGCTTTTGTATAGAATGGTTCTTAGAAATTTACCGAACAGAAATAAAATCAGTAATAATGACAGTCTTACCTGGTCCCAGGGACAGATGATTCCTCCAAAACACATAAAGAGATATCCCATGGCAACAAGACACACCCAGACCACCAGAGAAAATACACGAAGCAGCTTCTTAAATACAGTTTCTACGCAGACAAGGATAAATATAGCAAAAAAAATTGCTAGGGCAGTTGGAACGGTTATTAAAAACGCAACATGGTCTTCAACTTCCTGAAAAGAGAGGAAAATGAAAAGGAAGTTAGAAACTAATGTGTTTAAAGCTCATACAGCAATAACATAGTCTAAACTTATGGTGCATGGAGATCTCAGAAAGGCATGATTTGATATCAAAAGTGAGTTCAATCAAAACAGAATTTCTTCCTCAGTAAGAAGCTGTTCGTAACTACTACTGTAACTATTAACCACAATACTGCATGCTCCTTCGTTTACTAATCTGAGCTGCAGAGGGCTGTGAGAAGGCTGCACAATATCAGGGAGGCCAGGTTAGCTAGCTTGTTCCAAGTGCAGTCCGCAGCGGAACCACAGCCCGTGGCCAACTAGCCAACAACTGCGCCACTGGTGCACACACACAGAAGGGAGACGAGCAGATGATGCAGAACAATGGAAGCTTGCAACAGCATGGACCCAAAGGAGGAAGAAACTTTTCCTGAAGCCTGGGATGCCCTTGCAGAACCTCTTCAGTGCCCTGCAGACCGAAGATGAAAGACCCGTCACATCAGCATATGAGCAAGGCAGCCCCATCTGCTCCCTGTGTAAAAACCAACACAACTGAAAAAACATAATGGGTGATAGTAGTAGGTGACTTTCTTCTGAGAGGTACACAGGCACCCATGTGCCGACCTGACGCAGTCTAGAGAGTTGTGAGGCTAACTGGGGACTTGTACCAGGGATGTCACCAAGAGACTACCAAACCTCTTAGAGTTCACTCTTACCCATGGCTGTTGTTTCACCAGTGGCCAACAGCGATACAGCCAGGAGCAACCTGACGAGTAATGAGAAGGATTACAGAGGGTGGTGGTAATGGACTCTGGAGTGCAGGTAGTTTGTTCACCAATCCTCACAAAACTAAAGTTACTAGAGGAAGGGAACCTAAATCCACTCCACTCCATGTTTTGCTTCTGCTTAAAGTATTTGTCTGCTAGGACAGACTCTAGATTAAATATATATATTTTTTCCTAGCAACTACTTACTTCAAAATGAAGCGACGACACCCAGAGCAAGGACTAGAATATAACTTGAAGTAAGATTCAGAAAAATAAATATTTAAATTTATTTACAGAACTTACTTGGAAATTACAATACTAACATCTTAAAATCATCTAATTACGGATGCATTAAAAAGGAAAAAATATTTGATTTTATATTCCTGCATTTGTTCAGAAGTATGCCTGGTTGAAGTACAACAGCACTATATCAAAAGTCTGGTCATAGGATCTTTAGTCATTCCCCAGCTGTTATGAATTCTAACAGCCTCATTTGCAGCAACTAGGGTTCCAAAATCAAGCTCCAAATGCTACTGCTGCAACAGCATGAAATCCTCCGCTAACCACACACTTCACGCAGAAAAGCCTCAGATTCTTTTTTCATATTGGTGAAATTTTCAGAAGAATCTGAAAGTACTTGTTTGATGATTTGTAAGACATCTAAGCACAAAGAAACAACACTTCTTTTTCCCTATTTCTCAGTTGCTTCCTTAGTGCCCTGATAAATCTTGCTTATTGATGAGTTTTCAACTTAAATATTTCACATTTTACTTAAAAGCATTTTAATGTAGCTTTTTTCCTTTCTTATGTGTCTAAGACTTGCTCCAACCAGATCAAAACTAAAAATTTACAAAGAAATTTGTAAATTTACAGAAATTTACAAAATCTGTCAGCATTTTTTTCTTGGTTTTTTTTTCTTTACTCTTCTTTTTTCTTTAAGTTTTACGACTCGATATCTAGAGACACTGTAAGAATCTGTCCCCCTCCTCTCTTCCAGTTTCTTTGGTTTCCTTGTGGCTCTGCCTACATGTGTACTGCACACTGTGACACGCAGCTGCTGCACCAGGCCAGCTCCAGCCCAGGAGCAACCACTGCCCCGACAGATTCAAACCGAGGGAAACACCATGAAGAAAACCCACATCTGCCTGTGCAGTCTGCAGATGATCTTTCATATACCCTACTCTGCCCAACAGAAGTCAGCTCATTTTTCAGCCTGAACTCTCAAAGTCACACATTCAGGCAGTTATTATTGCAACACTGATGATCAGGATATAAGCAAAAAGAAGAACTGAGAAGCAGAAAGTTATAGTGCTAACTTTGAAGTGAAAACACTAAGCTTCCAAATATTAAATACGCACATGAAGGCTTTCAAGCACTTGGATAGTCATGCTGAAAACAAAATTATGGTCTTAAAATTAGGCATAGAGATAAGGGTTCACAAGAATAAAGAGCTGCATGTAGTAAGATACATGCAATCTTGCACAGTAAGAGAAAAAATACAAAACCTATCTAGTAGTAGTAAGAACTACCGATTTATGTATCTGAATTTTGTGATTTTTGATCATTTTCATCACTGAAATTTGTTTCAGTTAATTTTCCCAGAATATCCTGAGTTGGAAGGGAACCACAACGTTCATCGAGTCCAACTCTTAAGAGAATGGCCCATATGGGCATTGAACCCACAAATTTGGCGTCATTATAGAATCAGGGAATCACAGAATCACAGAACATTCTGAGTTGGAAGAGAACCACAAGGATCATCGAATAGCACCATGCTCTAGCCAACCCAGATAATCTCAGGGTCAATTGATTTAGCAATGTCACAAACAGTGTCAGCCCAGATGACAGCAAATGCATTTAACTTTGACTTTTGACTTCTGCACTTCCAGGTGGGATGGCAAAACTCTTGTTGCAAGAGAAATGAGACCCCTCACAGGTGACAGGACAACATTAACTTCCTTGCACCATCTGTCACACAGCCCAGGTCACAGCACTGAAGGAAACCGCAAGCTCCTGGAAGAAACCAAGAGTGTGGAAAACCACATATTTAAAAGATGGCAAAGTCATTTCAGTGACAACAATCATGCTATAAATATACTAGCGAGAACATCCAGATGCCTTCAACTGCATGCTTCTCCAAATCAGTAAAAACAATTAAAACTACGTACTTTCTGGGAGGATCTGGCTTTACAACAAATCAACAATATTTAGTTGTCAGTGTAGAGCATATGTATGCTCATGCAGATACATATTTTTATATGTACTCTATAATTAGATCAATCCATCAAAATGTTTCTTCCAAATTAACAACTAATTAATTTCCTTGTGTACACTGATCTCAACACTTAGCTGAGCCATTTTGATCACTAAATCTAAAATTTTATTTCTACTTTCTCCCCTTTTCAGGTTGCCCACTACACAATTTTACATTTTATTTTATTTTAAACATATGGAGGTAAAAAAAAATAAAATTGACCACAATGTATCAGCTCCTCAGCACATGTAAGTGAATGTCACCTCACTGACTGCTGTTGGGACGTCACCTCTCTGGGCTGACATCAAACAACTCGCTTCTGCGGTCAAAGGCTGCTTGCTGTACAAATTCTGAAGTAAAATTAAAATTTAAAGACAGAATACTATGCATATCAGACAATTTATAAAATACACGACAAAATAAACCTTATTACAATTTGAATCCTTTACAGAAGCCTTAATGTGTACAGGGGGATTTTTCACAATCCTGCCTGTAAAACACATGCTAATGTCAGGCCAACAAAAGCAGACCCTGTAAGGAAGAGGTTTATTTTGGAAACTGCTTTTAACAATATTTTCCTATTACTTCATAGGAACTTAATCTTTATAGAATTGTAACTTTAAGAGCAGGACATTTAGAACTTGTAGCTTCCTGATCAATATGTGCAATCACCAGTGGGGTTAGCAGATTAAAAGCTGGTATGCAAAAACAAATCCTCAAGGCTAACTAACTGTTCTGTTACTTTAAACATTTCCCAAAGATGTGGGAGGAAGAATGAAAAAAAATCAAACCCAAACACTTTCTTTTTTTTTTTGCTAGTTTCTGAAATTAGAATACACCAGAGGTAATGGAATTAAAATATCAGCATGACACTTGTGAACATAATGGCTGAGCCTGCAATAACATGGATCTTACCTGACAGCTCTGTCTTCCTGAGTGTTTTCTATCTTGCTGTCTTTTAATTACTGAAGAAATTAAAAAGTCTACTGTTAGAAATTTTTCCAACCCCCACAAATTCTTTAGAAGTGTGATAATCTTGTTATCACCACTAAAATCTGAAAAGTCACTTTCACTCATCTTTCCAAAACCCACAGCCTCTTCTCATTCAACATCCTGTTCTTTTCCAGATAATGCCATGCCCTCAGTTTTAATTTTAAACAGCAAAGCTGCTGTAGAGCACTTCACTGTTATATATGCAAACGTAGTCAGATGAAGAAATCTATAAAAATTAACAAATAAGCAGTTAAAAGACCAGTTTTAGCATAAAAATCTTTTAACATGGTCCCTTTTTCTTTTGATACTTTTTCCTTACTCTTTTCATCTAGTGGAATTAAACAGCAGACAATATACAGAAGACTCCTGCTGGGAGTCTTTCCTGCTAAAATACCATACTCTTTGAAGTACACAATTTAATACATTAAATTCCTACTAAAATCACTTTTTGCTGAGATCAATGAAATGCTTTCTAAATGCAAATATAAAAACAAGGGAGTAATGTTCTTCAGACATTGATTTAATTCTTTATTTTATATATCTATTCAATTTTCAATTTCAATTTTCATTATCTTCAATTTTAATATCTTCAATATTTTTTAAAATATTGAGTGTTTAAAAAAAAATTAAGGATTACTAGCTTACTGACCTCTCAATCAAAACACAACAATGTCTTCCTTTAACCAGACTAACTGACTGAAAGAATTTGTCGAGTCACCTTTGTAGTAAAAACTCATTTTTCCTGTAAAGCCTTTTCCAGGACTTGGGACAAAGATTTTCAGAAGAGATAAACACTCTTCTCTTTTTAAAACTGGACAGCATTTAAATTTTCTAACACCTCAAGAAATAGTTCTCTACAAAAGCTGCAAAAGTCTTCTGGCTAACCGCTGACTGCACGGTGTGCCATTTGCTAGACAGCTGGAAAAATCCCTGTTTTACTAGGAGATGCCACGCCCTGTTCCTGGCCAAGTAGCCGTACAGTTTCATCTAGGACTTCATCATTTAGGACAACAGCTGAAGAGTTTTGGCTGGCAGTCTCAGATTTATTTTCCATCAATTCCATCAGTATTAGTCCATCTTCACTTTAGAAATGATTCAGTGTCTTTAAGGCCAGATGCTATTTCCAGGTCCACATTGTATTTTCTGAATCCACAACTTAGAAAAACTCCTCTGCCTTTTGTGCCCACCATTTATCTTTCATAACACTAAACTTTGCTCATTTTTCTTCCTTAGCTGCCTGGTTAGAAGCTTTCTCGTGTTCTTTTTTTTTTTTTTTTTTTTTTTTTTTTTTTTTTTAATGTTTCATTGAGTTTTGTGCAACATGTTCAAGGACACTAGCAGAAAATTAACTGAACCATATCTTTTAATCAAAGTGTCCTGAAGTGTCCTGAAGTTTGTGTCAATGAAGTTTTTGATTTTCACTAAGGCCCTCTGTAACTGCATGCCTGAATTTTTTTCCCTCTGATTCAGCATTCCCTGTCTGGCTCAGTAGATCGATGATAACAGCATCAGGCTCCAATCCAGTTGTTTCATGATGTCTACTGTCTTGAGAAATTCAGTTCTGTCTATTAATGAGTCTGATGTGCAGTCTACACTTGTTAGCAGTGATGTCTGACTCCTCACTACACACAATCAGTACAGCCATTTGCACATCACATAGATCAGGTAATTCTAACTGCTAAGGTGCTGTGTGACGTTATCTGTAACCACAAGAAACAGTTCTGCATTCATGGACATATTCTACACCATTTCATATTTGTAAGTACATGGGAACATTATTGGAGCAGCAAGATTTCATCTAAATCCTTCAGATGATATTCTGGCCACCTGGACCTTTCCCCAAACTTGAAAGCCACAAACAATGTGCCCTGTAAAATCCTCCCCATATGAGAAGTGTGTGATTCTGCTGAAATCCAACAGGAACAGTTCCCTGACTTTACAGGATCTGTCCTCATTAGCACACAGGACTAATACCGATAATACAGTGACCAACCATGTAGCTCTTATGAACACTCTTCTGACCACCTATATGCTTAACTACAGAGCCAAGCACGTTTTCTGGTGGATTTTTTTTAGTGAGTCCAGCTACACATAGATATTATTTATCTTCTAACTTACTCAGTAGAAAACAATTGTATCTAGTTTTTTCCAAGTTTGCCTGACAGCTAGGAGTGAACTTCGCCTGTCTCAGTGTTGTAGCAATGGTTATCAGGAACACAAAGTCTCGACATACCAGAGATCACAGGCTTCTCCGTTTAATGTAAAAAAACGTCAGACCTCACAGAGGGTTTGAAAAGGTTTCTCTGAGGTGCTGAGTCAAAGGCCATGGCTATTCTGCAAATACCAGTAACATGAGGAAGTTGAAAGAAAAGTTCTGGAGGCAAAGTATGTGTTGCTAGTGAAGAAGCAGAGAACTACAGTAGCATTCCCAGAAATGCTGCCAAAACAAGACTGGTTGACAAGCAAAAGTTCAATAAGCAACTAAGAAAATGTGTTCCAAAGGGAAATCAAAGAAATAGGGAAACTTGGGGAATAGGGAGGGAGCCTCTAGAAGGTATCTGAGCTTAATCTAAACTAGAAAAGAATGAATTTGCTGGCACTTCAAAGGTCAGAGGAAAACATTCAAACTGAAGAGGTTACAGAAACACAGTACATGGTTTAAGAGAAGCAGTAATTTCAAAGAGACCTGTAAGTCTCAACTAAATGAAAGGACAGAAGCGGTTAAACTCAAGCAAGAAGGAAACAGCAAAGGAAACGCAGAACAGACAGACTCTCTTTTTAAAGTTTTTCAGAGAAATAAAGCACCCATGTGAAAGCACTCTTCTCTATAAGTCTAGGAAGTGAAATGGAAGAACTAAAATGCCCATTGTTAAAGCATTATTTACACAATATTCTTAAGTGAAAACTTGACCATCAGCAGAATATTGGAAAAGTAGAAAAGACTGAAAGGCATACACTTCAGCAGAGATTGAAGAAAGGCCTGTATTAACAGTCTAGAAGAATTAACAAACAGTAACAAGCGGCTATGAACCAAAAAAAGAGACTGAACAGCATAGGCTCATAAAAATAAACTACCTAGAAGGCTGGTCATCCAGCCACAATTGCAACTATTTGAGATTCTATGAAATGCAGATATAAGAAAGGCTGTCAAAGAAGAAACACAAGAGGTCAAGGGACAATTTAGTGACACCCAAATAGACTTGCTGTGGATTACAACAGCAGATGGAAGTTGAGATGACTGTCTGTGTCTCATGTGCTGCAGAAAAACAAAACAAGTACACAGACAAACAAAAAACACCCATATAAGGAAAGAAAAAACAACTCAATCTGATCTCAAGAAGTGGAAAGAACATGGTTCACAAAATATTGCTATTGAGGACCTGCTTTATAACAATGACAAAGCTTGTTAAGCAAACAAACAAAAAAAAAACAAAAATCAAACACTAAAATTGAAAGGGAGAGCTATAAGCTTACAGATTAAAATCTTTGTAGGTGACCTGAAGACACTATAAAACTCAGAGGCAGAGGCCAAAAGTTAATTAATTCCCCAAAATGACTTGAGAAAGACCAAACAACAACCAGAATGCCTGAATGGCCAAGTAGGAAAGTTTCTAAAAATTATCTTTAATAGAAAATAAAGCCAAAACAACCCAAAACAAACCCCCAAACCCACCAAACAACAACAAAAACACATACACATTAAAAAATAAACCTGGAAGGGTATAATAAAAAAGGATCATAACATTTATCATTATTAATATACAGACTCAATAATGCAGGCCAAGAAAAGAGCTTGCTTGAGAAATTATTTTTAGGAGTATAAAATAAGTAGTAAATTCTTTTTGAAACATAATCAGGAGTTGGCAGCCTGCTAAAGGACTTCTAAGCAAACAGATGATGCAGGTATTAAAAAGAACAGTTAGAGAAGAGCAGACTGTAGCAGAAAGGGTTTGGCTGGGTTTTTTTTGTATCTGTGTTCAGTGTGGGATAATTCTCACTCCAAAATAATCTATACAGCAGAATACATTTGAAGATCTGCCTCACATTGGAGTATCAGTATAAGGCATTACAGACAAAAGCAGTATCATTAAATGTAAAAAAAAAAAGAAAATTACCACAGGCAGACAGGGTTCACCAGAAAAAGCCAACAAGCCTCAAAGGAGAAAGAGCTAAAGCTGTAGTAAGATGTAAGCTCCACCAAAAGTTCCCGAATATACAAAGATGGGAATGTGATGTGTCACCAGTCTCTCCTGGGATCTGTTTTAAAAACTAAGGGAAGTACCAGTAAGTCTGGCATCTACCCTGGTAAAATTTGTTAAAAACAAAGGTACCAAAGTCCTCAGGAAACCTAGGGTGTATGTTGTTTGGCATATCTATAAACAACCTGGGAAAAGAGCTGGATAGCAATCTGACGAAGATGAGGGCCGACTTTGAAGAAACACAACAGGATCACCTAATGGTCACTATGGAGCAAAAAAATGGCAGATGAATTTCAGCTGAGATGTATTTGAAGGGATGTAGCTCCAACAAAGCAGTCCAAATTTTATACACATCACAACAGGCTCTCGGTTGGCTATTAACACTTAGAAATAGAGATATTAGGTGTTTTTCATAGGTAGATTCATAAAAACATCACTTTGGTGCTCAGTAGCAGCCAAAAAATAATCCAAAACGCAGAACATTGGAAAAGAATTAACAAGAGAGAACCACAATGCCACCTCAATGAGCGATGAACACCATAAGAATTCTGGTCCAATCACCACTTCCAAATGAATGCAAAAGAACTAGAAAAGATGGGTTTCCAAGGCTAGTCAAAGCTACAATAAGGTGGCTAGATACTGAAGGAGTAACATTTGGCTTTAAGGTTTCTCTTCTCTGCATGGATTGGGCACAACTGTGCTTTGATACAGCTCTTTTGATGTTTAAAGGTAGTGTCCATCTCAGACCAACAGGAACAACCTCAGACCAGACAGGAACAGCTGTCTGCATGCAAATATGTAGCCGAAATCCCATGAGCCTGTGACCATTCCTCCTATATCATATGCCACAGAATAGAGGATTGACACTTATCCCTGCCAAAAACATAATTAGTGAAATCAGAATGTGTGTGCTTGTATCTTTTATATACGTAATTATGGTCCTGTGCAAACACCATGTACTCAGCCTGAACAGTGAGCAGTTTCTTTACACATCCTTATTTGCCATATCAGCGGTTTTCTCTCTCTTGGTTTATTTTCCATTGATTTGTACCTTCTCATCTTGTTAGCCACATGTATTATAAAATCTGTCAGTGCATACAACTATGTATTTAATAAGCTTGGGTTCAGAGGGCCCACAGAGGGTTAGGAACACGAACGGGACCGTCATGCGTTTCAGTCATCAAGCAGCATCTCAATCTTCTTTTAGGCTGGCAATTATCGACAGTTTTACTTTAAAAACACTTAACAGCCTATGAAAGACAAGACAGTCCAACTCAGTTACTAGGGTAACTAGTGACTACAACACTCAGCCATTGCACTTCTAAAATTGTCCTACCCAGTGGCAGTAACTGACAGCCACAGAAGAAAAGCCATGTCCTAGAGAGCAATGGCAGTTAATTACATTCAGCTCCCTGAAGTGTTGTGTGCTGAAGAGGGAAGAAGCAAGCAAAAGTTTGTACTTGATTAAACAATTTCAAATTATTTCAGCCTCCAGACCTAATTAGCAAGTACTCATATCATTTAATTATTTTTAATGTAAATATAGTGATCAATATATTTTTCTTGTGTGCTTTATTCTATATGTATTGGTTCTGAATTCCTCTCAAAAAAATATGGCTTAATAACTTAGTTTATCTTGTCCTCAAAATCCTTCCTCCTATCCAATAAATGCAACTACTATCTATGCAAATCCCATTACATGAAGATAAATTGAGTAAAACACTTACGAAAAACATACATTTTGCAGTTAAATATATTCAAAATATGTCATTGTTGAAAGACCTCCATCAGTTAAACACTGTGGATAATACATTACTTCACAAGATTCAAAGACAAGTTTTTCAGATTAACTGCACCATAACATGTATTAAAAGTGAAATTATGGCCTTCCTTGTACCCATACAGATCCATGGAATTCTGAAATAGCTGTTCAGACTCATGGAATTCAGAAGTACTCATTCAATTCTCTGAGCTATTTAATACTGACAGTCACATATCTCGGCTGTCACTTTCAAATCAAAGCTAAAAGATAGCTTTCCCTTACCACTTTACTCCTGACATAATAACTTGTAATCAAGAACAAATGTCAAGATAGAACTTACTTAAAAGTAAAGATCACAAAATTTGAACCAGGGAGCACACAATTTTCAGCACATAAGGTTCATTTTAAAGGTCTGTTTAATGAAGAAAAAGGTACACTTAGGCTTCTTTCTCTGATGTGTCTTTTAGAAAGACATTTTGCAAGAATATTCCTCAGATTTAACATATCATCATAATAGAGTAGCATGAAAAATAGTTTTAATATTGAAAAGTCACTACTGTCATTATGTAATTACTTTTCAAGTGTTTCCTAAGGTTTTGCAATTACATACGAAAAACAGTTATTATTATCACAAAAATGTTCTTGAAGTTTACTCCTCTAAGGACACTTGCCACACTCTCATATGTCTCTCAGTTCAACTAACTTCAAAGCAAAGAGATTTTTTTTTTCATTTTTGACTCCAGGATCAGGACCACGTTCTGTAATGGGTATTACTTCTATAATGATAAAATTTCAAATAAAGGTCACAAACAGGTTAACTTACATTTGAAACACAACTGTGCCAAAGAACATCTCAGAAGCAAAACTTCAGACACATTCATAGGAAATAGAGCAAAACTGGTTGTGAAAATCCAGGCATTTCTATTTTGTGTTAGCCGAGGGCTTATTTAACCAATGCTGTTATCCCATTTTATTAAGGCATGGGTAAGAAAATATTAAAAATTGAAGAAAACAAAATCAATCTGGTAAATTGTTTCAGTGTTAAACAGACATCACATCACTTGAAGCAACTTTTTAAAATCCCACCAGCTATCAGTCAGGTTTGGAAATTGCCAAGACTTGCTAGAGCAGGAAACACATCCCAGTGAGAGTCTGTGGCCATTTTCTGACACAAGCTAGAAGGGTGCTAGTGGAGATCACAGGGCCAGCTACTGGTCTGGACAACCTACCACTTCGTAGGTCTTGACCAGAGTAAACTGTTCTCAGACCACTGTGCTACTACGAAGGACCACCACAGTTCCTGCATCAAAGAAATAGAATCTATCCACCTGCCTGGGTATATAAAGCAACAGGACTTATGACAAGCAGCTGAGGGAACTAAGGTTGTGAAGTCTGGAGAAATACAAGTTCAGTGGGGACCTTACCACTTTCTACAACTACCTGAAAAGAGGTTGTAGTGAGAGGGGTCTTGGTCTCTTTTACCAAGTAAAAAGCAATAAGAAAAGAGAAAATGGCCTCAAGTTGTACCAGGGGAGGTTTAGATTGGATATTAGGGAAAACCTCTTCATCAAAAGGGTGAGCAGGCTGCCCAGTAAAGTGGAGTCCCCATCCCTGGAGGTATTTAAAGTACATGTAGATGTGGCATTTGGGGACGTGGTTTAGTGGTGGATTTGTCAGTGCTGGGTTAATAGTTGGATTTGACGATTTTAAGGGTCCTTTCTGACCTAAACAATTCTATGATTCTCTAAGATCAGGAGCACTAGCAAGCAGGTGCTGAGCCAAGTTCAAAGAGCATCTGTTTTCCTAATACAACTCCCTGAAGAAATAAGGTGTCTGAGTCCTCAGCCTGAATTCAGTCTTGCTGAAAAAGGAGATGGGGGCAATCTAGTCTTCCTAGGACCTTCCTGCATGACTGACTGAAGCACTCGCAAATTGAATACAGGGATGTGGAAATTTTACCTGGAATGGGAGGACAGCAATCCCACTTATCCAACAAGTGAGCATGTTCACTAGGCATGCCAAAGCATTTAGGGTCTTTAAAAGGTCCCACAGCACACAGTTAGCTGTGAGGAGGCAGGTGGAGAAAAGCACATTCTAGCTACTTTTGCAAACACTAGTGAGCAGATCTGAAAAGCTGTCAGTCTACATGGGATCTCAAGGGACCATCCGATGATCAAACTCCAGACTAGTTGCACCTGAAGCTATATGGGAAACACACAGGCCAGAGGACCTCTTACCCCAGCTGCTCTCTGGTGTATGCAACCAGAAACCATTGTTCCTCCACTCTGGACCACATCTTCCAGGTAAGAAAAACTTCAAAACCAGAACCACAGATGGTGGAAGAAGTGGATGCTCAGACTAGCAGGTCTGAGAACAAGGCTGTGAGGCCAGTCACAATGGGTGCTGTTTCCTCTGCCTCTCCCAAACACAAGTCTGGAATAGGTTCACACCAGAAACAGGAAGGGGATTTTATATCATCTAGGCACCACTGAGAAAAAGGGTTCTGTTTAGAGACAAAAGATAATGTTTCCATACCGGCTGGAGAAAAAGACAACTGGGAGGGTAAGTGAGACAGCCTCACACTCCTCTGCACAGATGGTGCAACAGGCCCTTCAATTTTCAGCATCATCTGTGTAAGGTTCAGTGTCTGAAGGCTGCTTACTCAAAACACAAAAATAAAAGATCTGGAGAAGAAATGCATGGAGCTGGGGTTTGGGTTTGGTTTTGTTTTGGGGTTTTTTTTCCCAATAGGATCAGGACTGATGCTCAAAGGAAAAAAAAAAGTCAGGGAAAAGGGGTGAAACTGTGTTAATTCACTTATTTTGGGGTCCAAATCCCCCAAAACAGAAACTTAATCTGTTGGCATCTTATCCTCATCACAGATCAATATGGCTTGAGCTATCTCAATTCTTTTAGATATAAGCAGAAGCCACTATGGCAGCACATAACTGTTTGGGATCAAAGCTTGGCTGTGACTGGGGATGCAGGCACAGGATGAAACACTACAGGTGTTCAGCTGCACTTTGTTCCCACACACCCAGCCGCTCAAGAGATCTGTGTTAAGTGTCCGTACCATCATCACCTTGGAGTGACGCATGGTGCAGTCTGGAAGATTCCAGTGACTGCTACTGTTATAACAAGAAGAAGTTTTCTTAATCGCAGCATAAATGCAGGGACTGTGATCTCTGGTCAATGTCCTTAATCTAGAAGACCTCTTGAAGGCTCAAAGAAACCTATTCACCATTTTTATACAAGTTTTAAGATCCTTACAAATGGGTCAGATATATTTTTTCACAACAAGGAACTTGAAACTAATTTAAAAAAAGAAAATTAAGGAAGATAAGCAGACAGGTATTCACAGGTCCAGGGCAGATCCACTATGAAGGTGCCAGCACATGATTTGTGAATTCACATACCTGGCTTGATGTTGCTAAAGACAGCAGACAATTGTAGCCCAATCCTTTGTCTGTCTTATTCCCATTGCACCACAGTAAATAACAGCTCTAGTCAGCATGTTATTTATCATTTCTATCAGCTGCAGTAATAATTAGGAGTTGTGGATCCACCATTTTGAGTCACAATTTGTGACATTTAATAAGTTTTCCATTGCCAGGGTATTCATAAAACTTTAATTTAAAACTTTAATTTATTAAGACTACAATTACAATCCAAGGCAAAGTATTTTTCCAGCATAGCCATACCCGTGGTTTTATCCAATTCTTATTCAGAATTCAGGTTATTCAATATGAAGGATGAAACAGAGGTATGAAAAGTGAGGTTGCCACCAGCACCTCATTAACTTGACAGCTTTCTGTTTCCAGGCTTGTTAGGGACTGTCAAATGAGACAAGCTCGTAGCAGCATTAAAAGTAACCACAGATGTACTGGGAGTGTCATTCGTGAATAAAGGAAGAAGAAGCCCAGACTGACGTAGTACTGAGGAATGAAACCAGATAGAAAGCTAAGCAATTTCTACTTCAGACAGGAAGATACAGCAACCTTTCCGGCCTGACTGAAGAGGTAGTACTGGCTTACAAAAGTCACTCTCAGAGAACCAAAGATATTACTGAAAGGAACACTGAGCAGGGATAGCAATATCCTAAGACTGTATCAAAAAACCAGCAGCTATAGCTAGAAGAATATATTGCAATATGGTGTCTAGAGACACTAAAACAGAATTAGAAAGATGGGATTTCCACATGGAACATTTTAATAGGGGACTTGAAAGCAGAACTGTACATTCAATTATAACTGAAATTATGAAAAGAAAAGGCATTGTAAATACACAGTGTTTATTTTGAATTCTTTCTCGTCTTGGTAGTAGCAATAATCTGGCAGAATGAGTTTAAGAAGAGGTAGGTACCTCCTGGGCACAACAACCACAGCATCAAGTATGCAAACAACCTCTGCTTGTCCTTCAATTAGTGAGGATTTTCCTACTTCATTACCTTTGCTGTGGCTTAGCTTTCTTCTTGAGGGAATGGATATACTAGAGTTTGAAAGCAGCACAGCAGATGCTTTGGCTTACTTTCACTCTACAAGGATTCCAAGGAATGCTTTCAGACCTTGAGTATTCTTCGACTTTAGGAAAACAGTTGGTGCTCCTAAACCAAAAAAAGCTGTAAATTACACAGAGATGATCTCAAAGATTTCCTAAAATTGAGAGTACAAATGATCTTGTATTATGGCTATATTATTCTATGCAATTAGGTTTTAGCAGAGAATCTCATGAATACACATATAAAATCCCATTGTCAGTGTGGTGACCTTTTGCTGTGGACAGATGAATTTTTCAGACCCAGAGTGGTGAGAACATTACCAGAGGTATGTATCAGATGCTCTTATACAGACACCTTACCACGTGAAACACTGCAGTGAGAATGATGAAACATGTCTTCTAAAGCTACTTTTTCCTCATGGACTTGGAAGACTTTTCTCCCTTTATTTCAGAATGAGATTATGATCCTGGAAATCTGGAAGGGCTTGGCTGGTGTCAAATTTTTACCAGAAACAGGAAGGATTCATTTTAGGAGTAACACCAATTTGAGGGAAGGAAGATTTGCTGTCCTTCTGGCCAAGGGCCCAAAGAAATGGCACATGCAGTTCAAACCCCAGAAGGCCCAGAGGACTCTCCTGCTCCTGTTCTCTTTGCACAGACAGTTCCCTGCTAGCCAGGTTGGCAGCTAAAAAGTTTCATATACTTCTTCAGAATCATGCAGCTACCTCTTCTTCCCTGCAGATCAGCTGCAGGTAAATTCAGTCAGTCTGATGACAGAAAACCAGTTCCTGCAAAACGTACATTCGCCATGTCAGAGGTACACCTCGCTAGTTAATTGTATTCCCCTCTTAAGCACGTTTGACTACTCCCGTTTTTGCTACAGAAGGTATTTGGGCATGTCAGTGAAGCAGCTGTGCAGTCAATCTTTAGTTCTTTAATTTATGAATCAGTAAAAAGGTTCAGGAACCATAACTGAGCCTACCAGCATGATTGTGAGCTTTTCAGGAACTTCAAAGAAGTGGTTGGGGGGTAACTAATACTTCTGCTTCACAACAGTAGCTAACCCAAAGTCATCTCGGGTGCTTTAGAAGAGGGAAGGCAACAGAATGCCACACTGCAGAAGCACTTTTTACTCAACACATGGTCCACTTGGATAATGATACCATCAAGAAGCATGCATCTACATACCAGCATCAACACATCAACAACCGCATTTCAAGAGCTTTACAAAGTCACATGTAATAGCAAGAATTTGTGAGGGAGATAAGGAGATAAGGGCTGCAGACTAACATTAAACACCACATAGGAGGCTTGCAGGTTTTGAGCAAGAGGCATACGAATGTATCTGACAGCAGATTGGTGAACTTTGAGTTTTGGGAAAAGAAACAGATAGAACATCTTGACAGACTTAGATCTGCTCCCACTTACACCACAAGTGCTAAAAGATTGCAATATCCCTGAACTGTAGATTTTTATTTGCAGCCTGTATCTACGGACAGGACACTTTTTATGTCTAGAAAAATACATGGATAAAGGAAAGTTATGGTCTTCCAATAAATTGTGCAATTTGGGCATCAACCCTGTCATCAGTCAGAGCTCTGTTTAACCATGTAAGAAACAAAACATCACAATTTCAGATAACTCAATTACACTCATGTCTTATATTAGGAATTTAAAAATGGTGCTTTTTTAATCTCCTACAAACTGCAGTTAGAATAGGTACGCTCTGGTCAGAGACAAAACTATTCTAGATTCCACTAAAAATGGTCATAAGTTGTTAGTACTAAAAAGGGCAAGAGGGGCGAATAGTGAGTTTGTCCTACATATTATATTGAAAGAACAATATAATAGAAAGAAAATGAAGCTGACCTCTGGCATTTTTAAATGGTGGAAAGTTTTCACTGGTTTGGAAAAATAATTTACTCTCTATCGATTAAAGCAGCAGCTAAACATGGATGACTGATCTCATTTTGCCAGTTTGCAGTTATCGCCAGGTACGGAGAAATACAGAGGATACTCTGACACAGGAAATTCAAAGGTTGATACTATCAGTACATTATTTAAAACTACAAGCTGTGAATGGTCATCTTTCGTGCAGACTCTGGGAGTTTTATATCTAGTGTTTGAGGAGATAGAATGCTTAATTCCAAAGGTCAAAATCACAATAGTTTTCTGAAACAAAAGCAAAATCTCCCAAGAAACCTCTCTCAGTAATAATAGCGGTACATTGTCTGAAACAAAGGTAATCAGGTTTCCAGGCACACTTTGTAAGTAATCTTGTTTACTGTAATTTTGCAATAGCTTTAATAAATTTTTCATCTAAAATCAGGAAGGTTATAGCTTTTATCCTGACAGGTTGAAATAGCTGAGTAAGTGGAATACATCCCTGTGTGGCTGGCTGTGTTTGGGAACACTTAAGAATACATTGCCACAAAAAAAAAAAAAAAAAAAAAAAGGAACTCAGACATCACAGTGATATATTTTAACAACTAAATAAAACATTAAAATAGAAGGAAAGTCCCTCACTTCCATTGGTTTCTAAGTTCTTTTAAGAAAGCCTAGATCATAAAAATGGTTCATGCTTCATGAATATCCATCTTAACAATGTCCAATCCCACATTCCATGTTCTAAGCCGTTCCTTGAAGTACAAGCAAGAAATACAAATCGAGTGTTATGGTGAGTCATTTTGGAGTTTTGCTTCCACAACAGGCTTAAATAATTTTCAGTAAAATCTTAACTGCTTTGTATAGAATCTAAAGGAAACAACTGTTAATACTTCCTTTAACTTCAAATGCATATCACAGACCTACACAGAACTATCCCACTTCACTTCCTTTGCACCTTCTCTACAAAATTAAATCTTCTGTCAAAACAGTCACACACGTACAAATTGTGCAAACTAAAGGACAAGGATATTAGTACTGCCTTTTGTGGCTCAGGTGCTCCTAACTGCATGTCCCTTTTAAATCATCAGGCACAAAAAAATGACTAAGATTCCACTGCTATATAAAATGAGTATTCTTTATGCAGATGTGGAAGAAACATATCTAAACCTTCAGTGGTTTTCAATTAAAATTCAATATTTTAATCACAAATGCAACCAGAAGCTAGACTATAATAAGGCGCTTTTAGGTGAAACTCTGGGCAGGGCTCCAAAGGATTTTGTCCAACATTCTGTGGCTCGAAATCCATATAGGCAAGCTTTCTCTCTGCCTGAAGTTACTTTCATCTGTCGACTGGAAACTTTAAGGATGAGCCCCACCTCTTTCTCCACTCACCCATCCAGTTGTTAGCTACAGGAAGATAAAGGCTCAGGAAAAAGGTTTTAAAAGCATTTTTTTCATTTTCCGGTATGTCTGGAATTCTAAATGCAGGCTGAACTATAAAAATTCACTCTTTCTGAAGTAGGAATGCCTGGCAAGATTCAGCCAGCTCACAGTTTTGTTTCCATAACTTTGAGCAGTCCCTTGACCCGGGTCCAGTGTTATGCCCACCGTTGTTACTGTAAATGATTTACCTCGAGAAACAGAATTACCAAAATAATGACAATCTTTGGATCATACCACAACTGAAGGTACAAAATTTAGTGCTAAACACTGTTAAGCCCAAATTCTGCCACCTTGACTGTAGGTGAGTATGGTGTACATCTCCACACCCAAATACGCCTCAGCATATGCCTGATGGACTTCATTTCCACCTTCCATTGGTCCCTTCAGTCCTGATGGACAAGCACCCAAGTTAACACATGAGAAAAAAAATAAGTGGTCAAACCTGTATTTTGTACACAGAGCTCCAAAATTCAAACACTTAGACATTAAGCAGCTGAATTATAAGGCATCACCATTACTAGCCTCACATTAGCCCTTTATAACTGTTCTGTACTTAACAGGAATGGCACTTGAAACAAAAAAAGCTCAAAACACAATACAAACAGTAACAGGAAATAAACCACCAACTGATTCGAAGTTCAGCTAATCCTGCAAGCAGTTCCTGCAGTTTTTAAGGCAAAAGTTTGGTCAAGCAAGAAAGCAGGATTCTCTGTATAAGCAAACACTAGCTGCAGCGCCTCTGGAAGAGAATCCATTAGATTATACTAACCTACTTGTCCTCTCCTTTAAAGACCACTTGCTCTATTCAATAAACATTACGCTTTTCAAGAGACCATTAGAAGACTATTTTTTTATAAAAGAGTTTGAGACCACTCAAATCCCATTCTTTACTCCAGAAGTATACAGTAATACCAACGCCTGCCTCTAACCACTAACAGCAGGAAAACTGTGAGGAGCAAGAATTTTACTGCTTTCTGCAGCTTTTCCTTTGCGTTCAACGGAAGGGCAAACGCCATCGATTTCTGGGGGAGATAAACTGATACCGACTGTCATCTGCCTCTGTGACATATTTTTCCTCCCAAAACCTGGAAGCCCCGCACTGGTCATGTAGAAAAGGGATCCGACCAAACTTCACCTTCCTTAAAAACGAGTGCTGCGCTGTCCCAAAAGCTTCCTTGAGAAAATGGGTCAAACGCTAGAAAATGGTATCGGGGAAGAGGGCGCGGGGGGAAGAGTGTATAAGGAGGGCACGGCCCCTGCTTACTTGCCCTTAAAACACTACTTTTGATACGGGTACCGACTGCATCTTTGTGCGGCGATTTAAACCCTGCCACTACAAAGGCCACCACGGCCAAGCTGCTAGTTGGAAGAGAGCGGAGCCAAGGAATTAAGTGAATTAAACTCGATGCGCTTGTTGACTCAGTTTTCGCTCCATCAGCCGCGCGGCCGCTGCTCCAGCGTCGCTTCCAAACATCGAGCAGCAAAGTTTGGGCGGGGGTTCCCCGGCCCCCGCCGCCACCTCGGCGCCTCCTGCCACCAACTTTCCGCCGCAGGAGCTGCCCCACCGGCTCTCACCCGCCCCGTCCCGTTCCGCCCCGCCCGGCTCTGTGCAGCCTGGCTCGGCGGAGGGCGCCGAGTGCGGGGATGCCAGCGAGGCGACGGGAGAGAGGATGCCGGATAGCGGCAGCGGGGATACCCGGCGATGGCGCGGGTCCCAGACTGGGAGGGTGTCTCTTACCAGCCCGGAGGCGAAGAAGACGGCTAGCAGGGCCAGACAGGCGCCCATCACGATGAGGAGCAGGAAGACGATGAGCGGGTGCTGCTGGCTCATGCAGTAGTAGGACTCGTAGAGCCAGTCCCGGGAGCGGGACTGCTCGGTGCTCGCCCCGTAGCCGCCGCCCGCCTGCTCTGCCCGCTCCAGCAGGTAGC
>VZRE01012488.1:30383-139112 GCA_013396775.1 Cephalopterus ornatus
CTCCGCCCCGGCGCCGGAAGGTGCCCGAGGGGCAGGGCCACCTGCCCCCGCCTGCGTGCGGCCGGGAGCTCTCGCTGCCCCGGCGGGGTTCGGGGCTGCCGCAGGTGCCGGTGGTGCCGGCGGCCGTCAGGCGAGAGCGCTGCTTGAGCCGCTCTCGAGCCCGCCCCCGGCGGCCCCGGCTCTGCCCGGCTCTGCCCGGCTCCCAGCGGGGCCGCCGCAGCCTTCGCGAGGGTGCGTGGCAGCACCTCCCGGCTCTAGAGGTGCATTTCTACATTTGGAAATTTCTTTGAAATTACTCCCACGGGCGGAGGGCTCTGCAGGACTGTTTCGCAGGGTACCGATTCCGGAGGCGGAATCTCCTTTTTAGAAACCGTACCTCGATTTTTTTGTCAATGCCAGCATTCAAATTAGGAAGAAGCATAACATACATTTTCACCGGCTTACCATGTTCTGAAGGACTTTGGTATTTCTAACAAAGCAGGCACTGGAAACATGCTGGACATATAACACACTAAAGTTACGTATCTGTCATGCACAGCATTGACTGACTGAAGTTTTGTAAGCAGATATAGGCAGGTCTGCTTCCCCAGCCCATTGCCTCCCTGAATGTCCTCCCCACAGGACAAATCCCTCTCTGCCCTACTCTCTAGCCTCTGTTGTTGCTTTGCCACATCCTTAAACTCCTAGAGACCACCTAGATCTGATCTCCCAGCAGAGGAAGAGCCTAGAGCAACACGGACGGTACTGGGCCTGAATGTCCCAAGGGTGTCTCCTGATGACTGGAGTAATGTTAGGAGCAAGACAGACTTGGGAGTACTGCAATACTACAAAAGGTGAAAAACTGGAGCTAACGTAAATGGTCATCATAAGTCAGTCATGCAAGTCAGTCATCATAAGTTAGAGACTTAGAACAGAGGGCTAACCACTAGCTAGGTGGAAGAGAAGGCAGTTAACTAAGATGATATAGACCAAAACTACATGTACTATTAAGTAAATTATATTTAATGCCTAATTTCTGTGCCAACGTTAACATTTTTATCCAGAAGAAGAAGAACTACATCATCCACAAGTGTAACAAAGCCAAGAATCCGATAGTACATATAGATCAGAAGCTCTGTCCAAATATTTGCCCTGCTTAGATTCCTTAGGTTTTAAAGAAGGATAAGACTTGAGCTTTTCTGCCCCCTCTTCGTCTCCACTGGCTGGATGGAAGAAGGGCTCCTTGCCATTCAGTCTTCCTTCCCCTGAAGGTGTTTGCTGGGGCAGGAGGAACAAATGAAGCAGAAGTGGAAGGTTACAACTGCACCCACTGTTCTGGGAAAAGACAAAAAACTCTCAGAAGCAGCAGTGATATTATTGAAGGATGAACACAAGTCTATGTGGGGAGAACATTCTGGCAGAATTAATTGCTGGGAAGGAGTTAGTAGAGGTGGGTGTGAGAATTTTTGCAACATGAAAAGGCTTTACTTGCAGTCACTTTAAAAATTATGGAGTTGGCCACCCTCACTCTCACACACACATATATAGTGAGATAACCATGAGGAGTTTAAAAAAAATCAACAGAAAAAAAACAGAATTACAACATAAAAATTCTTTTAAAAGCAGATCTCAGTATTTGGTACTTGATGGCATCTGAGTTTTGATCTCTCGAAGATGGAAAGACCAATATCCCATATACACTTAAGAAAATTACAAGAATAATTACATGATCCTGCATGTACTCACAAAAACGCAGAAGATCCGAACAGGCTAAATTAAGTATGTTCTCTGTTCCATGTGTACAACAACCAAAAGTATTTGAAACTTAGACAGTATGTTAATACAGATGACAGAATTGGTTGTCTTTCTTCTCACAGCTTATTCTGCTTTAATAGCTTTCTACTACTTTCCACCTCCCTGAACTTGAACAGGAAAGGCCATTCCAAAGAGTTTACCATGATGATCATGTAATTTGTTTGTTATTTCAGTAAGATCTTATGCATGTAACAACTAATTCCTCATTGTATTAGTCTCATGCAATTTCTCAGGAAATAAAATTATAATTCCACAGCAAAAACTTAATTAAGCCAAAGGTTGCCCAGTGGCATCTCATGCCTTTTCAGAATGAAGGGATCAGCATAAGTCTCTTCCAAAAGACTAGACATAAGGTGCTTCAACAGCAGAGCAAGAGGAAGTAACAAGATAACAAGAGGAAATAAAATGATCACTTTTCAAACATCACCTCCTAAGGGCACAGGAGAAGACAATTCCTAAATACTGCAAGTCAAGCAGGCAGGACAGAAGGCCAGCTTGGCTGAACAGAGATCTGCTCTTGGAAATAAGTTAAAAAAGGAAGATATATGCCCAGTGGAAGCAAGGACACGTGACATTGGAAGTATTCAGAGATGCTGCTTGCCGCTGTAGGGAGAAAATTCATTTGGCCAAAGCTCAATTGGAGATGAAGCTGGCCAGAAACGTGGAGGACAATGAAAAGAGGTTTTTTTTCAAATGTATTAATGGCAAAAGGCAGTATGGAAATATTATTGGCCCACTACAGGATGAGGATGGTCACTTCACAAATAGAGATATAGAAAAGGCAGAGGTGTTTAATGTGTTTTTTGCCTTTATTTTCAACACGGATCAAAAGGGTATCAGTGCCCTGAGCTGGAGGACCATGGCTGTGAGAATGATCAACTCCCAGCTAACCCTGTACTTTTATGGGATCTGCTGCTTCAGCTGGATCCCTACAAATCTATGGGGCCTGATGGGATTTATTCAACAATCCTCAAAGAGCTGGCTGATGTCATCTCAAAGCCTATCTTGATGATTTTTGAGTGGTCTTGGGAATCCAGAGAGGTCCCAGTTGACTGGAAGCTGGCGAATGTTGTCCTGATTTTCAAGGAGGATGTGAAGGAGGACCCTGGAAACTACAGGCCTGACAGTCTCACTTCAGTGCTTGGTTAAAATGTGGAAAAAGTATTCTGGGAAGTATTGAAAGACATCTGGAGGGCAACACAGTCATCAATTGTGGCCAGCATGGCTTCTTTAGGGGGAAGTCCTACTTGTGGAACCTAATTTCCTTCTACAACAGTGTAACCCATCTAGCTGATCAAGGGTAGCCAGTAGATGTAATCTTTTTGGACTTCAGCAAAGCTTTTTGCCAGATTCTGCACCTGGGACAGGGCAACCTTGATTATCTGTATAGACTGGAGAACAAGAGGCTGGAGAGCAGTGGAGACCTGGGGGTCCTGGTCGATGGCAAGTGGAATATGAACCAGCAGTGCCCTGGCCGCCACGAGAGCCAACCGTGTTCTGGGGGACATCAGGAAAAGCATCACCAGCCGGTCCAGGGAGGAGATTGTCCCACTCTGCTCTGCACTGGTGGGACCTCACCTTGAATATTGTGTGCAGTTTTGGGCACCACAGTATAAGAAAGATATAAAGCTATTAGAGAGCGTCCAAAGGAGGGCAGCAAGGATGGTGAAGGGCCTTGAAGGGAAGCTCTATGAGGATCAGCTGAGGTCCCTTGGTTTGTTCAGCTGGGAGAAGAGGAGATTGAGGAGAGACCTCATTGCAGTCTACAACTTCCTTGTGAGAGGAAATGGAGGGACAGGTTCTGATCACTTCACTCTTGTGACCAGTGACAGGACACAAAGAAATGGCAGGAACTTGTGTCAGGGGAGGTTTAGGTTAGATATCAGGAAAAAATTTCTGACCCAAAGGGTGGCTGGGCACTGAAACAGTTTCCTCAAGGAAATGGTCACAGCACCAAGCCTGAGAGTTAAGAAGCATTTGGACAATGCCCTCAGGCACATAGTGTGATTCTTGGGGTATACTGTGCAGGGCCAAGAGTTGGACTCAATGATCCTGGTAAGTCCCTTCCAACTCAGCATATTCTATGATTCTGTGATATGTTTCCATTAGACTCCATGTTTTCTTGCCCAGCTGATGAAGTTACCCTCTGTACTTTCCCTCTCCAAACTAGAAACCTGTGTTTTTCAATTCTTTTTCAAACTCCAGCTAGAAACATTCCACATCTTAATTTCTAAAACCCTCATCAGTTCTTAGAGCAGATATATAGATAGAGGCAGAGGTTCAGTGAAAAAAAACCACCCCATATTGTCCTGTATGTAAAGACTGCAACATTCTATATACAGACAATGTAATTGAAACCATGAGTACCCAAATCTGAATTTGAACTTCTAATTTGAATGCTCTACTTTTTATTTAACATATTAACACTTTCTTTTTCCCCCAGGGTGCATTTAATTAAATGAACATTATTGCAGTTAAATGACAATTATATCATTGGTAAAGTGGAAATGTCATAAGTTTTTAGAGACAAATTACCCTAGGTAGCCTAAAATAAACATACGCACTTGGCTCAACCTGAAAGTTTGCTGTGCCTTAGGAAAAAGGAAAGTACAGTGAATTTCATAATCCGAGGTTGAAAATCAAAGGATTTTCAGAAAAAAAACACCTCTCTATGTATTCTACCTTATTTCTCTAAAAGAGGGAAAAAAGCAAAGCTAGCACTTAAGATTGTCAGAAACTATCTCCTGCATACCCTTGGGACTCCAACAACATCAAAGAATTTGTTCCTTAGCCAGCTGGTGTTTAAGCATCTGTTGTACCCCTCTGGCAAAGGAAAATAACACAGAACAAAAGGTTGAGGTCCACAGCTGCTTGTCAAAGCAACCATGTGCCGTGGGCATTACACACTGCAGTAGCAGATTAATTTGAGAACTTCTATTTGAACTATCTCTGGAGGTCTCTTCCAGCCTCAACTGTTCTGTGATTCTGTTGTATCACAGCTTTTTACTAGTGTCTCCATCACCTCTTTCCTTCATTTTCCCTTCCCTGTTGTCTTCTCCTGCATAAGTGTTCTGGTCAGGGATACAGACTAGCTCTCAGCAGAGGGAGAAGAGAGACAGATCCTTTGCTCTCAGCTAATCTGTTCATCTGTAGGACATCCCTAGCCATGGGTAATAAATTGCATGGAAAAAATATTGAATCCCACAGTCCTTCAACATAGCGAGCACCTAAAAGACCCATAACAATGGGCCTGAGCAAAACATTACCCACAAGTCCACTGGTGGTCAAATTCCCCTCCTCAGCAGGTGGCCAACAAAGTTGCCATCACTATAGTCTTGACACTGTACTGCCACTGCCCACATCCATCAAGCTACCACGCTGAGCCATTGCAAGTCATGTTGTCCTACCAGTGAGATTACATATAGCCAGCGGCTGAATGGCACTTCCAGAGCTTGGATGTGGCAGCATGGCCAAAGGCAAGTGAACCAGCCCTGCTTAAGGCTGCTCTTGTGAGACACCAGCCCATGAGCCATCCCTGCCATAAAAACAATACATTAAAACATCTAGCTTGACCATGATTTTATTTAGAAGGGTAGTATTAAATTCTCTGCAGGGGACCTGGCTCTCCCTGGAACCTTGAAACCCATAGGCTGAGAAATAGAAAACCTCATGGGCACTACTTAACAACATTATCTTCTCCATCGGGGATGCATAACTTTTTTATATTATTTAACACTGAAGACTGCCGATTTTTACTGAATTCCTCTGGATTCATGTTACTGATTTCAGTTAACAGGACTTGCTCTCTCAAACCTTATAACTGCAGCTATGCACTACTATTGCTCTTCAAAAAATGATGACAGAATTTCTTACAGAAATATGTTTGATTTCACACACCTGGAACCAGCTGAAATTCACTTTTGATTTAGACACAGACCTGATTGAGGTGTTTAATGTTGTTATTTAAGGTGCTAAATTGCAGTCTGACTGATCTATAACTCCTTGTGTAATTTTTCTCCCTAGCCCTTTTGAAGGTAATGTCTAACTTGGGCCTCTCTAAGCTTCCATAAATTTTTGAGAGCATTTACTAATAGGTTCTGAGCTCACTGAAGGCACTGCTTGAGATCCAGATGATCTAAAAGTACCTCAGTAATCATCCCTCTTCACAGAGTCACAGAATCACAGAATATCCTGAGTTGAAAGGGACCCATAAGGATCATCAAGTCCAACCCTTAGCCTTGCACAGGCCTGAGAGTATCAACCAAACTCTTCTGTCAAGCTTGGTGTTGTGACTACTGGGGAGCCTGTTTCAGTGCCCAAACACTGTCACAAGAGGCTTCTAAGAACAAGAATTTCAGGGTGACAAAATGGATTTGGTTTTATATGGTTGTCAAAATAAGTTTGATAATTGGCAATAATAACAAATTATGAGGAATATCGATCCTGTTGTTTCACAAGTACTGTCAGTGCAAGGCAGAGATTAAACAAAAATACAATACAAAAGGCAGATTATGGCAAAATGTGTTTCTTGTGTCTTCCACTGAATCATAATATGTGGCTATATTTTTTTCCTCACAATTTGATTATTGGCATGGTTTATTCTTTATTTTCACTCAGTTGGGATCAAGATTGGTCCTAAGTTTTTAATGGATTTAAAGTAATTGATTTCTTGAGTAAAACGTGAGACAATTGATTCAAAGCCCACTGACTCACACAACACAATCTACATATTCTCCCTTCAATAAGGAAGGCACACATATGGTAAAATTAATTTGGTTTTAGACATTTTATTATGATCTTTTGTTATTTATGATCCATTTGCACAATCCACTGAAAGTAAAACAAAATTCATCTAAAGCAAAACTAGAATTATGCAATGCTTCAGAATTGCTGTAATGATCAAATCTGGTGCATTGCACTTACTGACCCTAAACAGGTTAATCGGGTTAATTCATACTACAGAACAGAGACACATAAATCTAAATATAAAACAGACAGTTAAAATAGAGAAATGCAATACATTCATATCAAAGAAAACCATATTCATATGTATCTAAAAAGCCATTTTTGCAAATAATCTTTCATTGTTTCAAATTTTCGCTCAGTAGTTTTCATAGTTATGTTAAAGGAAATTTCCTCCTAACAGAAGCTGCTAGTGAAAGTGCAAATTGATGGTACAATCCTGCAAAATTCAAGATATGATCCAAGCTCTCAGAATACTTAAAAGCAAACAAGACTCTGTGCTTGTTAATTCTGAGATTTCTGTGAGAGTTTTCAAAAGCTTAGAATTAATCAGTGAAATAGGTTTTTGCAAGACAGAATGACCAGTATTTTCCCTAAATGACAAATTTACTACTTTTAATTTTATAGTCTTGGCTCCAAGAAATTCAATCTGGGCTCATGTTTTTATGATTATTGTGCTATTATTTATTTAATGGCCAAAGTTTTGCATAGACCAAGAAAGGAATACCCTAGGAAATGTTATCAACAAGTTAATATTTAAATTGGATTGGACTTAAGCACTAAACTACAGAAGAGTTGAACATCACATCAGATTTGGATCACAGGTAAATTTTATCCATAATTTTCCCACTTGCCAGGGCTATACTGTCTCTCCTCCTCCTGCAGAGGTCCCACATTTCCTGCTCTCTTTCTTCACAGCTTCAGCATGTTCTGACAAACAAATGCCACATGCTCCCTTTGGAAATGGAGCTGGCACTGCTTGCTTTCAGACCTCTGCTGTGCTACTTAGTGACCTTAGTAAAAATGTGTTAACCACAGATGGTTTCCAGAATTGTGTGAAGCACTGCAAGGTAATGGTTTCATCTGCATAAAGAGCACCCAGCTGACAGCAGAAAGTTGTAAGAATTGGTAATGTTCCAGGATCCAAGTTTGGAGAGTTCTGCCAAGAGTAATGGATCCCAGGATTTTGGAGAAAGTGTTATTTCTGGAGTGAAGCAGGAGGGACTGAGCTGCTACTGAGGATAAGGGGTCACTCTGACCATGAAATCCCCTGGTATTGGATGAGTGATAGACGGGGGTGCTGGGGTTCAGGAGGCTGAAGTGATTTTCTTAAGGGAGGCTTTAGTTGTGTGGTCTGAGTCAGGTCCTGGCACACTGTCACACCTTAAACATAGAGATTGTGGGTTGACAGCACAGCCCAACCCTACCACGGCCAGCACTAAGGAATGGGGAGCTGTAGAGTAAATGTCATTGGCAAAGGCAGTCCAGCCCTTTGCCTCACTAATGAAGCCTACTTCATGTTGGGAGCACTTCTCTAGAGAACATGAGGATTACCAGGTCTTGTTGTTTTGGAGGAAAGGTATTGATATTAATCAACAAAATATTCCAACTTCAGAAGTTTTCTTCAAACCAGCTGATTGATACACAACTGCGTATCACCAATGTGTGTTTGGAAGAGAAGCTTGTGAGTGGCTGCTATAGCAATCTCTCTGAGCACCATCTTATCGCTAGGAGTCTTTGTGTAAACTTTTCCATCAAGAAAAACCTCAAGATCTCAAAAACTAAAGTGCCAGAAACCTATCCATTTCACAGGAGCTTTCTGTCTCCTTAGGACTGAAAGAAAATTCACAGTTGAGGTTTTAAGGGACCTTTGAAGATTGTCTAGTCTGACAGGATTAGCAGCGTCAGCTAGAGGAGGTACCTCAGAACCATGTCCAGTTGAGTTTTGAATACCTCCAAGAAGGAGAGTCCACAGCTGCCCTGCACAACCTGTTCCAGTGTTTGATCACCTTATAGTAAAAAAGCTTTTTCTAAACAACATTTTTTCTTGCATGTTGTCTACAACGCCTCTTGTCCTTTCACTGAGCATCACTGAGTCTATCTCCATGTTTTCTGTTCTCTGTCCCCTGTCACGTATTTATACACACTGGAAAGATCCCCCTTGAACCTTCTCTTCTCCAAATTAAACAGTCTTGACCTTTCCTCAAAAGACAAATCTTCCAACTGCTTAATCAGCTTCATGACCCTAGTTGAACACGCTCCAGTATGTCCATGCCTCCATTGTACTGAGAAGCCCAGAAATGGACCTAGCTCTCAGGTGTGTCTCATCAGTGCTGAGAAGAGGGGAAGAATCATTTCTGTCAACCTGCTGGGCAGTAGGCTATTGTCCTTCCTTGCCAGAAGGGCACATTAATCTCTAACCTTCCAGTCCCTTTCTACCCAGATGCTTTCCAGACAGCTCATGGTATCATATATCAGGTAAAGACATGTTCTTAAATCATGTTGCACTGTTATATGAATCCTTATTGATTGTTTGCATTATGGTAGGATTAAAAGAATTAGTTTATTAATCCAAATGTTTACAATGTCTTTCTATTTTTTTCTTTTGGTTCCCGAGCCTTTATTAGGTATGTTTACTAAACTTCACATATGTTTTACCTCAAATAGCTGTGAAAAAAAATTCTGAGTTTCTGAAGAACTTTGATCACTAGGAAAGAAAAGTAACACAAAAACAGAGACATACTTTTTCTACTTATATAAGGTTGAAATATTTTCCACAGTGTTTTTTAGCAAACACTTAGCATAATACAGTACTTTTCTGTTCCTTCTCAGTATCCAGTTCATCTGACCAGCACTAAAGTTTTCTTTTTAGAGATACACATATTGATCAATGAGTAACTGATTGTGGTGTTACGCATATTTTTATTTAGTGTAGGTCTCAGTTATAATGATCAAAGATTTTTGTTTTAATAAGCAACTATTTAGAACTTATATGACTGTAACAAATGTTTTCAAAGAAATGTTAAAATCCAGCAGTCCATCTCACAGACATAAGAAAGCATCCAGTAAATGAGTTTTTAGGTTAAAAACAGAATAATCTCGGTCATGCATTTTATACCAGTACTGTCAGTCTCATGCTTCTCAGATGCAAGTTTATTGGACATATGAGTGATTTGAATTGTTCCTGTAAAACCACCCATGACAGTTTGAAATAACCAACTAATGAACTGCTCTTGAAGCCATGCTAATTAAGTGAACATTACACTATTGTGATTATGATATGCTTACTGCAGTAAATTATATGTGATAACTATTACTATACTCATATGATAGAATGCTTCTACACCACCTCATTTTCACTTTTAGGGCACAACTAGGAATTCTTGAACCAATAAGTTATAGACTTTTATGTATAAGTTAAATCAAAATAATATACAGTGGGAAAAAAAATCCTAGCAATTATATTGCTAGGTAAAAAAATCCAAGGAATCCGCTAATTAAGGGCTATTAAAATTTATAATCAGAGTTAAAGAGCTTGTTAGGGAAGACTCAAATGTGTTAAACCAGTGGGATTATTATCCTATACATGTACTGTTCTTATGTGCCTTCTGTAATCTTCATGACCAATAGGTAGGAACTTGTGCAAGACAGTATAGGCAGTCTTATGATTTTTATCCTTGTAGAAAAGAGCTAATATTTAGTCGTAACTAATTATGGCAGTTCTCATCCAAGTTATTTTATGATAAAGTCCTGTTTCATTATAAGCTCCTAATGTCATACCTCCTTTATAGAGTTAAATTAAATTTCCATGTAGGTCTCTGGCTGAAAAAAGCCCCAAATTTTTCTTTTGATCATGGAAGAGTAAATGTTTTGTGATGCCAGTAATTTAGCTATTGACATGATTTTCCACTAGCAGCGTGTTTTCCTATATCTGCATTCATAGTGTGTTATCATCCATCAGTTGAGTTGTGTATAGTCAGACTGACCATATACTCATTGATTCAAACCAGTACAGCATTTAAAATTGATATGCAGCTAAAGGCAGCAAAATAAATAAAACAAATGTGATAAAGAAACCTTTTAAGCATATAAAATATGGACAGGACTATATCACTATATCAAGTACTAGTTAAAAACAAATTTGAGGCTTTGGAAAAGAAATGGAATTTATAGAGCAAGTCACTACTTTCACTTTTAAAGATAGTCACGGAATAACGAAAAAAGTAGATTCAAGAATAAAGAACAAGCAACAACTTGATGATGGCTATAAGAAACCATTTAGGGATCAATATGTAACTTGAACATTTGTTCAAAGTCCAGCATCAGTCTCCTGCTGAGTGGTAAAGTCTAAAGAGAGCAATAGACTGATGAAGAAATACAAGTGAATGCTTACATGACTTGGTAGAGAATGTTCAAAGGCAACTGTGACAGTGGTGTAGGGGTATTTTGGAAAGTTATCAACATAGAGAGAAAAGGATAAGAATTCTAAGGCAATCTAATAATGAATAAAACTAGGATAAAATCTGGTTATGTCCAGCTATAAAACAGGTCCTTCATAGTGAAGCAGATTTATTTAAAAAAACCCCAAAAGTTGGCCATTTTCTATGCAGCTGAAACATTTAGAAATTTGTAGCTGTAAGTTTAAGCACAAGTAGAAATCTCAAAATACACTCAGAATTCCCAGGAGCAAAGTATGAAGTGTCACAATTGCCATGCTGATATACTTGCAGCAAGAGGAAAAAAAAATAATGCAGTCTTATCCAATTCATAAACTGATTGCATTGGTCTGAAAAGTTGAAAATATTCAGAGGAACAGAGAAAGATAATTTGCTAAATTTAAAAAAAAAAAAGAAGTAAAAAAACCCCTTTTGCAATGATTACTATGTCACAGGCTAGGAAATCCTGTGTTTGCTATTACACTGTAGATTTATGTTTTATATGAAAGAGGAATGCAGAAGTTTTATGGACCTGTGAAAAGCTGAACTTTTAAAATAAAACATGTTCTAGTCATTGACTGTTTTGGAAAAAAAAATAGAATCTATAAAAGCCACACAAATATTTTGATTAAGGAAAGTACAGTAATACATCAGGAGGTTTAGGAAGGTCAGCACTTGTTTTGTCTGCTATCAATACCTGATTAAGCTCGGGAACTGCTTTTCCACCATTCTCCCTGAAGTAGCTATACATGTGTCCCTTTTATTACCAAATTCACAGGTCTGGTAGGAAATAATGACTTACACCTGACTTTTTCTTATACGGCTAATGATCTTTGGTGTTATAGAAAAAGACAGACGGTGCTGTACAACAAAAATCAGAACCTAAACATATTATTCTTCCACAGGTCCTATTTGATCTTAATTTATTAGACTAACAGAGTTTAGTAGGGAGATGAGGAAAACCATTCAGTCCCCTGTGTTTCATCTATATCAGTTTTCAGGTCTGAATCAAAGTAAAATTTATATTAAATATAGATTGGAGAAATTGTCCTGATTTAAATGAGGTATTTCCTTATATTGTGCATAAGCAAGGTGTGGAACTTTTGGCTGAAGGATGCTGTGAATGAGGGGTTCAAACTTAAAGGAATTTGGATTATAACTCATATCATTGTTGTAACTGGACTAAAAATAAATGATTGTTATATTTGATTAGACTGTTACAACATTAGACTAGCAATAAAGTCCAGTCATGGATTTTCACATAAGTTGTAGTCTCTCTATTACTCATCACAAAATTCTGTGCATAATACTAGGCATGTATCACTAGCCACTGTTGACAGGTTCCCAGGATGGATGGACCTTGGATCTCACCCAGTAGGACCTTTATGGAGAAGAGGCTTTGAGAGAATTATCTCAATCAAGTGCCCAAACTATTTCCCTAGAACCATTTTAAAGTTTTCTCATCTTGGAGAGCAGCAATCTGCACACTTTGTAATGCTCCTGCTATTATAATTGGAGTTTCTGAAGTGTTTCAGAAATCTTGGAGAATAGTATTAAGACTGATAATAGAAAACAGATATCTTTTCAACAAACAGATCAAGGGATACAATTTAAATTCTCATCCACGCTTTACTCTCATCCAAAATGCCAGTTGTATAAAAAAAAGAGTTAAATTCATACTACATAAGTATCACACAAAAGTGAGATGCAAAGCCATTCCCTTTTCCTCTTTTATTTTTCCAAGAGAATTACCAGTTAATTAACTGGTGAATCAAAGCAACCCAGCCCTTATTCATTGAAGGGAAACCCATCCAGAAGCCAAAAAATACCTGCCTTTGAAACTCACCAGATTGACATCTGGCAAGTGAAGAAGGGACTGTATTGTCCAAGAAAATTTTAAATCGGATATTCTTTTCATCCTTTTCCCCTCAGATTCCTATATAGAAATAGCACGAGCACAGTTACAACACAACAGGAACAGTCTTTCCGCTCTAAAAAAGACAGACATACATAACAATGATAAAAAAGCACAAAAAATATTTGTCTTAGCATTATGCCATCAGCTTTTAAATGTGAAAATCTAGTTAGAGGAGAACCAATTTAAATTACACAATTACTACAAGAAACCATATTTTAAAGATAAGTTCATTCTTTTATTATTGTTGGGCCAATTCCTGAGTCTGTGTAAATACTGATAAATCCTGTTGAAATAAGTCTAAGTCCTCAAAGGTGCCAAACATCAACACTTTGATACAAATGGTTTCTGCAGGGATGCTCAGCATTCCTAGGAGTGTGACTTATACAGCTCTTCTGATCAAAAGTCACGTCACTGTGTCTTTCAGCAATACCAATTTCCCAAAAAAGAAGAAAGCCTTCTGCATGAACACTACAAATGAACTTAAGTCACTTCTATGCAAAGTAACACTAAATTTATAAACTCTTCAAGTGTTCCTTGGCAAATAGCTTTGTTCGTTTGAATTACTGCAAAATATTGGAATGTTTTACATGTGCAGATGATGCATAAGACTATTCTGGTGAATATCTGAGAACATGCTCTTGGTGACCACAGCCATTCTCTACAGAGTGAGAAGCTGGAATTTCCAATGGCAAGGAAATAGTTCGAGAATTTTTTGACATATGGGATGACAGTTCAAAAGAGAATTGAAAAAAAAGAACATTTGTGAGATGCAAATGATATATACAATAAAGGAACTCAGAAATTAGGGTGGAAGAAGTAGTTAAATACATTCTTTTGTTTATGCCAACATTCATTAAACAGATTAAATAAAAATGCATGAAATTTCTGAGAGAAAAGACCGTACTATTTTATAGACAGAAAAAGAGAAACACAGAGAGTGATATAAACAGTCCTTGATAAACACTAACACTTCTCTCTCTCTGATAAGGACATGTTTTGAGATAAAGACATGTTTTGAGAAAAGCATCTGTGACTTAAAAAAATTAGCTATGAAAGATCATAGAAGATTTGCATTAACTCACCATCCCCTCCCAGAACATATTGATTATATTAATTACACTATATCCTTTAGCTAGCATTGTATAAGAAAATTTGCGAAATGCCCATTAGCTTAAAGAGCTCCTAAATGAGCTTGCAACCAATGAGGATGCAAAAAAAAAAGAAGTGTTTTTATTAACACTGCATGCTTTCTGGTGTTACAATATAGGTTGAAGCATCAATAAGAGAATAGCTGTGAGGAGTAAATGTATAATTAATACACGATACGGTGCCAATGGGGAAGGAATAAAGATTTTCCAGTAACACAGCAGGCCTCCTCATTGTCAGAGGAAATCAGGCATGAGAAGGAAGGAACCATGACAGATATGGTTGTGTTTGAAGGTCTTCAGACCCTTTGAATGTTAACACTGAGTCTGGATGGACACAAATTAAAAATTAGGTGTATAAAGTCTTCAGCCTGAGAATAAAACGTATTTTGATTTTTCTAGGAGATGTGAGGACTGAAACCAGAGAGTTTAGCTCAGAACAAATATTTATCTTGACTGAAATCTCATTTTTATAAACATATTTTCCTGGTAAGACAGGTGTTCTTAATATAATATATTCACTACCATATTTGTCAGAGCTGACCTTTACTTCTTCCCTCATCTATAAATAACTGCTTTACTTTGTTTTATTACAGAAAATGTAGCTTCACTTCACTTAAACAGAGGGATATGATTATCATAACATTGTTACTGTTATTATAAGCAAGATAATAGCATTAATACAATCACAAAGATGAAAAATCAAATGCAGAAAATACCAGAGCAAAGGCTGAAAGCTTTAACCATCCTCCAGTTATTTATTTCTGTCCCCAAGAAACCAAAACATGCTATAAAACAATGTGGAATATCTTATACAGCATAACAAAGCTGTATATGGAACACACATTCTTCCTCAGTTGTGCTTGCTTTATAGATTTCTGTGATCTACAAAACATGTTTAAGAAAAATGGTAGAGTAGCATAATAGGGGAGGAATAGTTACACTAAAATTTTAGAAGAGAAACCTCTTATGCTTGGAGCTTTTATTCTGGAAAAAAAAAATAAAGTGAGAAAGATTTATTATGTGAATGGGTTGGTAACTTGAAATAAAGAAAAAATGAAGTTATAGACTAATGTGGAGTAGCTACATGAGAAGAAGGCACATACAAAGCATCAGAAAAAAATATAATTAGTATCAAAATACACAGCAGTGTGAATTATAGAACAAGTGCCACACAGTCTACTGGGTTGTGTAAGAGTAAATCCCACAACTTCAGTGGTTTGTTGTAAATGTGTTGGCAGAAAGTATAAATTTATTTTGTAACAAAGGTAGATTCACAAGCGTCGAGAGCTGCATAATGCATGTAGATAAAGGAAAGATTCTGTCTTCCCAGTGTCTTGACACAGCTACCACCTACAGGAAAAGGCTGCAAATTTGAATATTCCTGGGATCAATATGGCTCATCTCAGTGGAAAAAAAGAAAGCAACAAAAAACACATGACATTTTGTTGTAAGGATCATGAAGTTTGTGGTTAACAGCTTTAGCTGGAGACCAAGAAAAAATTATGCAATTCTGGATTTTCTGTAGATATCTGGAATTGCATAATTCCAGGGAAGTTCTGGAATCGCATCACTTTCCAGCTTCTCAAACTTTCCTGAAAATATAAAGATGAATTTAATTTTGGAGTACCTGTTGAACACAATGGTGCTATTACTAAGAACGATATATAAAACAACAGCTTCATGATGTTTAAGGAATCCCAGGAAAAGTTATGCACAACTTTATGGTCTGGAAAACATACAAAGCAAGCAAGATCATCAGTGCAGGCCTGGATGTAAGTGTAAGAACATGGCAGCAGATTGCCAGGTGTCAGTTCTAATCACATGTCCTTGGAAGAGTGATCCTGGTTTCTCATTTTTGGTCTAGTACTGTTCTGTTTTTTCCATAATTTTGCTTCAACACTGTGAAGAGCATCCATCACACTCACTTTCCACACCTGCCTCTATATCAAATGTGTAAGAACCCCCAAATAAAGTACTCAAAATATTCTGCATTTTTCCCCAGGATTTCTTTCATGGGTTTAAGAGCAAGCAATTTAGCTAATCATAAGGCTGCTTTTATGCTTCCACTTCGCTTGCTTTCTGTTTGGTTTCACCTTTTTTGTTTGGTTGGGGTTTCTTTTCTGGATTTTTTTGGTTTTTTCTTTGTTGTTGTCCTGGCTATGCTATCTATATTAGAAAATAAATGTGTAAGTTCACAGTAGAAGAGGCCAGGAAGTCTAATAAGTCTAATATTAATAATAGTTTTTTATACTTTTCCTGTTGAAAAAGCTTGATGAATTCTTAGAAAATGTACTTTCCACTTGGGAAAAAAAAAAAGGCAGAAGAAAATCTGGACCAGAGTGAAAAGATGAGTAGAAAAACAATAAAAAAAAGGCTATGGCATGAAATTATGTACAGGAAATGATGTAACAGTAAAACCTGAAAACTTGTAGTGAAAAATTATTTTTTTAATTACTGGAGTTGTGAAATCAAAACCAAAGACCTATTGAATATGAGGGGATGCTATTATAGGCCCTGTGGAGAGGCCTGATGATTAGGCATAATTCTTTTTCAGTCAGTTATAATCAGATAGCTATCGAAGTAAAGATAACTAAGAAAAAATTAGGAGTCCATTTTGTTATAGAGAGGGAATATCTGGGTACAAGAGATGCTTTCAATTCACCTAGACCTGATTTAATTTCATCCTAAGCATTGGTCGATGATACCTGATTTCTGTCCATGATGGTGGAACAGATTTCAGAGAAAAATTATAGTTGAGTAAGGTTTTTAAGCCCATCACAGATGGTATTCTCATATGCAAACCTGGGAAAAAATCCACAAATTAAATTATTATAGAGTGGGTGCAGGACTGCTAGCATTCAGAAAGTCTGCACCAAGGGAGTAGCTATTTCTAACTCAGTATCTGAATGAATCTGAGTGATCTAGGAAGATCCTGTGTGAGTCTATCCTAAGTCTGGTTCACATTTCCGTGTGGAACCAGGGGATAAGAGAATGGTTTATTAAATCTGCAAGTGCGGTCAAACAGGAAAAGGTCTCAAGTATATCTGAAGTGAAAATGAAACCTAAGCTGATGGGAGCATGATATCAAAAAGTAGAATTCTGCTGTGCAGAGTGAAACACATGGTGCCACCTATACATGGGAGAAACCCACTTCGTACCGAAAACAAAAAGCAAAGGAACCTAAAGGTTGTCGCTGCGCCATTCGTCACCGCAAAGAGCTGTTCAGAGCCTGGCACTGCTGCGTCAGGAGGAGCTGGGCCAAAGTAAAGGTAACCTATAACAGAAAAATGAGATTGAATAAAATACTGAAAACACTCAGGGCATTTGGGGGAAAGAAAAATGAAAACCTCTCAAAATTAAGGGAATAATTCGTTCATATGATGAACAGGGAGAGAAGTAATGGATCGTAGGTTTAATGGGGAAAATTTTAGCAACTCCAAAGGTTTGGTTTTTTTTTTTGTCTAGAACATTTCTTACATTACTGGAATAAGTTAGAGAGCAGCTGATAGGATGTGCAGAATGGTAAGTGATCTTGTTCTGGGCCACAGGATGGGCTAAATGACCTCTTGAGGTTTCTTTTCCAGTTATATGATTGCTGCTGCAATGGTGTAACCATGAAGCTCAGGTAATTGGCAGTTCAGGACTAAATGGCTGGTTCTAATATTTGAAATCTTAGGAAGCAACTCTAAAATATGTGATAAATCGAAAACTGTTTTGGAAAAAGCTCGGTTCAACACAGTCTTGATTTTCACAGACTACTAGCCTACCTACTAGTACTGCCTTATGTACCTTAATACCTTAAAAATATTCACCAGGTGGTGCTGTTACACATAGCCTTCCAAACCTTACCCTACCACCTGGGCACATGGCAGTCTTGGGAAAGCATCTGTGGGTTATGCAAAGGTGTCTGTAGAGGCAGAATTAATTTTAGACTTTGATATAGCTGTAAGAGTTGTGGAAAGAGGAATTGTCTAAAAGGTTGCTTGGCAGAATTAATTTGTAAAGGATATGATAAGTTCTGTATGTGTATGTAAATATAAATGTGTGGGTATTTATATTTTTAAAAAATATCTGCTTTACTGATTTCTCCTTCCTTCAAAGTCCTGGATATGATGACAGAGGGACCATACAGCTTCTAAGCAGAACACTGTGTGATCATGCATGACTGGGCATACATAGCTGTAATATCTAAAGACATGGTCTGCAAATGTATACTCTGAAAAGCACAATTAAAATTAATTCATTTAGGGACTATTTTTATTGCACAGCATAAGACAAGTGTTCTATGTTACATGGATAGGAAAGATAAGCCTTATATTTACCATGAACCAAATAAACTTTGGGATACTGTATAATTCTGCTTTCTAAATATAGAAAATGCTTATATTGCCTTCTTAATGCTCTCTTTTATAAAATGAGGGCATTACAATTTATTAATATAGTAATTTTTTACATTAAATTAAAAATATAGGATACATACAAACTTTCACTAAAACTATGGGGAAAAAAATCATAGAATCTATAAACCTAAGCTAGAAGCAACTTTGACAGAACCAAACAGGTTCCTGGTCAAAGCACATTCAACTATACCAGTTTGCTCAGGGCCTTGTGCAGCTGACTAACGGAGATTCCACAACCTCTCTGGGCAACTTGTTCAAATGCTGAACTGATTTCACATAAAACTGCTGTCCTTGAATCTCATCAGAATCTTCTGTGTTGCAACTTAGGTCCATTATCCCTGTACAATGCACTTTTCATTTCTGAGAGGAGCCTGGCTCCACTTTCTCTATGCTATTCTATTAAGAACTTTAAAAAAACAGTAAGAAACCCTCTTGACTTCTCATTGCAAGGCTAAAAATCCCCAGTTCTCTCAGTCTCTTAATATTTCATGCACTTCAACCCTAGTCAGATCCACTGGACTCACATCTGGAATGCCAACATTGCTGAGATGCAATTTATGCTGCTGTTGTTGCTGCTTGTCCATCCCCATCTACCTCGGAAAAGACCTTGCTTTTTCTACACGTACTTATTTGATAGTCCAAAACAATAAGATGTCTCTTCAGCCTTCTCATCTCTTGAGGGTGAGAAACCCCAGTTTTCTCATCCTCTTCTCATATGCCATGTGCTGCAGTCCCCTAGACATCTTGATGACCTTCCACTGGACTCACACCAGGGTGTCAGACACAGCAGTCCATCCGTGAATAGCCCAGAGTGGAAGTATCACTGCCCTTGACCTGCTGGCTACACTCCTGCTAACACAACCTGCTGTGTTGTTGTCCATCCTTGCTGTAGGGGCACGTTGCTGACTCATGTTTATTTTACATCCCTTGTGTACACCAGAGTTTCTCACCCCTTTCCTGCAAAGCTGCTTTCTAGCCACTTGGTGCCCAGCCTGTATTGCTCTTCAGAGTTACTCCACATAAAAATGTTGGACCATAAATCTGCATCTGTTGAACTTCATGACCTTCCTGTCAACTTATCTGTCCATCACATTGACAACCCTCTGAGTGGGAACCCTGTCCTTCAGTGTGTTGATCCCCATCTTTCCTAGTCCATATCTTATCAAATTGAATACAAGAATAGTATGTGATACTGTGTCAAATGTTTTGCCTAAGTCAAGGTAAAGGTCATGCACTTGCTATCCCCTTCCCACAGAGCCTGGCATGGTATTATTATAGGTGGGCAGGATTTCCCCTTGCTAAATCTATGCTGGCTTTTCCCAATCACCTTCTTGTCATACATATGCCTGGCTAAGGCTTCCAGGAGGGTCTGCTGCATAATCTTCTGAGGACTGATGCTAGACTGAAGGTCTGTTTTTACCTGGGTTTGCCCTCCTGGTCTTCCTGAAGACGGGTGTGATAATTGCCTTTTTTCTGCTCGTGAGGAACCTCCTTCCTCTGTTTTGACATTCCGAGGATGATGAAGCATGGACTTACAAGGACTATGTTCAGCTCCCTCAGCAACTCCAAGTAACTCCATCTTGTGCTGTGGATTTGTGTAAGCAAAACTGACTTTATTGCTTCCTAATTGACTTCCTGAACAATGAATAATGCTATATTCCCAGACACTCTGCCAGTAGGCTAAATGACCTGGGAAGGCAGATGGCAGACATTGTCAGTGAAAACAGACAATAAAAAGGGATTGGATATTTTAGCCCTTTGTATGTCCTTGTATCTTGTACATACAGAAGTTCTTGTTGCTATTCCTTCCATCTCTTTTTAATTTCAACTACAGGTGAGCTTTGGCTTTCCTAACTCCAACACTGCATGCTTAGGTAACATCTTTATATTCCTCCTGAGTAGTCTGTCCACACCTCTGCCTGTCATGGAGTTCCTTTGGAGACTGAGCTTGGTCAGGAGCTCCTTGCTCATGCTGACCTTCTGCATGGGCATGGAATGGCCTGTTGTTCTTTGAGGAGGACATCCTTGAAGAACTACCAGCTGTCCCGAGTTCCTTTGCCCTTTGCATCAATTTTTTATGGAATTTGGCTAAACAGATCTCTGAACAAACTGAATTCTATCACCTGGAAGTCCACGGTTCCTATCTTTCTATTCTTCTGCTCAGTTTTCTCTGAATTTTAAGTGCCAGGATCTCATGATGAGTGCAGGAAAAGCTGAGCTCAGCCTCCACACTCTCTGAGAGTTTCTTCAGTTCTTTCAAGTAACAAGTTATACAGAGCATCTTTCAATATTGCATCTACATTCTAATCTCTGTCTAGGATGGAACTGGAGTTTTTGCTTTCCTGAATTCCTTGTTAAAAACATATTAACCTTTAAGTTACAGACAGTAAATAAACAGAAAGATCAATAAATATTCATTCTGTTTCTATGTTTAAGATTGAAATAAAAATGATCATAGGAAAATAGGATAATTCAGGTTGGAGAGGGCCTCAAGAGGGAAGGGTCCTGTGGGATCAAAAGCTCCTGAGCCCAAAACAGGGTGAACTGTGAGGTCAGACCCTTTTACTGAGGGCTTTATCCAGTCTGGTTCCGAAAATTTTCAAGGCTGGTGACAGAACACAACTTTTTTATGTGATCAGATCCACTGCTCAACAGTCCTCATAGTGAACAACTTTTATCTTATATCTAATTTGAACCTGTCTTGATTCAATTTATGCCTGTTGTTTCTCATCCTCTCACTCCTGTGAACAGCTTGGCTCCCTCTTCCTGATAACTTCCCCATGGAAACCAGCAGACTGCTATTAGGTTCCCCCAAAGCTCTCTCTTCTCCAGGCTGAACAAGCCCCATTCCCTCAGCCTTTCGTCATATGGCATATGCTTCCTCATTTTATGCCAGCAAGTTTACCATTTCCAAGTCAGTTTGCAGCATTTTGTGACATCAGGACCAAGCTCTCCTCTTGAATATGTCGTTCAGGGAAGATTTAGAACCTACTGGGAGGTTGGAAATCCCACTTTGGTAGCAGACTGCCCGGGACTTAAACATTGCACTGATGAATATGTCAATGCCTAAAATCCCTATGAGAACCCAAGCTGATATATTTAATCTTTGGAATGGAAACAAACAAACAAACAAACAAAAAATAAAGAAAAATGGAAGGCAAGCACAGGACTATAGCAAAATTTTCAGAGATTGAACTAAAAACATTAGGGAATGCATTCTCTTAAAATAGTAAATCAGTAAAATTTTTAGAGGCTTTGTGTCTTTTGTCAAGTCAAACTGGATAGACTAGCTTCTTAATTTCTTAAATATACAAGGTAGGCCATTAAAGGCATTAATAGTATCAAAGGTATCATTTCACTGCAAAGAAAACTCCCACTAAGAGATAACTGTGTCTTTCTACCTTCTAATATTTTATAATTTCTGAATTGCTCTACCAGTTCCATCTGTTCCATCCTATTTGGCCATAGGATAAATTTGGAATTTTTTTCTTATAAATTCATATGTGCTTGTTGATTAACCCCTCCTCCCACATGTTAATTTTTTCCCCTACTTATGTCTAACTATATCCAAAGTATTATATGTGATGGTATTATAGTTTTCTGGTGGTGTGTTTTATGACAATAAGGAAATGTTATCTTATTCCTTTGGACACAGAGAAAGTAAAATAATATATATCATATTTAAATGGCCATGACTCTAGTTCACGACTGCAGTGATTGAATCCTACCAAATGGTTTATAACTAATTTCTCATAGCATTAATATATAAATAATTCAGATTTTTAAACAATCTTTTATCTCAGGTATGAGTTTCACATATTTTTTAATTTATGTGACCTGTATGACTAAGGACTTCTAAATTGGTAGAACTCTTTACCTGCAACGGTTAGGGTTATGAATTGTTTGACTCTTTTGATTGAACACGATCATGTATTATAATCTCCTTTTTGCTAGAACTCTTGTATATTTACCTTTAAAAGCAGGCTAGAAGAACAATTGGATCAGGTAGTGCAAGCTGCCAAAGAGGTTTCAAGAATTGCAGGTTGAGTCAGTTAAGGATCAGTTGATGGAGAGGAGAGAGTATACCCTCACAGAAGAAAACGATCCTAAATTTCAAGGTTGAAATGAAATGACTGTTGAATGGTTTTATGCAGTTTGGAAGGGGGAAGAAATTTGTACATCAAGCAAATCCTGAAAATCCTAACCCTAATGTACCCAGAAAATGCTGATTATGGACAGTCTCCTGCTATTCAAAATAAGTAGTATGCTTCTATGATGGTCCATGTAACCAGAAGAACCTGGAATTCTGGGGGTTTAGAAGTGTTAACTGGTTTATTTTCACTGATTATTTGTCAGACATTTTCTTAAATGTTAGGGCAACCTAGAGAGTGTTGCAAACCCAGTACTACACTGTCTTTGCACAGGCTGACACATGGTTTGCAAGACCCCAAGAAAGTTTCACAAAAACTTTTACTGCTTTTAGTAGACTTACTTTCGTAGATTATTGTTGACCAGAATAATAGAGGAATTATCTAGCCCTGCTATTAAACATGCCACAGAATAGAAACAGTAGATATGAACTATATACTCTATTTCAAGCATTTGAGTAAGGCAAACATCATACCTATAACTGAAAGCATTCTAAAAATACATACTTTTTTACATACACTTGTATTAATGATTGTTCAAATCTAAAATTATTAAATGAAAGCATAACATCAAAGGAATCCATGATGGCAATTCTCATTTGGTTTAGAGCTGACTTTGCCATAAGAGCTAGATCCATCAATAAACATGTGGGAATAATTATCCAGCTGAGCAATTGGGAAGTATTTGCAAATTTCCAGGCAGATAAATCTTGCTCTAAAAAACACACTGCTCTTAATTTGTTTGCATACATGTGGTTGTTTTAAGGCTTACTATTTACATGTACAAAAGCACTACTTGAAAGACCTTTCTTTTCCCCATTTTTTGTTATTCATTTTAGGGGTAAATATGTGGAACTTCTCACTTTTAAATGGCTGCCCAGTTCAGAGTTCCTTCAATCAACAACTTAATCTACCAAGGAAAAATTAAAAATCAGTTTAGTAATTAAAAAATATGTTCTCAGACCTAGAGACATGTATCATTTTATTTACTTAGGTGAGCTGCTCCTCTTAATTTCTCAGGATTACTTACAGCAATGATATTAAATAAGCACATGGAGATGAATAGTATGAGCTCTCTAGATCCCTTCCAGTTCTGTTATCTAAGGTTTCTTTAAAATCTCTGGCATTTTTAGTATCCTTATTTAGCAGCTTGCTTATCTGGGAATTATATAAAGGAGACAAATCTTACTGGTTAAGAATTATATCATTGCTTTGAAATGAAGGAGGTCGAACACATACTTTTTGTTATTACAATATTTATTTTCAATCAGCAAAATCTTTAGTTAGCCACCATTGGTTATGATAATGGTGTGAAAATTAATAGCTGAAATTAATCCTTAATGCATCTTCATGATGTTTCTTCCACTAAGTCAAAGATTTTTTTCCTCATTTCAGTTGCAGCTGCTCTACATACAGTGAAATAATATAAGGATCAAGCTAATTATAAAATTAAATTTCTGACTGATATAAACAGCCTTTTTCTCCTATAACATGTGTCCTGGTTCCAGCCAGGACAGGGTTAATTTTTGAAGGAGGGGCATAGCCAGGACCCTGAGGTTATTCTGTATCACCCCATGCCATTCCTAAACCATAACAACATTCCATCCACACACAAAAAATGAAAGAATATCATATCCCAGGTGCCACACATAAGCCATTTTACTGAGAGCATGCAATGCAGACGATATAAATCCCATCACAATTTGACATGTAAAAAAATCTCAAAGAATTTATCAATATCAATTCCAAACCAAATTGATTTTAATTTGTCTTTATACACTTATGTAGTTACTTCTAGTGTTGCAATCATCAGCATGTATTCTGTCGACTGGTTTTCATAGTAATGCAGTGAGAATGCACATGTTATTCACTTGTCTGTGTTGAAGCCGATGAGGCTTTGCCCCAGAGCTCTGTTTAGTCTTAACGATTATTAAAAGCTGTTCAGCTTAGTGAGGCCAGGGTCACAGTTTCTGAGAGAAAGAAACTGTGTATACAAGAAGTCAACAAATAATGGAATAATTAATGTCAGTATGACCCAGTCAACAACTCAATGCCACTGACAAAAATGTACTTTAAAATCCTGGTTTCAGAATTCAAGGGAGGCTATGGGAAATGCCTGAGAGGACCAAGCGGATGGATGCCCAAGTGAAGATGGACTTGCTAAAGTGAAGGTAGACTCACCCAAGTCTTGCCAACTCTGAGGACACCCTTAAAGCAGGTCAATGCACATGTCCAGGATGGGCCTCAAACTGTTCTGACACTCCTGACATTGACCAGCTACTAGAAAACTCTTTTATGATTGCCGCTTGATGCAAAATATGCTAGAAAAAGCTAAGATAACAACTGCAAGCTTTTCAAATGGTCATATATTTTTTTGCTTGTAACTGTTTGACCTATTAGATGAAGGCCGTCATCTTCCTTTTAAGCCTTCTTTAAGCTAGGAAGTCCCAGCTTGTTCAACCTTTTCAGATGATATATACAACACTTTAGCTTCTTTCCATTTTTGTCATCTAAGGTTTCATTAATTGTTTTACATCTTTCTGGAAAATGAAGCTTTCCTAATAGGATACGGTACTTCAGCCTTTATGTTTATACTTTCCTGTTTATAGCCTGTCTGTTTATACTTTCCAGAGTGATGTTTATCTCTTTTCACAGTATCCTGACATTGTTGTGTCACAGTCATCTCATCATCCTCCATTTTTCTGCATAACTGCTAGAGTGCCACTTCCACTGATCCCATCCAATCTTCATTCCTGCACTTTTCACCACCTTCTACTGAATTTAATTTATTTCATAACTTTCTTTAAGTAATTTTGTAATTCTTTTTTTTTCCTTTCATAAGCTTCATTGAAGTCAAAGTAAGCAAAATTTCTAGCTTTTCCTTTGTCCAAATAGACCAAGAAGTAGTGGACTTCTGAAGAGGAGATTCTGATTATATATTCAGGAAAGATTTCAACTGCTAAGAACAGCAGAAGAGTGGGATAGAGTGGGTGTAAAATCTTCATTGCTAAAGGCCTTTCAGATCAGGATCGACAGGCATCTGTCAGGAGTGACATAAGTACGAGTACAAAAGTACTTTATGCCAGTAATGGAATAGATGAGGCTGCTTCCAGTGATTCTCTGCACAGAGGAAACCAATAATTGTTTTCAGTGGCATGAGGCTGCAGAGTAAATTTACCACAGAGTAAATGAAAGAAATCTCAATAAAAGAACAAAATCTCCATTTTAATCACATTTGTCTACATGGGGTCTTCAAAACTAGTTCATAAGGATTTCCAAAGAATCTGAGGCATCAGGTGTTTGAAAATACACATGTATGTAGACAGAAGCTATTGTTAAAGCATTTTTATACAAAGATGAGGCATCAAAAATTACCTTTGATTAAAATTGATTTTTTTCACACAAGTAACACTGTTGACTAATTTTAATTTAATCTTTAAAACCATTTATATGATGTTCAAAAGTTTGCTTCCCCTTACGGAGAAATACACTGCATACCTCTTTGTGTGTGTTTTCTCTTTCAAACTTCACCTTAGAGTCTTAGTTTGCTTTTGAGCTGAAATGTCAGGAAGTTTAAAGATCCGGTGATACAATAGTAAGTTTTCATAGTGATATTCTCTGGGGAACAAGAGTAAAATAAACTTAACACTTCGCATGATAGCTACCATGCAGCAACTAGGATTCATGAGTAAAGATTCATGAGGTGAGCAAAATTCAGTAGGGTGGGTGGAAGGGGAGAGCAGCCTGTCTTCTACAGTTGGTAGGGCTTCATTATTATGCTCTAGTTTCTGCAAAACAGCCTTGAGCTTCTGAAAACAATAATTCAAACTTGCAAGCCTACTGCAAGCAAAGTTCCCCCACGAGATCAAGAAGTTAACCTATATTTTACAATCACTCATTTCTTCTGCAGTCCTTCTCTTTTATTTTAGCAAAGAGGATCCTTTTATAAGGTTAGTTCTTGCAACAATATGAAATGTGCAATGGCAACAAAAAATGTCCTAAGAGTCACTGTAAGTAAAAAAATATTATGTTTTAACTAGTTTGATCATGATAACAGCTAAAAATATACTGAAATTTTTGTAAATACCTGTGCATAAGTAAACTGAATTCTTTACTTCTTTTTGCTGGAAACTCACATGTGCAGAGATTCTTGCCTCCAACCTCTGGAGCAAAGAAAATAAACTGTTGACCAGAGAATATTGGCTGTAAATTCATAAAGCTTTGGGGAAGCATATTTATTTCAAAACTGCAGCTTTCTCTAGCAACTAATGTAAATTAAGTAAAATTCAATATTGAATCTGAAGCAGTAGGTACAAAATGGGAGCTTTACAACATGAAATTTCTATTTAAAGATAGTTTCATTTTGCTTTAAAATACTTGATTCCCAAACATATGATTGAGATCAGCCAGAAGAATTGCATGCAGTGTTGCTATAGAGGAGCCAAACTGCAAAAGACTGTAAGACTGTACTGGAAACAGATTAACACACAGAGGGATGCAAGCATCTAAAATGAACCTAACAGTTTTGAAACTAGTGCCTCCTCAGATTATGGGAGATCTCAGTGCAACTACCCTGGCTGCATTTAAATCCTTAGGCCATTTTCCTAATAGCAGTGTAATGTTGTTGCATAACATATATAACATTACAAATACGCGCACATTTATATGAGCAATTTAGTAAAAAAACACAAGAACACTTATTTTAGTTCTGAAGGTAAACCCTGAATGAGTTTGAGTGCTGCTTTTTCCAATTGCCAATACCATTTGTAAATTGTGCCCTGAAAGCCACTCTTTTCAATCAAATGGAGTGCTGCCATGCATGTGATCTGATGTGGCAAGTGTCAGGGACTGTTGTTAACAAACTGTTGAACTGAACAAATGGTTTTACATACTAGCAACAACAACAAAAAAGTTACCGTCCTCTATCCCTTCTTCCACTCCACTGCTTATGAAACAGCTGCAGGGTCAGACAACATCACAGAGGTAGTCTCAGCTCAGCTGTCATCGCAGGATGACCTAATGTGAGAAGTTAACCTGAAAACAAGAAGATAGAACTATCACAGGGAGATCTAACAGAAAAGCAATGGTGTGCAAAAAATTACATTTTAAACACCATCAAGGAAATGTAAATAAGCAAAATGCAGCAGAGGAGTGTCTGCTGAGCAAAAGATACACAAGAAATGCAATAAAGCAGATATAAGAAATACCTTGAATTTGTGACTTGAGTAAGTAGCAAATATTAAAACTTTGTCTTAAACTTAACTTCTATATCCTCCAAATAACTGTCATTACACAACATCAAGAGATTAACAGTTGGCATATGACAGCTGTAAGCAAACCATAGAGAAGCATGCATTAAAAAAAAAAAGCTCAGTTATCTTAAGATAATAATCTGTTTTTATAAGGCACTGTTAATCCAGCAATGTAAGGAATTAAAATTCCAGAAAATAAATAGGTTTCGCTTGAAAAACAACAGAGATTAGAACTAAGATCATACCACCATCCAAACCTTTTTGTAATTCATTCCCACCCTAGAAGTCTCACAAGGTAAAGGAAAATGAGTAATGATTAGAAAATTAAGTTACTCTGAAGACTGCAGGCAATTCTGGCACCTCTTTGCTTTTATCTACTCAGTAGCAGTTGTAAGCAGAGGGCTCCACAAGAGCACCATTTCATTGTTGGAAGCCTGTGTTGACTAGAGCATGATAGCTCTAATGCCATCCCATCCACACCACACTCACAGACCACTCTTCACTTCCCAACCAATTCCTCATTTTTTTCTCAAAGGCAGCCAGCTGCAAGTGCTTGAAAACAGAGACAAGGAGCGACTTGTTTTAACAGCAAGAGTCATCACAGAATTTGTTCCCTTGTGACGCTTCTGGGCACTTTATTTTGACGTGATCTGTTTCTGCCCTTGAATTTCCTTTATGTTAGATCTTGCCTGTAAATCAGTCATGCTCCTCCAATGCATATTCCCTGTGTTGGGTCTATCAAGAAAGCTAGTGTTTCCCTTTTATTTAATAGCACTTTATTTCTGGCTCAGTAATGTAGAGTGGGATCTGTAACTTCTACTGAACTTTCAGAAGTGTGATGTGTGTATGATGTTGTGCTTGCACTTGTGGGTCTCTTTTGCATTCCAATATGTCCATAGGCTTCCTGCTGCATGGTTCTCCTTTTCATTAGGGGCAACAAATAGGGGCCATATGGCACCCTTTTCCCCTTTTGTTTTTTAAACAATCCTAGGTAAGCATATGTTAGAAAATACTATTTAGCCTTATGAATTAAGAGGTGGAAAATAACTGAATAACTTATTAACTTGCTCTTGCTGCCAGTTTGAAAAAACACCACCACTGGAATTCTGAGTGCAAGTCTAGGCTCACCAGATCATCAAGTCCAAAGAATATGTTAAAGAATGCTTAGAAAAGTGGTGTTGTGCCAGCCACCAGCAATCAGACACAGTCAGTTCACAAAGGGAAAATCACATTTAACTAATTTGATATCCTAATATGATAAGTCTTAGTGGGTGAAGGGAAGGCAGTGGTTGTGGGTCTTCTGATTTTAATATGGCTTTTGATACTGTCCCTCACAGCATCCTTCTGAACACGTCCAACTGTGGGATGAGTGGGGATCACAGAGCACGGGGGAAGAACTGGCTGAAGGGCAGGGTTCACAGTGTTGTAGTGGATGGGGCTGCATCTGTCTGGCAGTCAGTCAGCAGTGGTGTTCCTCAGGATTCCACCGTGAGGCGAGTTCTGTTCGGTATATGAGCAACCTGGATGCAGAAGTTAAACACACCATAAGCAAGTTTGCTAATGAGACCAAAGTGGGAGGTGCTGTTGGCTGTCTTGAGGGACAAGTTGCTTTGCAAAGGGATATAGGTAGGTTGGAACACTGAGCTATGATTAATCGGATGAAATTTAACAAGTCAAAACCTGCACCTAGGATGGAGTAACACTGGACACAAGTATGAATGGGAAGAGGAGTGGCTGGAGAGTAGCCTGAAAGAAGGGACCTGGGGTTGCTGGTCAGCAGCAGCTCGATGTGAGTCAGCAGTTTGTGCCCCAGCAGCCCAGAGCCCAAACCCCATCCTGGGGTGCATCACACACAGCATCACCAGCCAGCCAAGAGAGGTGATTATCCCTCTGTATTCAGTGTTGGTTTAGCCTCAGCTCAAGCCCTGATTGCAGCGCAGGGCCCTGCAATTTAAGAATGTGAAGCTTCTTGAATTGCCCAGACGAAGGCAACAAAGCTGGTGACGAGGCTGGAAAGAATGTCCTGTGAGGGGCAGCTGAGGACTTTGGGCTTGTGTAGTTAGGAGAAAAGGAGGCTGAGGGGTGACCTCATTGCTCTCTATAGCTCCCTAAGGAGGGAAAGGGGAGAGGAGGCACTGGGATGTAGTGATTGGACACAGAGAAGTGGTTCAAAGCCGTGCCAGAGTCAGGGGAGGTTCAGATGACATTAGAAGGCATTTCTTTACTAATAGGGTGGTCAAACACCGGAACAGGCTTTCTGGAGATGTGGTCAAGGCCTAAAGCCTGTCAGTGTTTAAGGGTCATTTGGACAATGCCCTTAAATAACAGGCTTTAAAATTTTGGTTAGCCCAGACATGGTCAGGCAGTTGGACTGGATGATTGTTATATGTTCCTTCCAAGTGAAATAGCCTGTTCTATTCTATTTTAATCACATCATAATTTCAAGATAGATAATTGCTGATGATTCTAACTGCAGCTAGCTGGAGATAGTGAACCACAAAACTACCTTGGTTAGATGTTTCTACCAAGACCATTTTTTAACCTAGTAAGATATTTAATAAGCTACTGTGTGACAGCAAAGGCATCTGTCTTGCTCCAGATTCATCCTTCCTCTTTTGATCACCTGTTCCTGCCCCACAGCACTTGTACAAAACACAGAAGTCATATCAGAAAAATCTTGACTTAATATGTCTAAGCCATGTCATAGACAAGGAAGAACAACTAGTTTCATAAAGAAAGATTACATCTGTCTGGATGCTATAGCAGAACAGACATTGGCTACAAAGAGGTAATATGGTTTTCCTTATTAGAGAGAATTTCTTTCTAGCACAGCACAGGGCAGATTGAAAATCCCTGAGGTGTGAACAGTAGAAATGCACAGGATGAGAAAAAGTCTCCTATCTAATCTCACTGCAAGTAGCTTCCTTTCCCTTTTTTCTCCCTTGCTCCCTTTTCTTCCCCAATAGCATAGTTTCCAGCTATGATGTGTACTTGGATGGACACAGAAATCAGAGCACTTTGGAGATCATGAATAACTTTTCTTTGCCTTGCTGTAATTTGTGTGAAGAATGATTTTAGCTGTTTAATAGTAGGGTATTTCTCAGAGAATGGTCTAGTGATTATACAGATCTGAACTCTGTAAAATGCTTCTTTCTGAAATTCAGCAAGCATTTGCCAGCAGAAGCTGTGCTTGCCCAGTGGGAAGCTGGTGTCACAGATGTACTTGAGATAGAACACCCATCCTTGGTATCCCAGAGATCTCCATCCCTGCTCAAAACACGTATTTCCCAAAAAGCTGTTTGTGTGACCCATACTTGAGTAAAGTCTGTTTTTAATTGAGCTGTGCTGTATTACTGGAAAAAAATGTGGCAATCATCAAAGTTCAGTCAATAAAAAACTTCAAAATTTTGTTGGTAGAGAACATAATTGAGACTGTCACATGTAAACTGAGCAGTATATATTAGAAAAGAAAAAGTTACTATTTAGAGGTTCCTCTAGTCTGCAGGCTTCTCCTTTTGTTTCAGATTTTGCTGACTGTTACACTTTGCTATAAAGTATGTTCTTTTTTTATATTGTTTCTGAACATGTGCTCACTCTCCAACTAATTTTTAAATTCCATTGAAGAATCTTAGCAGCAAGGATTGGTGAAACCATTTTTGTTACAATAATTTTACTGATTTTTAGAGGAAAACTATATCAATACTGGTGGTATGAATGTTCATTAACTAGCTGGAATGAATTAAACCACTGTGAAAGACTGCTAAATTAAATGCATTCAAGTAGAAGGAAGTATTACTCACAGGCTCCAAGCATCTGCCTCAGATGAAATAGGCATCAAACGCTGGAAGCAGCAGAGCCTCGTTCCACTGTGAAAAGAAATTATCTTAAGCCTTTGCACTCAAGAAGTTAAATCAATGTACCAGACTGACTACTGTTAAATAATTGACACCCTATAGGACAAACAGATGAGATAATGCTGAACAAATAGGGACAGCCTAATAAATTACTGAATTGTATGCAGCAGCGTGAAGAGGTTGTTTTCATGGATTTGGAAAGGGCAGATTCGTTTTGGGCAGTGAATGACAAAGATCTATGAGAACTGTGAAGCAACAGCAAAATGCAGAGCATATATTTTCCTCATTTTTAGAAAAACTGTTGATTTATTCTATTAGGAATAAACAAGAAATTGGAAAAATATATGCCACTTTAAAAATTTACTGAATTATAGCATACATAAACAGAAGTAAAGTTGTAGAAATGCTACAAATATCAAAATACTGTGCAGAGCTACTCTACATCTTTTCTCAAATATCAAAAAAGGTGCATAAGAAAAATACAGAGCAAAAAAATCTTTCATTAAGAGGATTTTACTGCTGCCAAGCTAAAGACCTGTCTTCTTGCTGGACAAAGACCTGTCACTGCATTATATTCTGGGGAGTGGTGTATCACAGACTATTTCTGCATGTAGATTTCTCCTAATGTCCTAGCCTTGTAACAAAACATCACTTTTTCACTTATTTCTCTTTGAATATTGTCAAAAAATGGAAACATTTTTACAAATATTAGACAGCCACTGATAAATTTCTGATTACTAATAAAAGGTTGGGTAGGTGTTCTGTATAAGATTCAGCCCAAAATCAACTTTTTTTTCCCTTAGAGGTTTTTAAAAGGACGTAATGTTTGCCACACCTTCATCAGGTGCAAAGTTCCATATTTTCAGTCATGATAAACAATTTTTTTTTTGTATAGTTGTATGCTTACAGAGACAAAAAAACATAGAAGCTAGAGTCATGATTGCAGAGGGCTTGGAGGAGAGAGGAAAAAACCCACTGTTTTTGCCTTTTAGTTATTCCAGTAGAATTTTAAATTCAGACAAAGGATGATCTGTATTTTGGTCCCTTTCTCCCCTCTCATTTTTACCTCTCTGCAACTCACACATGAAAAATAAAGTTGCTTATTATGCACTCTTATTTTCAGCTCCATTTGTCTGATTAATCTTTGAAGTGTGATGAGATAGGGAGAAGAAACTATTTTTTTTATGTATAAATTTCAGAAGTTTATTTCTTTGATTCATTATCTATTACATAGAGGTTGAGTGAACATCGGAACACTTTGAAACAGAAAATAATGACTTTTGTCAATTAATTTCACCATATGAGGGTAGAATAATGATTTTTATGTATAATCTTTTGAGTTTCACATTTCATAGGTGGGAGTGTTTTAAAGGAAGAGCACATATTTGTTTTTTGAAAAGTTTAAGAAAGTTCTCCTAAAACCTTGCAAAGATACTAGGATCACTGAACAAATTTGACTAATTTTTCTTTTTGTGTCTTATCTTCTCAGGGGGAAGTAAAACTTGTTCCCTTGTTACATGCTAAAATAGCTGTCAAATTACACTGCTTCTGGTAATTTAGAGAACACCATATAATATTTTAATCATAATATTAAAGCTTCCAAAAAAGGTATAAAATATCTTTTTCTTCCTCCTTGTAAATGAATGCATTTTGATGATACATCTTAATGCAAGTTAAGTATTCAGTCCTAAGTTAAAGCTGGTAGTGCCTGCAGTCTGTGTACAAGGCACTCTGACTAAGAGTTCTGCTTTCATAACTCAACATTTGGGGATGTAGATAAACAGGTGAGTTATCAAAGAAAATTCAAACATTACACTTTTTAAAAATTCTGCTATTTCCAGATGAAAACATTTAGCATGACATAAATCATAGTATAAAGACTTCTGTATATAGATAACATTGTCTGATTCTTAGTAGACCCTAAAAAACTCTATGAAGGAGAGGAGGAAATAATATGAGCAGTGGCATTACTTCTTTCCAAAAACTTCAGTTCTTGTATTACTTTCTATCTCATCTAGAAATGATTTGTAATGAACAGAACTCAAGTATCATAAGGAGCAGCAAACATGTTCCATTTCCTACCACCACACTCTGGAAAGGAGAAGTGTAATAATAATTGGTGAATCAGAACAGTGAAAGCACATTGTCTGCAAACCATGGGGAAGCAGATGACTGCTTTGAGATATCTTTGGGATTTCACTTCCATGGCTATTTTTATTCACTCACTTTTGCTAGTTTGGACAGAATCACACCCTTCCCTAAGCTTTCTACGGGCATATTCAAAGTGCATTCAAGACCAAGAAAGAATCAATTAATCAAAGAGGTTTGGATGTTCTCACACAATTGAGCAATTCAGACTCTCATCGTTTTCACAAAAAGCTCTGGAAACATATGCTGTCAATTTTCCAACTATTACTAACATTTTGCAGAAAAATGGTAAAACCACGGGAAGCTCTTGTTGATGACGCTGACTCCAGCAGACACAGTTCTTGCAATATATGGGCAGCTGCAAAACTGATGCTTATTTAAGCAAGCCCAAAGGAGAGTCGTGAAGTGAGGATGAATGGGAGTGGAAAGCAGTGCAGGCTTATGACAAATGCGCAGTCTTTAGCTCTGAATAAACCTGCCACACACCTACAAGGCTCTACCAATGTGCAGCACATGTGGGTTACAAACTCCCAACTGCTTGTTGCCTCTCTCCTGGACCTGGCAAGTCTGGGATTCCTATGAAGCAGGTGAAGGCACTCCCTGCTCAGGATAGCCTCCAGTCACCTCAGCCAGTCACCTGTTGTTAAAGATGCACTGATCAAGTGCTCAAGCAAATAAAACAGATACTGTTGTCACCTAAAACTTACATCTCCCATAGAGGAGGAATTTTCTTTGTGAAATGTGCAACAGCAGCTGATAAAGTGTGTACACGATCATTACTGACTGGATTTTTCTATTTTATGTTTTGAATGCTCAAACTGCTCTGAGAGAAATATATCTAGCTCTTATTCCTCTTATTCTGAGACATAATAAAATCTTTCTGTGTTTTTAACTGCCTTTTCTTACGTTTTGCTGTCTCTCCAATGCTGGTGCCCCTTCATTCATACAAGAGCAGCCTGCATTTCACATTAATCTCGTCACAGTCTGTCTTTCACTCTGAAATTTTCAGATCTCTGTGGAAAATGTACAAAAAAAGTTTGCAGTAAGTTGTCAATGTCTCCCTTTAACTTTTATTTTTCCACAGGACTTCTTAACTGTTTTGCTATCTAATCATTCATCAATCTTACCTCAGTGGCCACTTTGCTGGGAGTGTTTAAAATAACTATAGGCAGCTACATTTTGTACCTTACAATTTGACTCCGGTGCTTTTTAAAAATATTCTGAATGTTTATCATGTCACTCTGGCTTAGAGTTCTCTGAGTCATGTTCTGCCAGTGGTAGTTCAGTCTTCATCCTAGCCATCAGAGTCTCCCAGTCTGGCATTTCAGTCCATTAATAAAAGTGTTTGAAAGAATAACAATGTAGGAAATGTTATTGACATGGATACAAGTAAACCAGTGCTAATAATATCATCACTTTTAAATATATGAACATGGAAGCTGCAATATAAAAGTAAGAGTCAAAGTAATTATAATACTATTAAAAAAAACAACTTTAACTGTAATAAAGTAATGTTAATAGTAATAGTAAAGGTCAAATTCACTATACAAGCAATTAAATGGTAATGTATGAACTAGGGCTTATGATGACAATATTGCTTATATTTCCTGGGTTTGCTGCAGTAATGCCCCAATGTTAAATATTGTTTGATTCAATGTTTTATATCTTAGTATGTTCTGTTAAAGCTGCTGCAACCATGAAGCATATGTATTTTGACTCCTCCCTCCTGTATATGTCATCCTATTTTGAAATGTTCCGCTCAGTGGCACAGCAATATTTTTATCCAAGGCTATGACAGACAGTAACTGCCCATAATTTCCAAGATAGGTTTATGCAAATTGTCCCTTCCACACAAGGTGGGTGATACATAATTCCAGAACTGTCTTCAGTTAGGGTACTGAAACGGTTCTGAACTAGCTAGCTAATACAGCATTATCTTTTTTGACTTCCCAGGAGAGATTTTTACTCTGAGGCAGACAATATTTCATGGAATTTAGTACTTTTCTCTCCACACCTTTTCCTTAGTTATTAAAAACTTTAATCTGGAGAGTCTCAGTGGAGGTAATAGAATAACAACACCCCAGCCTTAGATCTCTGTAAAACCTAAGGGTATGTTTTTCACTATATTTCTCTCTCAGTGATATTCTGAAGGTTAATTAAAATTATTCACCTAGTAGTGGCTTATATTCTATAATAAAATTATAAAACTTCCTGAAATACATGTGTTAAAGTAGGCTACCCATGTGATAAAATCTTCAAAAAGCTGCCAGGCACCTGCACTTGTACTGCCAGTCTGTACTGTCAGATATCCCTACACACACTAACCCCAGGATGGTCTGCACACCCGATCTCTACAGGACAACAAAGTTCAGCATCTGCATCCAACCAGCAGCCCAAGCCCTGTACAGGCCCTGAATACAGGGGAAGAGAACCAGAAGTATCACCTTGGCAGCCTCCCTTTGTTGGCCAAGATGAGACAGACTTATTGCCAACCTCTAGAGACTCAAGTCTCCCTAATTTCTCCTCTCTGCCAGTAAAAATGGCTCTTTGACTACTTGATGAACAACAGAGCTAAGCACCATCTCAAGCAAGCTACACACACCTCAGGAACCAGGAGCGACTCAACCTCAGAAGATCCCTCAAAAAAGCAAGGAAACATTTTTCTCAGCTAGAGGAACAGACACTTTATTGTGTGATTACAGCTGAGAAAGGCCAAACTCAGAGAAGGAAAATGAAGGATCAAAGAGTAAATAGGGAAGTAGCTCACCCAACAAATCCTTTTTGGACACAGTGCAGTAATTAATTGTCTTTACTAATTACTTTTCATTGTTCTAGGAAGCATTAAGATATTTTGAGCACATACCTAGAGTTTTCCATTAAGGGACATGATAATAAGATCATGGGCATAGTTGTCTGGATTATGGTATTAAAAAACATTCTCATTTAAAACAAAATGGTTCTGGATTAAATCACCATATTTCCTTTAAGTTATCCTGTATTTCCTCACCATCATAGTTTTTCCTCCCTCTTGAATATGCTTTCAGTACCCAAATTAGTTAAGGCAGGCTCAGCATTTAAAAACACCTTTTGATTTTGTCTATATCAGCTTTTTACCTTGACACATTAGTTTTTGTTATTTTTTCTCTGTTTTTTTTATCCTTAGTGGGATTATTTTTTTCATAATCACAGAAAGAAAAACATTGTATCTTTGGTTTTTTTGTACTTTTCTCCTATGAATTACAGGTGTCAAGAAATGCTTTATCTTTCTTCAGCAAAATTTATGGCTGCAGGTCACTCCTGTGTAATTATTAGAGTATGTAAATATTACAATCCTCAGCAGCCTATCTCAGTGTTTTGAGTACAGTTTTCCTGTACAATAGAGTCCTCAAAGTTGTCATTTTGGTGTTGACTTTTTTTTTTGTCTACCTTTATCTTCACATATCTAAAGGCACAGAAAGTTATGGGTTCTAGCTATTTTCATAAGCAGGTCTTATTCATAACTTGTCACAGAAACACAGAATCACAGACTGGGTAAGCCTGAAAGGGTCCACCGGCGGGAGCATCTGGTCCAACCTCCCTGCTCAAGCAGGGTCATCCTAGAGCATATGTATTGCACAGGATTGCGTCCAGACAGCTTTTAAGTATCTCCACAGACAAGTTGGTTTAAAATCTATGCTTACACCTGAGATTTCAGGGGAAAAGTAGTGAAAAATCCAGAATTTGGACAAACATTCTTAGGTGCCATAAAAAAAAACTCTTCTTACCATGCAAAAGAGGAAAGGAGACTTCACCTCCTTTGAAAATTCTGCTTTCCATAATGGGCTGTTATTTTGGTTTTAATACAGTACTCTAACCACTAGGTTGCTGCATTTTTCCATTTGGGGAGGTATGAAAATACTACCTGTGAACCAAAGCAACCACTCTTTTGGTAGACCTGAGCAAATAAAACAAGAAACAGTCTAGTTTCCTTACCTCATGTTCATCATTGTTAACTCAAATCTTCATGGGACTGTGTGGAAAAAAAAGAATGGAATGCTAGGAAGACACACAGTTGTTCAGAAGTGGTGATGCAGCTGGCTTATATTGTAAGAAGGGGCTCTGTCATCATTCAAAGTTAGTGGAAATTGAAGAGGAGGAAAAGGGAAGAATTCTTCCTGATGAATGAGAAAAGACAAGTGTCACACATCTTCAGGAAGGGCAAGAGGTTTCTCCTCATACACCATGTGCTGCAGTCCCCTGAGCCTCCTGATAATGCACCACTGGACTCACACCAGGATAGCTGTGTATTTCTTATACTGGGAAGCCCATAAGAAGGCACAGAAGTCCAGCTGTGATCTCCTTAGTGCTAAACAGGGAGGAGTGCTAAACCTCCTTGGCCTTGCTGGCTACACTCTTGCTACCACAGCTGTAGGCCATTCACTGCAGAGGCATACAGCTTGCCCATGCTTACCTTTAAAGATCGTTTTTGGATAAAGGAATCAACAAGGAGCGTGGTGTCAGTTTTCTGAAGTTTAACATATCTGGTCTGAACTGAAAACAGACTTCAAAGCCACTGGTAGTGCTGGAAGGTACGTTCCTTGTTATGTTGACTTTCATGTTTAACTGTTGTTTAGGGCACTCTACACAATAACACCAATTTTTTTGCCATTGGTTGATGAGATAACTCCAGAAACATTTTAACTGTTTTTGATAGTGGAAAAGTATGAAGCCTTCTGTTGAGTTAGAGATTAGTTTATTATAATAGAATAGATAAAAAATAAGCGTTGCCTTCTTAACGATTATCCATCTTCCAAATCAATCCCTGTTTTCTCCGATCTTTTTAAAGAAACTTGTACTTAATTACTAAAACTCTCAAGAAAAACTCGATAGCCTAATCAAGCATAGAGGGATACAACTCCAGCTATAGCCACTCCAACAAACTTAATATACCCAGTTATAGATTAATCTAGTTCAAAACATATGGGCTGGGATCTACAAGAGGATGAATGACTAAAGCATAAAAATATTATAAAATGTAAATTACAATTTCAAAAAAAAGGCTAAAACTATTATTACTATAAGAGTCAGTACAAACACAACAGAAGAGCATGGATTAGAGTTTTAATTAATAGGAGAAAGAGCAGTATAATCACAGACTAAGATCTGTCCGTCTCTATTTCAGGCTCTGGTTTGCACTGGAGTCTTATTAATTAAATATTCATAATCTATCCTTTTACCAATTAAATAACACTCATGTCTGTCCAAAGTTGAAAGGTCATTTATTCAAGGAACCTCACTCCAGATTCACTCCTTTCATCTCATGTCTTTGAAACAGCTCTTCTTTCCATGAAAGATAGTACTGAAAGCCAATTTTTCAAAAATTGACTGAAATTTCAACTTGTCAAGCTATTCAAGAGTATACCAGGCATTATACTATAAAATGGAGAGTGTTTCGTAATTAATAAAGCTTGGGAAAATGTGTTTCCACATCTGACACATTTTTAAACTTTACAACAAACTAATCCTTCTTCCTAAAGGTAACAAATATGTGTCTTTTTCTTTTCCTATCATTTGTAGATATTTTCTACAATTTCTACAATCTTTGAGTATTTGATGGCAAAGTCTTAAAGAATTACCTTGTAGAAATCTAATTTGAATATGTCTGCATGGTTTAATGACAGTGTATAGAATGTACAGAAATATTCTTATTCATGTTCACTAATGGACTTTGTGCAGATGGTATTTTGAGAAACCTTGCTATGAGGTGGTGAATGAACTAGTGAAAAGGGATAAATTGAAGGAAAATGGTCTTTTTGACATGATACAGGTCTCTTCAAATCCAAGACAGATACAGTGAAGAGTTAAATTCTTTTTAAAGAACCCTTTAGATCCCTGTCCTGCTTCATTAATTATTGGTATTGTTCTTAATTTGACTGTAACTGTATTAAAATTGATTGTAAATATCTGTAAATAAGCCTTCTTCAAGAAGAGAATTCATTTTTTCCAGTATCAGTGACTCCTTCCCTTTCCCTTTCCCCTTCCCTCTCTCCCATCCTTTTTTGTCCTCTGAATTTCAAAAGAGCTTTCCGGTGCATTTTTTCAAGTCCCTCAGACAGATACTTGGTGATAGTCTTCATGAGCAGGTCATAAAAGGTCGTGAGCAGGTCTTGAAGCAATTCAGATGTGAAACATCAGATTGTGAAATAGCTCATATCTGCATGATATACAGTCCTATATTTAGTACCCTATCCCAGAGCAATGCCAACATGGAGTGCTTCTTGATAGCACACAAGGCAAGCTCAAGATTGCTTGCAACAACTCTTGCAAAGGCACTTCTTAGCTTGCCAGTGGGACGTCAGCAAGATGTTGCTGATGGTGTTGCCAGGAAGGTGTGGGTTCTTGGTCTGTGGCAGGAATTAGTGCTGGAAACAGAATTCGATGCCCATAGAAGTACCGGTTCTTTATCTATTATTTAAAATGACCTTAAAAATTAAATAAACCCCCTCCAGACTCAGAAATAGTCCTTTCTAAGGCAAGTAAATGGTATTCCTGCAAGAGACAACTTGCCAGAAACTTACTGGCCATTACTACCAATTCCACTGAGGGAAGTAGAGGTGCTGTGTTTAAAAGCCTCAGGCCTTTCCTCATTATCTGACTGTTTCCTGAACAGAAATAATTTCTCTGTCATCTCTTGCAAATTAGACTCTAAAAAAAAAAAAAAAATCCAAGCAAACTAATCCTTAAGATTTATTTCCTCTGTACCAACCATCAGCCTGTTTTCTTCCATGTCAGACCAGTGCCCATGTGCAATCTGATCTCATACAGCGTAGTTAAGACAGACTTTTAAGTTACTTGAGAAAAAGGGAACAGACAATATATCATTTACTTTGCAAATATGTGAGATGTGGAAGTGGAAATGCCAAAGCTTTTTGGCATTAACTCTTGATTCTCACTGGTTTTCATGACTCATTCAGTTTATGAGTGAGCAGTGAGATTGCACCAGAAAAGGAAATTTTGAACAGCTTATTTAAATTAACATATGTTTACTCAGGAAACTGTATCCTTTTCTGATTGCAGGTAGGGGTGAGCTAACTTTGCATAGCAATGAATAAGCTTAAAAGCAAAGAAAGTAAAAATGTAGATGAAGCATTTTAAGTAGCCCAACTTTTCTGCCTTGTAATACACGCCCAGAGTTCTGCCAGGCAATGCCACCTCTATGTGTCATGTGACAGTATCTTACACACCATAATAAGGTTAAAAAATCCTGTCTTCTGTGAGCAAAGCAGCTTTCACTACACCAATGAATTTTTTAGCAAACAGATTCCTAAATGTTGTTCTACTACTACCTCTTAGATGACAGCGGCAACGAGAAAGAATCTGATGAAAAATGCACTTCCTCTCACTTCCCTTCAACAAATTCTTAATTATGCACAACTGAGACAGATGTGATAAACCCAGACATGCGAAACGTGGATTTATTACTGTGGTGGTTTGACCTTGGCTGGCTGCCAGACCCCCTCCCAGTTGCTCTCTCACTCCACCTCATTAACAGCACACAGGAGAAAATAGGATGGAAAAGTTTGTGGATTGAGATAAAGACCAATTGCTGTAATGGGCAAAAATTACTAGACTTGGGAGAAAACTAAATGTACTTTATTGCCAACTAAAAACAGAGTAAAATTGTGAGAACCAAAGACAAAACAAAAACACCTTCCCTCTACCCCTTGCCTTCTTCCCATGGTCAGCTTCAGCCCTTCACTCACGACTCCTCTACTTCCTCCTCTCCAAGTAGTGCAGAGAATGGGGAATGAGAGGCTGTGGTCAGCCCATAACAGCTCCTCGCTGCTGCTCATTCCTCCTCCCTCATTTCCCTCTCCAGCATAAACTCTCCGCAGGGTGCAGGAAAATCCCACAGCCTTTTGCAGAATTGCCTTCTACATTCAAGTTTGTACTTTACATACTGTATCAGCTGATACTTATTCGCAATGCAAACACTTGATAAACTGAGTAATACAGTTAAGAGGGTAAAGCAATCCAAGATGCCCAGTGAGGCTCAGCTCTTTGCAGAAGGTGGCTTCTCATAGCCAGCACAGGTTGTGCACGTCAGCAATGTGGCTGCCGGCAGCTGCACTCACTGCACTGCCTTTGACGCACACTGCCTGGTCTGCCGTCAACACTGATGTGTGCAAAGCTGGGCACGCTGCTCCCACACTGTGTTTCAGGGTCTAAACTAACACATAAGCCTGGAATTTCTGAGCTCTGCTTTCCTCCCTACGTCTCTCTTTAGTGGCTTCTAAAATGAGCAATTTCCTACTTAGCCTTTCTCTGAGGACTGAGGTGCAGTATTTGGATGAGGCAGCTGCACTGAACTGACTCAGGCTCAGTTTATGCTTAATTTTCAGGTGTTAAACTGACGCTCTTAAACATGGTAGAATTTCTATGCTGTGCCCCACTGGGTTTCAGATTGATACTTTAACGCGTTTTCTCAGCATTTGTCTGTTCAAGTCTTCTTTTCTCTATTCCCCATATTGTTCATCATCACAAGTTTCTTTTACTTGCATCTTTTTCTTAGAGTTTTGCTTACTATTACTTACTCATTGGAGATTCATGCAGCTCTTCTAAAAAAATCTCCTTGCCCCAGTATCTAATAAGGTTTTTTTATACTTCTCTGCTTGTAAGGCGACTTTATTGTCAGTTTCTTTTTAACCAGAATGACGGCACTACATAACATGGAGATGGCAGACACTCTGGCTGATGAAATTTCCACCTACAAACATACCCAGTGGAATTGTAGTACGGAATTTATATCAGGGTGAGGTTTTTTAATTAAACAGTGTGTGGTGTGCATCTGTGTGTGTATATACTACGTAAGGATAGGTGGTTTTAGCACAGAAGGGAGTACAGGGCTCTGTGCTACAATCACAAGTTCAGGTTAACTGTTGCCTACGTGTTCAGGTAGGCAAACTTCATTTGTGAATGGGAAGTATATCTGAACAAGCTCTTATCATATGAACGCACATAAACCAATGCATTTAAACAATTCTGAGCTGGACACTCTGCTAGGATAAAGCAGCACAGATGTTTTTAATCAATAATCATCTCCTAAGAGTGTCCTAAAATCAAGATGAGGATCATTCTTTTGCGTTCTCCTCAGTTTTTTTTGAGGGCTAAATGATGTATTTTCATACAACTTGTCAGTGCAACTAAAAATTCTCCTTTTAGAGACAGTTTGTGTTCTTTATTAGCAGTGGTATAAAGGTAAAGGCAGAATACAGAAGTCTCAGAATGATTATAAAACATTTTAATGAGAAAAGCTAATCTTGTTGGGCTACAGAGCACAAATATAGAAAAGTTACAGAAAAGTTGTATGTTAAATACGGAAATGTTGTTCTGTGTTTGAGTACCATTGTATGTATCTCAATATGATGTCGCAGGGACTGACTCAAACATTCTAACAATCTCATTTAGATTAACCCAAATTGCTCTTTTGCCTTTTCCCTCTTCTCTGCCTCTTTCCGTACATTATATTTGTCACTGTGGCCTGACTAGCTTGCTCTATTTTGATACTCCTCCCTGAAATATGTTTCTGGCATCTGGTCTCTAAGAATCTCTTCAAATGAACTTCCCCACACCTTATAAATGCTCATGTGATCTCCCACAGGAAACAGATGACTCAGCTGAAAGAGACGGAAGATGGAAGCATTCCACTGCGCTCAAAGAACAGAAAATGGAGTTGTGATGACAAGGCTGGTGGTTCTCATCCTCGTCTCTCTACAAACACTCTCTCTTCTGTTTCCTCTGTGGCCATGGACAGTTGAAAGGGTCCAGTGACAAACATGCTGAACCAGCTCAGCCCTCATTCTGTGTCCAGTCGTCCCAGTGAAGTACAGGAATTCAAGGGAAAGGGCCAAGAGCAAGTGCTGCCTCTCAGTACAAAATCTATGCTATCCTTTTCCAGACCTCAGATACTCCAAATAGCATGCACCCTGAATAGAATTGAGATCATTGATAGGAAACTTTGTAAACATCTTCAGACATATATAATTGACTCTAAAATATTAATTATTTTCAAAAATTGAAGTGTTGGAAATATCCATCTTCAAACTTATATTAACCCCTCAGATTTGCAGGTAAGAGTTTAAAACAAAAGGAGTACTCTGCATTCATCCTCAAGGTACTGCAGAACTGAAAGAAGCTGGGCAGAATTCTTTACAGGAAACGACACTTCCTATTTTCCCCCTGGAGGTTCAAAACAGTAAGTCGTTGTTCCACAGTCAAATCCTGACAGCACAGATGACTCCTTAGTGTCAACCGGGGGTGCTAAGAACATTAGAACAATTGTATCGGGTCAGAACAGACATCCGTCTAGCCCAGCATCCTGTCTGGCGGTGCCTCAGCGGATGCCTAGGAAAGTGTATGAGAACAGAACAAGCATATAATGATGCTTCAAACATCTGGTGATTTGTAGCTCAGAGATTTTTATCATTGAAGAAAGTGTCTTGGAAGTAAGTAAACGTTAGTAGAGTTTTTTCCTCCTTTTTTTTCTATTCTTTGTTTTCTTTTGAATAAACTTTCAGACTCCACAACCCATTTTCAAGTATTTCCACAACCCAGTGACATGTGTCATGAACCATGTCCTTCTATGTCTTTTAAATCCAGCAACACCACATTTATTTGAAGGTTTCTAGGTCATTCACTAATTGAAGTCTGGTTTCACATCAGTCATCTCCTTTTCAGGGTGGAGAGTTCAAGCATTTTTAGTTGTTTCTTTTATAGAAGCTACTCCATACCTTTGATGACCTCTATAATCCTTTACCATTTCTACTGTATTATTTTGAGACAAGGAGGAGCATTTGTTTCACTGACTTTTATCTTCCAACACCAAGAAGCGTAGACTAATGCACAAATGTATTAATTCTAGTGCAAACCGCAATCCTGACTTTGCAGGCAAACTGACCTGCTCTCATCGTTAAGGAGCAGCAAGAGTGGGGCTGCTCCACAGGGGAAGGCAAGCCACAAACCAAGGGTGACAGACAGGAAGGCAGACAGATGTAGTCCCCTCACTTACAAGGGTGAGTTCCACACCAACCGAAACTGAAAAGCACGTGCAAAAGCCTTCTATCTCAACAAATGTTGTAATTACTCTTCGTCAGGGTTTTTTTTAAATGTTTGAAATGTTCCAAATGAAGTGGAAAAAATGGGCTAAATGTCTTTCATGGTTTTCCTTGTTTGTCTGTTTTGAATTTTCTTTCTTCTCTGTTGCTTCCCAAATCAAAATATGCATCCATTCCAGGCTGTGATTCACACTACTCTGGTTTAAACATATACAGGAAAACATAATACCTGGAACAGCAAAATGTAAAAGGCCATCTAACAGCTTCAAAATTGGGAAAGGCTGTGTGAATTAGATTTGAGGAAAGCATGTATTAATTTTTAAAAGTAAACAAGTGAAACAATGTGAATAACCTTTCAGATATTTCAGTCATTATTCCCTTAAAGTGAATAGTAAAATACTGTTAACTCCATTAAGAATTAGAATTTAACCCAGAAATATACCACAGTTATACAAACCAAGCAAGACAGAAGCTCTGAAGCCCCTTATTAGCTTCTGTGTGTTGTTTGAGGTGACCAAGATATCGGATGTCTTTACATCTGAGAGGGTATATAAATACTCAGAGACTTTGTGAACTCAGTTTAGATCTTTTACCTTGATCCATCATAAAAAGGTCATCTTAAAAAGGAAACTAGGCTTGCCTCAAAGTCATATCTATACAATAGTGCTGGTGTGGGTCAGATCCCATAATTACCTGTGCTTCTTTGTGGCTCTTCAGCTGTGAGCCTGTGAGTTGCAGCTAATGTCACTTAGCAAATTAGTCACCAAAACAAGAACTGTTTGAAAAGTTATCCTTGGGTCATGAAAGAGACTTTTTCATAGGAAAGGCTACCAAGAACAATTTTTCCATTTGCAACACTTTTGAGGTAACAGTAGTTGGAATAAGTGAAAAAGGTTGCCAAGCCATCCTGGGCTGAAGGAATGTACAACAATGAGACTTAACAGCCACACATACACCTTCAGGAAATGAATCACCACTGGTAGCAGCAAAAATTCCAAGGAATGTCTAGTGCCAAATTGCACAACTAGATATGTTTTGTTCTCTTTATATAACTTCTTCCTTCAAAACAATTGAATACATTGAAATGAAAATAAACTGAAATATTGTGTACCATGCCATCCCCATGGTACACAAGAGAAAACATTAAGTTGATTGAATATGACTTACTATCAATTTTCATAGAACATCTTTCACAGAATGATAAATCAAAATGTTTCTTAGCTGGTGTTCCAAAGTCACCACTTCTATTTATAATACAGATAGAAGATAAAAAAATTTAAACAGTCAAATTTTCCATTTTCTCTTAGTCACCTTTGAACAAATCCTATTCTGGGAGTGACCTGGAGATAGCCTGCCTCAAAGATAATGCTGAGTTTGTTCTTTTCTCAGTCTTAAGCACCCATACCCACAGTATTTCTAGAAATGTAAGATTTTGAATTAAAATTCTTTTTTTCTAAAATACACTTAAAACTATATATTAAAAAAAAAAAAAACCAACAACAAGAAAATGTTTTTCATTTAATTGCTAATATTTTTTTGAAAATGTTTATATGCACAATCATCCTTCAAAACCTATGGACTAGGAATTCCAATTTAAAGATTCACCCCTAGCTGCAAAATCTGATATTCTCAGGCAATCATGTAACTCGGGCCATTAAGAAAAATGCCAGATGTTATGAAGTTGGCAATAAACACATGAAAACATTTAAAATCCTTCATCTCAGTGATGAAGCAAGGAAGCATCAATATACAAATTTGTATGGAAAATTAATTACAATATTTGCATTTCTAAAGCTAACACCACATGGAGAAGAATACCCAAGGGAAAACAATTTTTGTATATTATTTTCTTTTAATTTTCTCTTTTTTTCCAGTAAGAGGAAAACTGTGTTTGAAAACTACCTTGGCTACTCTGATCATAAGGTGGAATTGTTCATATGTTAGTTAAACTGCATCTGAAGTGTAACACAATATTTACAGACTAGGTGTTACCTGGACATTAATCTAAATGAAATTTTTGTTTTATTGTGAAATACACTGTTAACAGGGAAAAAAAAGAAACTCACAACAAAATAAAATATTAATATGTATTTGTTTTGGAGGCATAAATATGCATATGCTGTATTAAAGAAGCTTATGATTGCCAGTGTGTTTACCACTTTCGCTAGTCCATGATGCATTCACTGTGTCAACAGTGTGTATTTGCTCAGGAAACATTAGTTCCTGTCAGCATCTGAGTATTTTACTGGCAACAAAAGTGATGTAGTAAACAGACATGTCTTGGAAAGCTCTGGTCTGCTGAAATGCCAGTCACTCCTCTTTTCTAGCCAATATTTTAACATTCAAACCAACTGCAACCGAAGCTCTCATTCCTGTTCAGTAAAAGCTCAGCTTTTTCTCTCTTCTGCTTTTTATTTCTATTTCTGTCATTGCAGGGCCCCATTTTAGAAGCAGTTGCATTGTGATTTTTGCAGGAGAAGATGAGAGGTGCTTCTGCAGAGTTCTCCCTCCCTCCCATCATATCCCTCGCAGTTCACTGCTCCTTTGGCTTTAGAAGAACTGCATACTACTTTTGCTAAATTAAACTCTCCATAGTCTTTAATTAAACTTTCAGCGCTTTTGTTAATAGCCGTTCCTATTTGGGTGTAGCTTAATGATAATAGCTACCCTGTAGAAATATGCTGCTTTCAAGGATGAAATGTCACCATCTAATCTTTTCACCTTCATTTATTTTTGTCTTTCCTTTACTGGAATGTTTCTTATCTGCTTGCCTTGTCAGAAGAAATAAACTCTTTCTAAAAACTAATTCTCTTCTTCTGAATACTAACGACCTGGCCCTGGAGAGAGGCTCTATGCAGAACTACATCTGTGCTTTGGTTCTCTTAGAGCTGAATAAGAAAAAAATACAATTTAAATCTGATGTATTTTTTACTTGTAAAAGAGCAGAAGTGATAAATATAGCCTCAGTTAGACATGAAAGAAGGCCTTGTGAGAGTCTTGAATTCAACATCTGATACATTTAGTTATTATTTCTGAAGCTGTTTTATCTCAGTCCACTTAAATTGAAGTAGATTGGATACAATTACTATTGCTATATTGAGCTTGTTCCCTTACAAAACCATTACAAAATAATGTGGCAAATTTAAAAACTTTCTTTCTCTCTAGTTTTTGTGCAAAGTTGTGGTTGCTCTAATTTTGAATCTGAACAGCCTACCAAGAAACTTGAATTCTTTGGCTTCTGGACAATACAAGTATTTGTGTATCTGAAATTCTGGTAATTCTACTGTTTAGCACATACAGGTAATTATCAAACAGCTGTGTTAGATCACCAAGGCTAACAAATGCCAACTGTATTAAAAAAAAATGTGTTCTCCTCATTAAAATAAGAATATACAAATTTGAAATGCTTGCAATTTAATAAAAATGCCTCTTATTTCTACTCCATTTTCAAGAAGAGTTATGGCAATGAAGCAAGTAGCACTTTTATTCTGTTTAATAAATTTTATATTGTGTGTTATGACTCATTATTTTATCAATTATGGAAATATAACTTCATCTGAAAGGGATGGCAGTAAACAATTGCTCGCAGTGTTGAGAAAAACAAAGTGTTTTTAACGCTCTTTGTGACCTACAGAAAAGAAGAAATTGAAAAACAGCATTTTAATGAAACCCACGCCTGAGGCCTTAGTAAAAGCAACTTAATGTTCATCCAGCATATACAGAAAATTGGATTCTGCACTAATGTACCTAAATATAAACCAAACATAAATCTAAACATAGACCAAAGGGCTCAATGTTTAATCATCATTTTTTGAACAATTTGTATCATTACTAATGCAGAAATGTCCCTGGTCTTCCAGTTGTCCTCCAAAATACCCATGCATACTGAGCAGTCCATATCCTTATAAACAGTTGAGTTTGTGTTTGAGGAAAAGAAATAAACTGTGAGTAGGAGATGTGATTAGAGCTCAGTTTTTCTGATTCTACTGATACAAGAAGCTCTTTGTACCAAATTAGCTTCCTCCTCGTAAATTTTTTTAAGTCCTGATTTTCCATCAGAAAGCTCACAGCAAAATACTTCATTTGAGCTTGATTTGATACTAACCAGAATGGTTTCTATGTTGCCTTATAAGTCTTGCACTTCTATCTTCTGGTCTCTTCTTGGGGTCAGGCTACAGCTCCCATGCAAGACCATGAAAATTGACAGAGCATCACGGGACTAGAGGAATTCTTGGTGCATAGTGATCACTGCTGTCTGGGCACAATGTCTGACGCATTGAGAATCTCTAGTTTCATCTTCCTCCTCAAGGGTAACATTCCACTAGGGAAGATAGAGATGAACATTAAAATTAAATGAACATTAACATTAAAATAGTTTGGAATTAAGCACTTCAGGTCATTTCACCAAGCCAAGGGGAAGTAGTTAAATTCGAAGGATTTTTGAAAAGCTTTGAACTGAAATTGCTGACATCTCTTGCCGTAAACTTTTCAGAAGTTCTTTAAATTCCTCCCTAGAAATTTGTCATGTTTGTAGAAGGAGAATCCAATCTGAAAGTTTATTTTTGAAATGTTTTTTCTCCCTAGAGCACTTTGCTGTAGAGAGCAGCACATGTCAGCCTTTCAAGAACACAGAAATAACTGAGCAGTGCAGGTGAAGGTAGAGCTGACCACCTCCTGTGAATAACACTCTTTGTTCAATCCACCTCTGTACCATCAGATCTTGGAGGAGAAAGAGTGGGAAAAATCTTGGCAGATGCTGGGAAAGCAGACATAAACACCTGTGAGGGTTTTTAATCCTTTTAACCCTTAACTGCAGAAGGTGAGGTCAACAGAAAATTATTTGCACAGAATTCAGGAAACTGGGAAAATGCAATCAGTGCCTGCATAATCAGAACTCTTCCAGTAGGATCAAAGTAATTTCATGCTTGAGGAACTTGGTTAGACTTTCCAAATGAAAAAAATTTCCTGCCCATAAAAAGGCATAAAAAGGATGAAAAATCTATTCAGGATTTGGGTTTTGTTGGGGTTTTTTTCCTATTTTCAGGCAAATCTTACAATTTCTGGAGAATTGGTTGAGGGTTTTTATTTGGTTGGTTTTTAACTTTTGCTTTTACATTTTACACCTGATCTGTAGAGCTGAGCCATCCCATCTGGAGATAACACCTACAGATAAATCACATTTAAACTGGCACAATAGAAAACGTAATGAAAAATTATGTAATATAGCCACTTATTCTGCTGGAAAATCAGATTTAGGTAGGCATTTCAGAAACCAATGGAGTAATAGATTGATCTAAGATCAGAATACAGCAGCCCAGTTGAGACCTGAAAGACAGTATGAGACCTTACCTCACATGCTAACTTTAACACTTTGTAACCCAAATGCCTAATTATAGCACAATAATTTGTAATCAGCAACAGTGGCTGTATTTCAGTATTTGAAGTTCTAGAAAATGCTTTTCTCTAAGAATGTTTCTACCTAATATGAGAGCTAAATCAGAAATCAAGACTGTATTATTATAGTAAGGGTCCACTTGCAGTACTGTCTACAGTCTCACTTTGTTCAAATATCAGTGACTGGTTTGAATTGTAAGTCTGAAAATTTGCCTGATCATTTAAATTGTCTCCAGTATATAGATAAAAGAAAATCTTTCCCTGTTCCCCTCCCTCCCCCCCAACTTAATAAGGGCATTACTGTTGGGAGATGGGGCAAAGGATAAAAGAGGGGGTTTATTTCAGTTATTTGCATTATCTTTGCAAAACACACATGTAAGGTAAACTCCCCTAGTAGTCTATCCAAAAGACAAATACAAGCAAACAAAAACCCATTCTTACTGTAAAGATAGCACATCCATATATCCGCCAGCACAATTACAGGTCATATCCCAGGGCTCTAGGATAATTTTCTTAAAGTTCTTGCAGCACTGCATAGGTGTCTTGGCAAGGGAAAGCTTCTGGCTGGATAGCCCTGCAGCACTGGAGGGACCCTGGAGGTATATGGACTGGATAGAGCTCTTTCTATGCCAGAGATCTAATTTAGGGCTAAAGGCATACAGCGTCAGTAGCATTCAATACTACTTGCCACCTTATTCTAGGTTAATCAAATGTCAGTGTTCAAAATTCAAAGGCTGAATTTAAACTTGCAAACTTTCAAGTTAGGAAGACTCTTGATTGAGCTAAGTGGCTCCAAAGAACTGTCTGTCAAGCTTTTTGCTCTAGTTTGGAGCCCTCAAGGATGGAAAAAAAATATAAGGAAGATAATTGTGTAACATAAACAACAATCCTGGTTTATCCAGAAACAAAAACTGACATATAATAGGGAAATTTGTGTCCTGGTTCAAAATGAAAAATCACCACTCTTTTTCTGAAGCAAAATAAAAATTCACATTCAGATACGTTTTATAATATTCAGGAAAAGGGCCAAAGATTCTGATCTGGCACCTTGTGCATTTGTCTCTGTGCAGCAACAGAAGCAAACTCCTATGGCTATAGAGAGGAACTGGTGCCAGCAAGATTCCCAGTCTTTTTGCTTTTTTTCAGCAAAGGAACTGGCAGCAATGCTCTGTTCCTGCTATGATGCCCAAGTGACAGACATGGCCTGCCATACATCTTAACTCATATGCTGATCTGCAGAATTGCCTTGTAGCTGCTGCTTTTTTAAAAAGTGATGTTTTTCTTGTGATTTGCAGCTGTGAAGGGGCAGCATGAAGCAACAGCAATCTCTGGGGGAGTGGTTGCAACGTTATACGAGATGCAAAACTAACACTTCCTCTCACCACCTCCAAGTTATCCAGAAGCCAAATAAATGCGGCACCCAGTCCCTCCAGCAGATCTTTCCGGGTCCCAGAGCATTCAGTTACTCCAAGTTATCTTCATCCTACAGCTACCAAGCAAGCTTAGGAAAGATTCTCTCCCACAGACACGTACATCCCACACCTGTGGCAAGTCATGATACCAACCACCTACTGATCTACTCCCCATATGTCTGCTTGGTTTTCCGAGGAAGGCAGCTACCAACTTTCCTGTTCTGCACGTATGGGTGTGCTCTGAATCCTACCCTAACACTGCACTTGCAGGTTGAGTTAATTAAAGGCTAACACTTGGCATATATCAATCTGCAACGTGCCTCGATGAGTTTGAGAAAATATCCTCACTTAAAACTTGGTAGCTCCGTTAACAGCAGAAAACAGATGGCAACAGTGCATTCCAAAGGATCTTACAGAAAAGCTCATGACATGGGAATAGGATTAGAGTTGCTACAACTGCTGTAGGTGAAGATTTCAGATAAATTGTTGAAAAGCATCCTCAAGTCCTCAGGTATAAAAAAAACCCCTTGCCAGATCAGATATCTGAAGTTCTGCTCACAGCATTTCCTGGGGCTATTGGGGAGCAATTTTTCTCTCTGCTTTCCTTGGCCAGGTTGCTCTGCTGAGAGAACTTTATGTTGTTGCTTTTCCTTGCCCTTTGCCTTCTCTTCAGCTTCCATTAACAGGTTGGATAGAAAGAAACTGAATACTTTCTCACATTGTCTCTGCTTCTGGCTCTGATATTTAGAGACACTTGGGGACCTTAAAACTAGGGGATGGGCTTAGAAGTTGCTCTTTCCAAGTGTTATTTGGGTTTGACTAGACCTCAAATGGGCTACCTCTTGGTGATGTTGTTGCTGCTGCTGAAGTTACCCCTCCAGTCAGGATTGCATATGAATTGATACAAGAAAGGAGAAAGGGAAAAGATGTTAACTGAGCAAGGACATAGATTATTCATGGCTTTGACAGATTTTGGAGCTGGCTCAAAGTGCTGTCAATTGCCAGTGGAAAATAGCCAAAGAAGTGAAAAATGAGGTTTTTTTAGACTGTGTCAGCAGTATCAATCACAGCAGTATCCAAAAATCTTGAAATAGATAGAGTATATTTCTGGCTGACGATGTTCAAGCAGAATATATTTAAAATGGACATAAAAATGAGGACATATCACCTTAAGTTTATTTGCCAACCCACATTTGTTTTAGACACTATACAAAAATTGAGTAGTTTTTTGAGCATGTATCTGGTTTTTCTCAATTATTTCTTTTCCTACTTACAAATGCTTAGGTTTAGTTTAGTGTGATGCTTTTTTTGGAATACTTATGTTTAATTTTCAGGAAGAACAAAGATTTGTTATGATATGCAACATAGATCTGTTTTGCTGCAGGGTACTCTGGAGAGACATGTCTTGGGGGTAGTAACTGGTGTTAGCTTTGCTACAGAGCAATGCCAGATGCCCACTTTTTGCATTCATAATTTCTTTTTTCTTTTCAAAAACTGAACCAAAAAAAAAAAAAAGAAAGTACTGGAAAATCTCAGGATCTGTCAGGCTCTTTAAAAATGGCTTTTAAATTGTTTGTTTCTGGAGAACAGACAAAGAACTCTTATAAACTGAAGTGGAGGTCCACATAAGAGACATAAAGTAGACAGAAAAATCGTGAGGGGTGTGACTATTTGAGCAGTGAGTTTTTTTCAAAGGTTATAAAACCTATACCTTTTAACTTCAATGCAAAACCAGCGAGTCGATGATAGTATAGACTGGAATTTCTTGGGCTTATGTTGTATAAAAGGAACCAATAACAGTGATAATTATGAACATTTAAGGAAATGTTATTCTTCAATTCTTTGTCCGGGTCTTGGAGGAGGGTGGAGAGTTCAGTACAGACAGAATGGAGACTATGTTAATACATAGTACATGCTAAAAATGTCTTGTAATAACAGGTCTTTAAATATTCCTTTAATATGTTTTGGAGAAATTTTCACAAATTTCAAGTTGAACTCATTGAATTTAAGTTTAGTCACCCATAACCAGAAATATCACTATGATTATTTTCATGCCTTCCAATTTAAGCCCTTGCATTTAAGATGAAAACATAATTCAAACATCTAATATGTTTTTTAATGCAAGACCTATAGCTATTAACCAAACTTCAAAATAGTTTAATTACATTTCCTTCAATGCTTGTTTTCTCTCTATCTTTCCAATAATCTCAGATTTTTTTTTTCCTTTAATCCTATATTATTCAGTTAGTAATTTCTTTTTACTTCTCAGTTTGAGAATTATTTATTCAAATTCCTGTGATCAGTAATGGAAGACCTGATCCTCCAAAATTATTTTTGTGTCTGTTGTTTACACAGTGAGTAAACTTCTTTCTCCTTACTGTATGCAATATGATATACTAATATACTAGTTTCCATGGCCCTTAGTACAAACATGTACCAATATACAGTATAAAAATCTGTAATTAAAGAGCTGTCTCTTTTTACTTGCAGCTATATTAATAAGCATAATATTAAATTATTATACTAAAAAATTAGGTTCTTACAAGTCCTACGCTAATAAGAATTTTGAAACCTGCATAGGAATTCATATCTAAATGATTGCAAGTAATTAGCTTCATATTCTAATTGCAGTTTAGCATTAAAATCCAATGAGGTTCAGTGGGAACCTTAGACCTAGAACAGAAGTTGTTCACAGTGCTTGAGAGATTAGTCAGCCATTAATTGTGCGTAGACTGAGCCTGTGAAATTAGGTTTTCATCCAAGGCCGAAGTTTGGTCCTTTTTACGATTTGGGAGTTTGATTATACGGATTAAGGTATTAGTGAAAATGCTGAGAATGGCTCTTCGTTTATGGCAGCTTGAGAATTAATTTGCTGCCCATTTTCATCTGAAACACCCCTCATGAACCCAGAGGGACCCAGCTGATGCAGCAGCGTTGTTGCACACCTGCAGGCCTATGCAGAGGTGAGGTGACAGGTCATGGGGTGAGCAGTGTGCTCTACAGCAACCTGCTTCATTACCACAGCCCCTGGAGCAGCCCCCAGCCTGGGATTCCACTCAGCTCCCTCCTTCACCCAGCTGTGAGACTAGGGCAGTGGATGAAGAGGCTGGTCGTTCCAGCCCAGCTGAGGTCCTGGGCTTTCTTCCATACCATTAAGTTCCCTCATAAGCTCCCTTGGTCCTTAGCTCCAGTGAATTCTTGCTCTTCCTTCTGCCCTTGCCCTACACACTGTGGAGGTTTGGGATGCTCCCATTCATCTCCTGAACCATCCAGTGTCTTCCCTGCCTCCTCTGTGACAAGTGTGCATTTGCTTCAGTAGTTCCTTTTCTTTCCTCATCTCCCCTCAATCTCTTCCTTTCATGCCTGGGGGGCAAGCACACAGAGCCAACAGGGCATGGAGCTGAGACTGTAGCTGAGCTAGAAGGTGTCACAGGCTCCCTGGAAACACAAATTGATCTACAAATGGTTGTGAAGAGTCCTGAAGCTCTGGCTGTGCTAAACTTACCAGGTTATTTATCATGTCCAGACACACATTTAACAGAGGAACCTTGTCAAATTAAAGAGAAAGGGCTTTGTGCTCACTTGATAATGGCTAATATATATATAAGGTGCATTTATATAACTTGTCTAACAATGATAATATTTCTACAGCCTGCTTGTTCAAATTATTTTAAAAGACTTTTGCAATCAGTAATTATGGCTTAGAAATCTCTTGTGAGAAGCACCTGCAATTCATGGCTGAGGAAATGTAAAGCACCTAGAAGAAAACATTATTTTTTTCTCCTAATATTAAAATTGAGTGAAAAGAGTGTCTTCTTTTAAATGAATTGCACAAAGACGTGTACCACGAGTGGACAAACACTGTGGAAACTAGGGCTAATATTGTGTATCTGAGATTGCCCATTTTAGACATAACCTAATATTTGGATGATAAGAATAAAGAAGTCTAATAAAATGCTAGATAGTTGTACACATATCATTAGGTACATAAGCAAATAATTAACCATATCTTTTTTTATTAGACTGTGTCGTTGCAGTTTGGCATGTGGCATAGAACTAAATAATTAAGGAGTTGAACTGCATGTGCCACATTGTCCCAAGATAAAAATCAAAGCTCTGTCTCTTCCAAAGCAAATTACTGCAGAAAAGCGTTACAGGGACTATCTCAGTCCGAGCAGTAACGTACAGTGACATTCTTCACTGCTACAGAAAATCAGTGCAATTTCATTACCCTGCCTTCCTGCAGGGCAGCTTGATGCACTTACATTAAAGTCTCCATCTCTTACCTGTTTCTTAAAATGCTTGCTCTCTATGTCTTCAGAGTTATTCTCTAATTTCAGCAACAGAGAACCCTCTAGCTTTATAAAACAACTCATTTTAGAATTGGCTTAGTGTGTTTTTTTCCAGTATTCAAAAAACAAGACACCACTGAAATAAAATGTGGTTTGGTTTACCAACTTATGCAATGTCATGCAAATCCTATAACATCTTTGCTTACCAATTAGTTTTTTCCCTGAGTTTGCTGCTATCTTAAACAAGAACCCTGGTTAGTTCTGCTGCTTGTTTTATTGTTTTGTTAAGGCCATAATGTGATGAACATTTCGTGAAGGACAATAACGAAAACACACCACTAGCCCTGAATTGCAGCAACATAAATTGAGATAGGAAGCAAAAATAAGAAGCAATGTGAAAGGCTGGAGGAAGGACAGTGCCCCCTAAAATGGCTCTACAGATGAGAAACAGTCTCAAAGTAACCTTTTAAATCATTAGCATTGCAGTAGTTCATACCACACAAGACTAATGATTATTCTTCACAGTGAGTGGAGATAGACTAAAAGAAAAAATACCTTTTTTCCAAGTATACAACCTTGTAATTTAGTAATTCACTTTTATAACCTCTTCAGCTTGGCTTTACTCTCAAAGCTAGATCTCAGTCTGTTTTAAAATAATGGTATAATTTTCTAACTTCTGTTTATGTGTCAGATTTATTGCTCACATCAATGTGAGGGACTAGGCTCCTCTGTAGAAAAAGTATTTAATAGGGCACAGCCGTTCAAAGTTCCATATGCTGTTCTGCATTATAATTCAGTACTTGACTGGAAAGGCCACTCCTCAAATTAAAATGTGGTTCATCTCTCTGGGCTGTTTCCCCTCTCTGGGCTGCTGGCGTCTTCACCAGTTACCAGAACTTAAAACACATATTTTCGTAAGAGGGCTCAAATTCCTTTATCTGGCACAAAATATAACAGTAGCAGTGATACCCATCCAGACTGTGATAAGCTGAGTTTCCTGACCATATTTTAGACATTACAGAACTTGTGGTGTTTTGAAGGGGAAAAATGGGGAGTGTAGCTGTATTGTTTTATGTGTGCTCTCACATCTTGGGGCTTAATTTGAGTCTGCTTTTCAGCTAAATAATAAACAGCTATCAAATTCACCAAGTCTGCTTCTTCATGAAGGAGAAACTACTAATGTGAAGTCTAATTATTTTCTAAGCATAACTTGTTCTGTTTACACATGCAAGCCCGCTCTTACTAAATATTTTTTCCAGCTGTTCGCTCTATCCCTCAGGAAAGTTGTATCCCATGTATTGCAGAGTAATACTATACATGGAGATCTAATCATCTGAAGCTAAATAACCAATAATAGTTGCATGAAAGTTGCATGTCATGTGTGCAGATTGAGGCTTGTGGCCAGAATTTGCTGTGTACAGATTTTGCTTGAGATGAAGCGAATCAAAAGTCTCTTTACAGCTGTTGTCCTCCAGCCCAGCCAGAACAACCACTGTGGTGGCCGCAGCAGACAGCAGGATACTTATTAAAACCATCCTGCATGCAAAAGCCTGATTCCTGTTTATGTCAGACTGACTACAGGTGCTGTGAAGGAGCATGGCAAGTTCCTACTCTACAGCTGGGATGGCTTAAAGACATAACTCCGTCTCGTTGTTATCGCTGCATGGAAGCCAGCATGTGTCCTTTACCTGCCCAGAACTAGTGCACGCTGACATAATAATGCAACTGAAGTACAAGCATAGAGGACAGACAACCTTTAATATGACTGAATATTGAAGAGAACCCGCTGTGATACCTCTAGGTCTCTCTTTGTAGGAATACTGCAGTGGTGAACACCTGCTTGACATACCCATGTTTCTCCCTCTGATCGCATAACAGCTCATGATACCGGTCCACACACTCAAATATATCCAGAACCTGGAATATACACACATACACTTCTCCTGTTGTCCCCAAAGGTATTCATTTGGATTACAGTGTTGTTTTTCTTCTTTCCTACTTTGTCTCTTTTAGATTCAGTGTGTTCCAGGAACTTGTGAACATTGTGTTACTTCGGGTTATACTTCTGGTAAAAGTCACATACCCTTAACTCAAATAATTTATTTTGTTGTTCCTGTATAATATGATTTACTTTGCCCTTGTGTTAGAGCTGAGATGAAAGCAGACACTACAATAGCCACAAGCATTTTGATAAAGGGAATCCTCTCATTACAGCCAGAGGAGGGCTGCTTTCAGCTCTGCCCTTGATATGTGGCACCAGTCTTCTTTACATAATCAAAGCAGGAAGAAATGAGCTAAAATGCTGGGAAATAATGAAATGCATGACCTAGAAAAAAAGAACAGTGAAATTAAAACAAACTAAACCTTCTGTGCACCACAGTTAAAGAAACCTGGAACAGCAAGATTTTTAAGCCACCAAAGCCCCAAGAAAGCTTAATTTCCATACGTCTCATGTGTCAGGTTTTGATTTGTCACTGTTACATGTATTATCCTGAAACCTCTAGCTAAGGAGGGTAACCTCCTCTTGTCCATGTGAACGTCAGGTCCAGGAGAATTCAAATAAAGTCAGTGTTCCTTATGCTGTTCAAAAAATAGTCCTTAGATGAAAAGAAAGAGAATGGGAGAGGGAATTGTTGTACCATGTAGCTTTGTATCAAAATAGTGTTACATGCATTATGTACATTATTCACAATGCTGGTAATGAGTCTATAGTGAGGCTTGTTCATGGAAAAAATGAAATACAATTAGCTACAGATGACCACCAGTTACATGGAGCAGCTTTTCATATCTTAAAGAGTAGAACATCCTTCTTTTTCAGAAGTTATTTTTATGAACAACGTATAGATAACTAAAATGGATAATTCATTTGCATTTGGGATTGATAAATTTTCAGAAATAATTCATCTGATTAAGCATATAACATAATAGTTCCAGGCTGTGATTCATCTAAAATACACCAAGCAGTACAAGATTCTTGGTACTCTGACTATTTAAACACAGAGTGTCAAGCTAATGGCTTCTTTCATTTACTACCCTCTTGGCTTGTGCTGGGGGTAAAGAGCAGCATGTCAGACATACTGTCCTCAGCAGAACTCTTTTTTAGTGTGGAAAGTTGTGACTTTACTGTCCTGTGAGTCCTTTTGTCACAGGGAATTTGGTTAATTCAGCATCTTTTCCTGATAACAACTGTTGGGTTTTTTAAGACCGCTACAAAGCACAAAAGGGGTGTGTTGAATTTGCTTTGGATATGGTGACCTCTCTATGCCTTGTAGGAAGTCAGTGAGTTTAATCACTCTCTCAATGAGCCTATAAGCCTTTAAAGCCTCCAATGGCATAAACAGGAGAAGAAGATATCTGTCTCAGTGGCGATAAATTGCAGCGACGATACACAGGTATCTTCTCCGGGGAATTTGGAGAATGACTCTTAGAAGAATTACAGCTTGTATAAGCATAATGTGAATGCATAGTGTGACAGAGAACCTCTTCTTTTATCTTTAAACATTTGTTTTATGGTAACAATGAGAAATATTTCCTTTTATTCCTCACTTTTTCATCGGTTCAGAGCTTGGGAGTGCTTCTTTTGTATATTCAGTATTTTAAAAACATTTATCTAACCTTATAAACCAGATTTATTTTAAGGAGAATGACCATTTTGATTATAAAAAGCTGCAGCTTTTTCCCCCCTCTTACAGTAATAAAGAAAAATTTCTGAGCATGAATGAAATTATGTCAATATAGAGTTATCTAATCGATACCAAAAAGAAAAAAAATTATATGTTAACTGTGTCTCTTCATCCTTTTTAGAACTTTCTGGCAGTTTTTGTGCAGCTCTGCAGGTCTTACTGATGTGGACAGAGGATATTAGCTTGCCCAACCAGGGTTTTAGGCATGGTCCAGGAGCCATGATAAAGATGCAAGCTTAGCAGTGTTGACTGACAGAAGGAGGAAGAGTGAGCTCTTGGGTTGCTTTCAGCATTTGTATTGCATCATGGTATTCTGCTTAGAGGTGAATTAGATACATGCCTCTATGACTGTGTGTTGTGTAGCACTTGTACAACTGTACTGCATGTAGAGGAGTGCTACATGGCTTGTGCTACTAAATTCCTTGGGCAAACACCGTTTCCCAAGGCAAGCATGCTTAGAATTGCCCTTGTCATATTTATCACTCTGTTCTTCAGATATTGTGGAGCATGGTAACACAAAAATCCAAATTATATACCAGTTTAGCCAAACTTTCATTATAATTTTTTTTCTACATATAATACCTAGGGCAATATTGTTGCCTGGGCAGATATATGTTTTGGGTTGTAAAAAACTGAATAAAAAAGACAGCTGTGATTTCTCAGTGCCTTAATCAAATCCACCTTTTATTCTTCCCGTGCTAAAACATCTCTTTGTAGGTTGGAACTTGAGTGTTCTTGAATGTTAAAATATCAAGGACACATCCAGTAAAATACGGGTTTGCTTTCACTGCCAGTATAAGGACTAACTATGTTTCAAGTTCTAAGAGGGAAAATATTCACTGTATCATGTTACATGTGCTTAATCTGTGTCAGCTGGAATAACAAACCAGAACGTCTACAACTTATCTTTGCGCAAGTTTTGTATTACTCCTGGATGCTCTGCATGCTTTTTGCATGCCTGCCAACCTGCTCCAATCCTGTAAGAAAAGAGATTCTCTTTGGATTTCAGATTTGAGATTAAAAAAAAAAAAAAAGAATTAAAAAAAAAGAACTTTAATTATTATTGAAATCCCTCCAAGGGCTTTCTATTTACGTTATAACAGGCAGGATGAGTATCAAAGCTTTTAAAATTTAGGTATAATCCAGCATAATTGCAGAAGATTCATTGTTCAGATTTCTATCTGGATGCTGCAAGTTGAATTAACAGAAATACTAAATAACATCTGGAGAAAAACTGGTGTTTCAGATGATGAAATTAGTCTGTATTTTTCAGAGAAGTGATGTAGGTTACTCCAGTCCACTAAGACAACATTTCCATGGGTCATTTACCTTCATAGATAGCAATGAGTTTTAAACAGAAATTGAGCTAAAACACAGAAAAAAGGCATTTTTCTTGCAACTACATTTGAAAATGTTTCAGATACATTTTCACTTGATTCAACTGCTGCTCAGGGTTAAAATACCATTCCTTTACTGTACCACTTAAACAGTTGCAATGCCTGTTATTTTCACAAACATAAATTCGTCATGTTCACACTCTCTTCCAAGGTTTTTTCATAAGGCACCAAATCTAATCTGCTTCAAGCCTTTAAAATCTCAGTGGAAGGTCATGATATCAAGTTTTGAAAAGATGAGAGGCAAAACTTTGTTTATGGCTCTTAACAGAACACTGATGACTCTTTACTTACACTGCTTTGGGGATCTGATTGGAGCAGCACAGTGCAGGGATACAGTAATTTCATTAGGTATCTTTGTTGACTCCAAACACAGCTTTGGACATGCTATTAATTAAATTAGTTATTATGGTATAATTGTGCCACAATCGTTATACTGTTTATATATAGCCATTATATACACAATCGTATACTCAACATATACAGCACCGGTTTCTTAATTGTTATGGTTCATACAATCTGCAGCCATCTTCCATTTACAAGATGTTAACGAGCCGTAAAGCTGTGGAACCTCTCATTCATGGCACGTCAAACTGCAATGAAATTCAAGTTTCTGGAAAAAGAAAAAAAGAACAAATAGATGGAAAGTAGATATACAAAGCAGTGGGAATGAAAATATTAACATCACTCTTAAAATAAGTCTTCATCTTTTGCTTCTTTAGGCTCATATCCCAATCTGATAATGTCTGATTTTGCTCTGAGTGAATCAGACTTACCTATACTTTTTGACATTCCCTTTCCGTTTTCCATGCCCCACCTCAGCTTCCTGTCGTCCAGGAGCTCAGGTGTCTGTGTATAGGTCTGGGGTTCTTTGCAGTCACTACAGAATTAATTTTGAAATAGGAAATATTTAGAAACGTAATGTAAAGAAAAAGAGAGAGCACCTCAAGAAAAAGAAGTGGATTTTTAAAATTTGTGAAGCTCATTCACTTAGAAAATTAGAGGATGAGCTGGTAAAGACAAGAATAGAAGTTTATACAGCTGGGGGTGTGTGTTATTTTAAATGAAGGTTGAAGAGCTTCACAGCTTATATGTTTTCTGTCGTTTTGCTCCATTTTTCAAACATTAAGAGTATTATTATAAAATTCAGCATAGCAGCTTGACGATGCTACCTGTTTTGAAACATAATGTGTTGCCTCATTTTGCAAAGGGCCCAATACAATTTGATCTGTATGCTTTCTTTTAGACATAAGTTAAGGGTCCTGCTTTTCTTGTACTCTGGAGCAAGAGAACAGGGGCAATATCCATTTCCCGGCCGTTAAGCAACTTTCTAACTCTTTCCTGGGTAAGAGGTGTCTGCGCTGTGTGCACGTGTAAGTGTACACCTGTGTGTGTGGGGTGTGAGTGCAGTCACAGGGTCAGAGCATGGGTGGGAGGGCCCGTGTGCCCCTGGTGCTGTGGCAAGTGCAGGTCAGTGTGTGGGGGGGTGTGTGTGTGAGTGAGATGGCTAGTGAAGGTCAGCCCAGATGAGCCAGTGAGCAAGTGAAATGGTCAGCGAGCAAGAGGTGTGCGGGGGTGACTAAGGGCAGCTCTGAGTGTGAGAGCTGCAGGAAAGCAACTGAAGTGAGCACTGATTCTTGCCTGGACCTGCAGATCACACCTTGTCTTAAGACGAGGCCAAGATCGTTCTCTCCTCTTGTATTTCATTAATTAACATTTTAAAAGGTCATAGAATGTTAGAAGACAGAATACTCTAGTGAACAAAGGGTTACTCAAAAGTCATATTAATCCAAATCGATGAAACCTAAATAATGGAAAGCATTGAAGCACATTGTTATTGCAGAGAAACCCCAGTTCCCACACAGAATGGAGTTGCAGAAAACTTGATTTTCTTTTTAATAACTTTTTCCCAACTCTAGGCATATCTAGGAGAGATACAGCAAAAATCTGGGGTTTTGCTGCTACCTGACTTGTCTAACTCTGTTCTGTCACTTTGAATCCCACGCTCATCAGGAAATGACAGATTTTTTCACAGGCAAACACAGGCCAAGAAAAACAACAACCACTAAAATAGGGTAAGAGGGAAGATTTAGAAGATCGCTCCAGAAGTATTATTTAAAAAATTATTTTCCTCTCAAAAAATAAATTTGTTCAGGGACAGTATGAACCCAGGAACAATGTCAAAAACTGAACAATTCTTCACATGTATATGCCTGATATATATATGATTAGGATGGTCATTTAATATCTTCTTTGCACAGCACTGAAATTAAAAATGCATCTAACCCAATCATTCTTTGTGTCTTTCCTCCCATTGTAGAATTGCTCATAAGGACGTCTGGTTATGCAACACTGGATATAACACGGTGGATTACTTAGATCTTAAATAAGAACTGGTGTGAAAAAGCTCTACTGATTTTGCTAACAAAAAGGCAAGGACAAAAACTAGTTGATTCAGAAATTTTTGAAGGAAAAATGCATGTTTAAGTGCTACAAATAAGCACTGCAGTGTTTAGTTCTACCTGATCTCTATGTTAGACACATATATCTACATATATCCATATATCCACAACTGGTAATGACAGAAACTGAACCTTCTCTTCCCTTTTATAATTTTCTCACAAAATTAAGCAATATAGCAGTAATAAAACAAATTGCTAATTATAAGGACAACTCAACATAAACAGAAGTAGAACTTATAAGGAGTAAAGACTACCTATTTTAGTACTTAACACTATTAAAAGAATTACTAATGTCTCCTTCACAAAGACAGCATGCCCTGTAGAATCCAGAGGGAAGAATCAAAGATTCTTGACACCTTTTCTTTCCCACCTGCACCCTTGTTCCCATTTACCCTATATGGGGTTTGAAACTCCTAAGCACTTTTTTTCAGCGCGTAGTTTGAACAAATGGTATCAACTAAGCCCATTTTCCTCTCTTTTCCCATAGAAACTAAAAAATGATCTTTGATTGCTTCTTGTCTAGCAAAGTAATGCAGTATACTTCCCTATGTATCCTGAAGTCTTCTATCAGATTTGGCTGGACAAAACACTGAGAATCTGAAACTATAAATGAACGTAGACATCCATCTGGAACTTTTGTATGGTGGTCAATGGATGATTATAGCTGAAATAAAAGCATCAGCCACATTTCAAAATCAGTCTTTATTTATGTGTCTTCCTTTGATCTTCTGTAGATAAAAAGGAGCAGTCCTGCACTTTTCATCCTGGTAATGATTTCCTAGCCACTGCTTCTAAAAATGTAAAATTTCACAAATTTTGATGTCTACTAGCTTGACATGTATCTAGTTTCTAAGCACAATTAGAATGCATCAGAGGATAACCTTAATTCGGAGAATAACTTTAATTCAGCAGAAGTAAATACAGGTTTAGAACCTTTAGACATTTTCAAATAAAAGGATTTTGACAGCTGCATATATTTTTCAAAAGCTGTGATCTTGTTAAATTTCACAAGTTATAGGATAATTTTGGACTGCTGAATCATATACTTCACTAATATTATACAGAAATATATCACAAGCAAAGCTTACTTTTTATTAAGTAGATATATACAGAATAAATATGGAGAAACTATCACAGAAACCCTTGATGATTTTTAAAAATGCATCTGCCAGTGCTATGTATCTAGTAAAAATGTACAGAACATCTGAGATAGAAATACAAAAATCCCAAGATGATTGAATTCATCCCTCTGGAAGTACAGCATATGTTATACAACACTTCAGTCAACAAATTGGCATTTTTGAAAAGATAGATGAAACTATGACTCCTAACATGTAACAACAAGGTTTAATATAGCTTTAGAGCATGCAAGTAGTTTTTTAATCTGATTTTAAATGTTCAGCTAGAACTAGCAAAGTTAAAAGTGTGTGGCAGAGAGAATTTTCAACAGTACTAAATTTGTGTTTGTGTGCAATTAACATGTACAGCACAATTGACTCTTTCTTGATGGTATTAGGTTTGTGTGGAAAGGTTTTGGTAGTGCAGGGGCTGAAGGATAATCTGGAAAAATGGAGGCTCAGGGGATACCTTAGCACTCTCTATAACTACCTGAAAGGCGTTTGTAGCAAGGAAGATCTTGGTCTTTTTCACCAAGTAACAAGTAATAGGACAAGAGGAAACATCCTCAAGTTGAACCAGGGGAGGTTTAGATTGGTTATTAGGAAAAAATTCTTCACCAAAATGGTTGACAAGCATTAGAACAGGATACCCAGGGAGGTGGTTGAGTTACCATCCCTGGAAGTATTTAAGACGTGTAATTGTGGCACTTAGGGACATGGTTTAGTGGTGGACTTGGCAATGCTGGGTTAAAGGTTGGGCCTGATGATCTGCAGGGTCCTTTTCAATCTAAATGACTCCATCATTCTCTGAGAAGCTGCCAGAAGCTTCTCCCATGTCTGACAGAGACAATGACAGAAGACTCTAAGACAGACTCACTGCTGGCTGAAGCTGAGCCCATCAGTGACAGTGATAGCACCTCTGGGATAACGTATTTTATAAGATGGGAAAAGAAAGCTGCACAGCTTCATCCAGAGAGAGGAGCGACAACACATCAGAGAAACAGGCGTGCACACACCAAGATCAGTGAAGAAGGAGGCGGAGGAGGGGCTCCAGGCACCAGAGTAGAAATTCCCCTGCAGCCCATAGTGAAGATGATGGTGAGGCAGGCTGTCCCTCTGGAGAGACAGGCTGTGTCTCTGCAGCCCATGGAGGCCCATGCTTGAGCAGGTCTGTTGGTAGGGCTTGTGGCCCCCCCGGGAGACCCATGCTGGAGCAGACTGTTTATGAAAGACTGCACCATGTGGGATGGACCCCACACTGGAGCAAAAGTGTGAAGAGGAAGGAGCAGCAGAGACAATGTGTGATAAACTGACCACAACCCCCATTCCTAGCCCCCTATGCCACTCAGGTGGAGGAATTAAAAAAGTCAGGAGTGAAGCTGGGCCTGAATTACTTGTTTATGCAGTATTGCAAATTCTATGTAAAAGGTGTGTTATCAATGAGAAATGCTGCTTTGACAAGATATTCCCATCAATACAGTTTTTCTTCTGGGAAATACAGTCTGAGTCTTAGTGACATGACAGAAGCGTGTGGGAACGAACAGCACTTTCAACTAATACAGTTCAATTCATAGCAAATGCATTTCCTGGTAGCATAACTTCATTTAAGCCAGTGAATCTACTCTGACAAGAAAATCACTGCTGCATGCAAGAACGTGACACACACCTGACTTGATTTTCAGAAGTGCAGAACCTCTAACAGCTTTCACTGTGACTGCTAAATTAAGTATCTGCAACCAGATTTTGGAGCTTCATTAGTTATGAAATTTCTCTGCCTTATTCCTACATTGGATTCTGATAAGACTTCTGAAAATTGAATTAGAAAAGTATGTTCAGGATGGATGACCAAAGTTGCACCAAGAGATCTCTTTTTAATTATAGTAAGTATTAGTAAAGTCCAGGAAAACTGTGAGTGTGTGATGTCTTGAAAAATAAGACTTGGTTTTTAAATTCCTGGCCTTTGTCATTGAAGCTTGAACATCATAGCTTTACATAGTGTATATGTATCATACATATATATACTTAATATAATTCCCATGTCAAGAAAATAAACTATTATGGCACCAAGTTGGTAAGTCCTGCTAAGTTGTTTTTCCTAATTTCCGAGAATTATTTTTATACTAAAACCCATCTGTCAAAGATTCAATGAGCAATGCCTGAGCAAATTACGCATGATTAAATAGAATAAACAAAGAAGAAATGTGACCAGGCAAAAAAAAAGCATTTTAAGGGCTCTCCAATGAATACACTTGATCAGGTATGATTTACTGACTAATTCTTTTAATTTTTCATTATTGGCAAGTGCTTTTAAACATCATAGTGTGGCCTTTGTTATCAAGGATATACACAAGGCAAAGTATGTTAGCAACAGCAACATAATAGCTTATTTATTAATTGAGAAGGTGGAGTGTTCATTAAAAGATGGTTATTGCACATGTGTCTTAGAGTCATCTGTTTAACAACTGCTCACCTCCTACCTCCCTGAGCCTGAAGCAGTGCCTAACTTATCTATGACAGTGACAACAGTAGCTCTTATATAATGGAACCTTCATGACACATACAAGTATTCTAGAATATTCTATATCTTAATTTTTGTCAGTAAGAAGTATTTTCTGAACTCAGGTTCAAGAATAGCTTTATATTTCCTGCAGTAACATTAAACATTGAGAACATCAGAGCTTCTTCCCTGAAATATTATTTCTGCTAACAGGGTGTTGGTACATGTGTAAAAGCCCACATGTTCTCTTAAATCCAGGATCCACAGTTTGTGAACTCATTACTATGTTTGTTGATTGAACCAGAGTCCTTCTCATTCTTTCAGATGTCACTGCTAATGTTTCTGAGGGCTTGAAGTCCCTGAAATCTTGACCACGTCTAAAGGATGGACATCATGAAATCTATATTTTGGAGTAATCCAGATTACCCCAGAGCTGCAGGATACAGGCTTCAGTTCTGAGTGCTAAATGCATCAACTTCAGAGGGAGACTACAGCCCTTGCCCAAATGGGCCCACTAATCTTGTCTTCTTCTAAAGGAGACTGACTGCATCTGTCTTGTGTGGCACTTGTCTCTTTTGGCCTATCCCATGTCACTGTGACATTGGTAGTAACAATGCAAAGGCTGTGCTGTAGCCCACCAGAATGTTATTTTCTAACGGGAAACTGAGGACATATCCTGCAACTAGAGACATAAGCTTTTATGAGATAAGGCTAATATACTGCATATGGCAGGTAAAGCTGAAGAAGAAAGGCCTTGGGAATCTGCAATGAGTCCCAGCTTCTAACAGCATCTTTGGGAACCTAGAACATATCCTCGTCTTGAACAGAGATTTCCAGGCATCTAGCCACTCAAGTAAAGACTTGGGAGGGCAAAGTGTTAGAATCTTGGCTAGAAGGAGGCCTCAAACACTTTCAGGGTTGTCAAAATCAAAATTTGATATAGACATCTTCCCTTGGAAATGCAGAGCCCTGTTTCCTTAAAAGTCAGCTGGGAAATCACACCATGTAGGAAATCCAAGGAAACCTCATTCATTTAATGGATTTGTCACATTTATAGCATTTTCGTGGCGATTTTTTTTTTAAATTACATAATAGTATTTTTAACTGGGAAGGGGTTTTTCTTGATAAATACCATTTTACATCTCAGGGAACTCCTTGTGGCAGCATCCATGTGACTGTGTCACCAAAAATGGCCTGAGGTTGAAACTAGAATGTCCAAGATATAGCCACCTAGCAGTACAGATCACCTGGAATTTACTATCTCAGTGAATACTTTTTAAATGAAAATTTTTATTGGATTTAGAAACTCTAGCAAAAGAGTTCGAAGATGAGTGAGCTGAAAATAAATCGGGCATAGAGTTTTCATGGACCAGGCATAACTATAGGACCAAAGGAAAATTTTAAGTCAGAAAGTAGACATTAGTGGAGCATTGTTTATTTTCTAAGTAGAAATAAATTTGCCAGCTGATATGTACAATGTGTTCAATTTTCACTATAATAATTTTTTGTCTTGAAAGACATGTATGTGGGTCCATTTGAACAAGCCTGTTCTTGGATTTTAGACATTGAAGGTGTGTTCAAATTCTGAAAAATTAGAATCCCTTAAAATGCTAGATGTGGGACTATAACTCTTACGCTAGAACTGCAGATGCCAGTACATTTTCACTTTGAAGTTCTGAGTATCTAAAATGAGTTCAAAGTGATTCTTTGTTAGGGGAAGCAATACAGGATTTCTTCCTGTCTCAAATTACCTGCTGATTAATTTTGCAGCTACCACCGAATTCTTATTTCCTAAAAGCTATTGAGAACATGAAAGATTAGAGTTTAGTGCAGATTCCAGAGACAGCAGCAAATATGTGCAACATATTTAGTATTTGGAAATATCTTCTTTTGGCTGCTCAAAGCACAATATTATTTTTCATATCAATACATGAACTGATTGTTCAGAAGTCTTTATACTCATAGTGATCCACATAGCTCCCAAAATACAGTCCCCTTGGTCTTTCAAGCTGATTCTTATGACATAATTTCTCTATAGAGTTACACAAACAGCAAAGGGATTCCTGTACCTAGATGCAGGGAAGCTGCCCTGAGAGAGGTAGCAAATTCCAAAAATACCCAACAAACTCTAACCTAAACAACCAGGGCCTCATTCCATGTTAAAAAAAGCCCTTAATTTCAGTTGAGTATGTAAGCATCTGTGCTGTAGTTGGAGGTCATGCATGATTCATCACACCATGACACTCTCTACTCTGCCATTCTCTATCACATTTTGGAGTTTCCAAAAGACACTGCAAGCATTCCCACTCCCTACTTCTGAAGATGGCATGTACTATGAGCTCCGTCAAGCAGCAAATGTAACTAGTTCAGACATTAAGGGATTTCCCCTATCCAAAACTGCTGAACACTTTCCTATCCCACTCTTTAGTGTGGGTTTAGCCCAACCAAGACCATAATACCTGGAAGACAACCATTTCAGAGCTGGCATTAGAGGAGACAAGTCAACACCAGTGCCAACATTCCAGTATTAAACAAGATAACCATGCTCAGATAAACAGTGTGTTGTGCAGTGTTGGCATCACTGGAAGTATAACTGCAACCAGGGCAGGAACAGGCTCAGGACAGGACAGAAGATGCTACTACCAGGAAAAGGAGCATTAATATTGCCAGTCAATGTCACTGGACTCCTCAAGCGACTGCTAGGAGCTGGCCATGCAAATCCCCACCAGCACTCTACAGGCCATTTGTAAAGTCAGCCAAGATGCACATAAGGAAGAGGTAGCCTATTTTCTAGGGTAGAAGACCATACTGTCCATCTGGTCAGTCAGCCCGCTAAAGGACGGACTTTTTGGGAAATAGCTGGCATCCAAGTTGCAATATGAAAGAGATTAAAGCAGTTCTACACAAATATAAAAATGAGCAAAGGTAAAACCTATGTCTGATTTAGATAACAGCATTCAATTTAATTCTTCTATTGAGTAGTATAACAGTCATAGCCCCACTCTTGGCCCACCTCATGTACAAATACATATAGAACTTTGTCTCACACTTCATAACCCCACTTAGCTACCTCCTCTCAGTGCCTACTTCTGGAATACAGACATGTTTTTATTGCTCTAAATTACTGATATGAACCGTTGGACAAGAGTATGTTCTCTTCCATAACTTGAAGCAGAGGAAGTTCTTCATCTGACAGGATGTCTCCCAGTACTCAGCATCCCAAACATGCAAATCAGTTCTACAGCCAGTAAGGAATCGACCATGGGACAGTCATCACTCAGTTCTGACCATAACCTCTGGAATTTCTTGCCCTGCACTTACAAATGTTTTTTTTCCTCTGTCTCTGGAATACACTGATAAGGGATTATAGTAATGATGTCCCTGTGGTCTCTTCTTCAGATTATCTCATTAGGAAGTGCACATAGGGAAGCTGGAATGAATGAAGGAACCCAGACTGGTGCTGAAAACTGATAACCCTCCTGGAGCCACCTGCAGTGAAGAGCTCAGTGGCTGGATTTTTTCTGCTGCTGGATGTGGTAACGAATGAATGTCATTTGTAGTAAGCAGAGAACACAACTGTTTTTTCCAATACATCTTCTAATACACTTTTTTAACTAAAATGATCAAAAAAATCAGTGTGAGACAACATTTTTAATTCCCTAAAAATGTAACCATTCCATCTGGCCTTCTGAAACAGAGGAAACTGACTGCTCCTCAGGGAAGCGATATGCAATACCAAGAATTCTGGCTTGGGTTTTGAACAGCAACAGTTTTCTCCTCAGTGCTCAGGTGGAGGACTGTGTTTCTTCCCTATTCACAAACACATAAAGGACTTACTTCCGAAATACAGTAGAAAAAGCACTATCCATTTTCCATTTTTTTCTCCCTCAAGATCTGCAGTGCTGTTTGTTAGCAGTATAATGAAGGCACTGTTGGCTTAGTATTCAATTGCTAACATTTTGTAAGCACTATTTTCTCAAGTTCTGCCTACTGCAGCAGCTCATGGTTTCTCAGAACGAAAACCTTCCTCTTCTGTTTTTTTTGGTACCTGCCTTACATGGCCAAAACAATGCAGCTGAGATCAAACATAGAATGAGAAGACAAGCATTGGGCATTGTGGAAGAAGTACAAGAAAGATGGAACAGGTACACTTCTTTACTTGTTAAATTTATATTTTACTTTTTATTGAAGTGCAGTTGCAAGAAAATAAAATATCTCATTTTCTTCCCTTCTATGTTAAGAAACAGCTTCCTGTACCCTTTATCTGTTATTTTCTTACGTATTTAACTCAGTCTCAAGTATAGCAGTTGTGAGCTAAGGAAACAAAAATAATATCGATACATACCCTATTAAAATTTTTGATTGAGATGAACTCTTTAAATAATAGCGAAGAGTTGTCTCACACTTTCTGAAATGGGGACTAATGTGTTTGCCAGTGTGGCACAGAACCAAAATCAATGACAATAGATTAACTTTAATATGCTGGATGCAGTGGTTCCATTTTGGAAGGAACATTATCTCAAATTGGCTTTAGCCATGCTGCTAGAACAAATAAGGCCAATACTTAGAAGTTAAATGAATTTCAATCCATTTAAATGAAATGTATTTAGTCAATACTACCAAACAAGCATTTTGCTTCAGCAGACAGAACTCTGGGACATCTCTCTGATGACTTTGGGTATGAACATCTGCCAGCTACAAATAGAGTTCTCACTAATCCAACCAATGCTGAAGGCAGGTAAAATAACTTCAGTAGAAGATTCAGTTGTTTAATGCCTTGGCTGTATACTAAGAATATTGTACCTACAGAAACCAGTTAGAAAGCATATCCAGATCCATTTTCATAACATGCAGATCTTTTCTGATCTCCCTACTATTCCCTTAGGCAAATATTATTGGATATGCTACAATTCTGAGATGATGGTGAGATGTGCTGCCTCGTGACATATTAAGGAATATATGCCCATTTCTCTGTGCACTCACTTTTCCCAGATATTTTTACAAATCCTGACATGGTTTTGAGATGTTTTATCTTCTGCAAGTGATGTTAATTGCTTTAAAAATAGATTACCCACTAGAGGAAGAAGTGTGAGACAGCTGAGCATCCAAATCCCTGCTTCATTCATTGTTTAAGGGGTAATTTCAAAATTTAAAACTGTCTAAAGAGTCTGTCAGAGATAGCTGGGAGATAAAGAGGGCAGCCAGAAAAACCCTTAGGGGATTATTTCTATTTGGTTGAGCAGCTCAGAGTGCTGTCAAACATTAGTGGAGGAAGAAACTTTGACTTCATGAAGTGACAATCAGAGGGGGGCTGAGATGGATTCGCAGATATGTGCCAGCATTGAATTTAGCAAAGCTCTTCATTTCAGTAAAGGATATTTTTTTTTTTGGCAGCAGGTTCCACAGGTTGATTATGAACTCTGTTTTGACATTTTTTCTTTCATCAATTTACACCTCCCTGAGAAAAAAAAAAAGTGTGAATATCCAAAAATATTTATCTTCTTTAATATTGAAGGTGACATAAGTGTCTCCTTCTTTAAAAGGTTCACTAACTATATACAGGTTAAGAAGATCAGAATTCTGATGAATCAAAAAACAAATTATAGACTATTTTTAGAGAAATATTGACAATAGTTGCTGTTAGCATATATCTTTTCTAACAACCCTTATTTGTGAAAAAATCCTAGAATTATCTGTGAGTCTCTAGACAAATAATTTTGCAAAAGTGGATGACAGTTTAGAGGTGACATAAACAATATGTTATATGAATGATGATGTAGAGAAAAGTACTCATTATATTTGGAATATGAAATTTTATATTAAAAGATAGTGCTAAAAATAGTATCTTAAAATACGACATAGAATTTAAGCTATGGAATTAATTCACTGTCAGAAAAAAATAGAAATAATTTAGACAAAATTAAAGTTAACAGGATTTCAGAGATTATTCATTTATACAACTGACTTCAGCTTAATGGCTGGCAGACATCTGTCTATCTTTCATGTTCATTGGCATGTTTCCCCCTCTCTTTTTTCAGAAGTACCAAATAGAAGATGGATGTGTGTCAGACTTGAGGGACTCTGTTCAAAAAGATCTGAATGAATAACAAAATTAGATAGTTCAGGAGCTGCAAGATAGGGAAGGTGCTTGCCAGAGGGGTGAATACAACAGGTACTGCTAAAAAAATAAATATCATGCCAGCAGAAGATGATTGGTGAAGTTTTTTAAGTAGTGCCCCTGAAACTGACCTTTTCCAATATTTTCATTAACAACATTGGCATTAAAAAAAAGGTGCATGCCAATAAAGTACACTGAATATGCTAGGCTGGGACGCACTACCAAAAAGAGGACTGCAATAACTGAATGACCGCAGGGACTGAAACAATGAAAACAAGAATAAAATCAGTATTGCTATATGCAAAGCAATGCTCTTGAAAAATACTGTAGATCTTAGTGTTGGGAGTTTCTGTTTGGAAATAATTGATAAGTCATGAGACCTGTAATCAAAACTAATTAGCTACAAGTTGACTAAAAGCTATCAAGGTTAAGCACCAAGGAAGGTAAATGAAATTCTATTATACATGAGGAAAGTATTTCAAAGAAAGACAGTACTATCGTACAGACTATCTGTGCTGAAAAATACGAGTGTGGAACAGATCATGTATAGAGAATTACATAAACTATGTCTAATTTGTGGATAAGGGCACCCCACAGCATTTTCTCCCTACGTCTTGCTAAAAGAGTAGTCAGCTGCAGGCTATTAATGCTCCATTTCACTTGTGAGCCTTGATTTTCTTCCTGTAGCATCCTGGTTTCATCTGGGGTAGAGTTAACTTTCTTCCTAGTAGCCAGTGCAGTGCTGTGCTTTGGACTGAGGATGAGAATAATGTTGATAACATAATGGTGTTTGAGTTGTTGTTGAGTAGTACTTACCCTAAATCAAGAACTTTTCAGTTTCAGTAAATGAGGGAAAGCAGTGGGTGTACATCCAAATTTCACCCCAACACAGTTTAAAAATCTTACTGGGTAACACACCTTAATGTGGAAAGTGTCCCTGATTTCCAGGGGACAGGCATATTCTTAATGACTAAGTCAGTAAAGAACTGTCTTTCTACTTACACTTTAACAGAGACTAGAAGAGCTTGTTTTTTCCAAATGTTGCAAAATCAAGTCTTAGCTGGAACAATTTCCATCTGTAAATAGAGGCAAGCATTAATACCAAAAAGAGAAAAAAATCAAAATGATAAAGCTATTATAAAAGCAAATGCAAAAAAATGGCTTATATGTAAGATTAGCTGGATGAAAAAGGTCTTTAGCAAGTATCAGAGCAGTGAAACTCTAAACCACCTTTCCAAAAGAAGATCTGTCTGTTCACATTTATTCCTTTTTACAAATAGAATTTCAAGTACCTGGGAGAAGGGTTATCAGATTGCGTGCTTGTGCAAGGCAAGGCCACAACTCAAGAATCCCCACTATACCTACCTCTGAAAGATTTCACTAGAAACGTAGTTGTCAAATTACTATTTCTTATTCACAGTTATTTTTGCAGACCGTTATTTAACCACTTTGATTACATATGCCGACTGTGTATAGCATTGTTTTAGCAGAGCAACATGTGAGCCCACAGTGTCTTGCAAAAATTTAAGCATATTGCCCTAAAAAATTTTCATTACAATGAAGAAACAGTACACTTGTTACATAGCATTGGCCATAAAACTATAGTATCCAAAATGATTATTTGAGACCATACTAAATACAATAAGGTGACATCTCATGTCACTGTTATAAAGTATAGAGCTAACTTTTCTAACTGCAGAGAGAAGTCAGCATTTTTTTGAGTTGTTGAATCTAAATATTGGGTAGCTGACTGCCTTGCTAGGAAAAAGCATTTGATGCTTAGACTTTTTAAGAACTCCCTTTATCTGCTGTCACTGCTTGCAAATTCAAGTCCACTGACAACTAAATTGTCACCAGGAAAATCCTCCAGGGTCTAACAACACCCAAGGACCTTTGCTATAAAGCAGCTCAGTCACTGCACCTCACTTACTCTCTGTCATAACCCATAAATAATTTGTCCTTCATTTTGTTTTCAGTTGTACAGAAGGAATTTGAAGAGACAGCCTGTGTCTATCTCTGTGCATGGGTAATAGACTGATCCCCTAACAAGTTAACCTCTTGATGAGGCCATGTGATTTGATGTTAGGCAACTGACTTGGGGCTGTAGCTCCCACTCTAAGAGCAAGATAACTAAGAGTAACATTGACCTATGTGGCACTAAAGTAGTCACCTGTCTCCAGGACCGTGTGGTGATGCCCAGGTCTGCAGCCATTGACCCAAGCACAACAAGCAGTCACAAGGCACATCTCACCTATGCAGTTTCTCAGCAGAACAAGTGGGTACCAAAAATCTAAACCCTCTTTTTTTTTCCTCCTGAAAACTTGAAGCAAAGCCAAGGACAATGCAGTCAACTTCTGAGAAATGCAGGACTTATTGGCACGTTACTGCTCTCAGATGGAAACAGTCAGATGGCTGATACACAAATGTCCAGACAGCTTCTGTTCATCAAAAACTTTCCTTTCTGTTTGTCCCCCAGTTACGCTTCATTCTGCCATGTTCTTGATATCTTTCCATGTTCTTGATATCTTTCCATGTTCTTGATATCTTATATTGCATGTATGTGTCAAGCTGTTGATAGTGGGGTGCTGCAGGAGTGGCAGGGAGGAGGAAGAGCCCTAGCGCAGGACAGAAATCCACATGTCAGCCTGTGGAAGACCCCAAGTCAGAGCAGGGGAAAAGAGTGAGAAGGAACGAGAGGCTAGGCCTACTGCTTACTTACTGCCTGTAATCCACCATTTCACATCCTCCTATGTCTCTGGGTGGGGTAGAGGAGTCTAAAGGAATGGAGTTCATCTTGGGAAAGGGGGGAGGAAAGAGGTTGTTTTAATGTTTGGGTTTTGTTTTCTTATCACCCAAATCTATAAAATAGACTGGCAGTAAATTAATTCTTGGCAAGTCAAGTCTGTTTTGCCTGTGTCAGTAATTGGAAAGCAATGTCCCTGTCCTTATTACCACCCACGAGTTTTCACATTCCTGGGGTTTTTTTCTTATTTTCTGTCTTTGTCCCACTGGGAGGGTGGTGGTGGAATGAGTGAGCAGCTGGGTGGGAGTTTGGTTGTTAGCCAAGACTTACCCACCACACATTTACACCTGCAAGAGGTATATACAGATGAAAAAACATAGCTTCTTCCAAGCCTGTAGAATAAAACGAAATCCTGGGGGAGAGCAAAATTGTCTCAACTCAGTTTGGTCGTGGATTCACCTGATTTCTGATCAATAATCCTTTTCTCTATCAATAAACCAATTGAGATGACAAGCATTAGTATTTCACTCTTTGAAGCGTCATTCTCTTTAGATAATTTTTTTTCTTTATCATATCAGTGCTGCAGACTCGTGTTTTTTTTTTTTTTCTTTGAAAGAAAGTTGAAAGTTCCTATTTTACATTTGTAACTCCTTTGCTGCAGCAAAACTACCCACGAAAGATCCTTTTCCACAATCCAGCAAGATCCCATCTCAAGTACTTCATGCAGCTCTGAGGTCCCCAACACAGGAAGGACATTGACCTGTTGGAGCGAATCCAGAGGAGAATCACCAAGTTGATTAGAGGGATGGAGCACTTCTCCTATGAAGAAAGGCTGAGAGAATTGGAATTGCTCAGCCCGGAAAAGAGAAGGCTTTGAGGACACCTAATTGAGGCCTTCCAGTACCTGAAGGGAACTTACAGGAAAGATGGGGGCAAGTCCATTTACAAGAGCAAGTAGTGACAGAAGGGGGAAATGGGTTCAAATTGAAAGAGAGTAGATTTAGATTAGGGATTAGGAAAGAATTCTTTACTGTGAGGGTAGTGAGGCACCAAAATAGATTGCCCAGGGAAGTTGTGGATGCCCCATCCCTGGAGGCATTCAAGGCTGGGTTGGATGGGGCTTTGAGCAACATGGTCTAATCGAAGGTATCCCTTTCCACCGAAGGGGGTTGGAACTAGATGATCTTCGAGGTCCCCTTCCAACCCAAACCATTCTATGATTCTAGGATTCTTTTTAGACTCAATGAATATTAATTTGAATACATCTCTCTGTTATAGTGCCTAACATTTTTTGAGGAAAGCACCTACACATGCTTGCCTCTGCAGAACTATATATTCATCATAAAACTATCAACTTTTTACATTTCTGAACATTTTAAAATACTGCAAAACAATCTACTCAGTAGTAGACCACTATAGTGGCATGACATTCAAAACCTGACGTGAGCCCAGAGGGTGTTGTGATCTGGAGTGAAGCACAATCTAAGGTCATGTTGGACTGTTATGTGTCACAGGCCAAAGCTTACTTTCAGTCAGCTATTCTATGATACCTAGACTGCTATAGATTATGAAGTTTTGTATCAACCATACTCTCAGACCTCATAGAAGTCTTCTTCAGAAGTCTAAGTGGATTTGAGAGACTGTGATGAAGAAAATGTTCTTAGCATGCACTCTGAGATCTGTTGTTGAATATTCCATGCTCAGGTGGTTACTCAGAGGATGAAATCCTTGAATACCTCTGACATAGTGAGGTCCTTTGAAGATTTTTCCCGCTTTTGAGGAAAAGGTGAGGAAAAATGCTAGGTTTAATGACATGTCTTTCTAATGAACTAATCTGTTCCTTTGTTCTTTCCACTTACTTTCATTGAGAAATATATTATTTATCAAGTAATAATTCAAACACAATTTATTTCACTAATATGTATACTGGAAACAGAAGTTTGGGGATAGAACAACTGTTACATACTCTCTTTGTCCAGCACTGCTTAGGGTTAATTGATGAGGGCAACAGGTGCTTTTATTCACTTAAAAATTGTAGGTAGAGTTAACTCCATCAGAAAAGGTCATAAATTCTGTCCTGCAGGCTGGGTTGAACATGCTTCTCAGAGGACATGGGCAAGGTCACACAAATATTACATTCCTGCTCATGTGCTCGGTTACTTCCTCGCTTGTGGCAAAAGCAATATGCTGAAACGTTCCTATGGATATGGTGGAGTGCAATACAGATGGGATTTCCCTGCTAGTAAGACATTATTCAGCACTCCAAAGATACCTAGTGGAACACAGTTATGTTAGGGATTGACACTGTTTCTTACCTAGATGCGAACCGGCCAGACTTCTGACGTGCTTTTGCCAGCACCATTTCCTTCATCTAAACACCCTGTAGATGCTAGGCTAGTACCACAGCAACTTGAGCAAAACAACAGAAAGGTGGGTAAACATGCCTCCTTCTACCTCCTGTCTCCTTTCACTGTGATTTCCAGTCCTGCTCAGACAGATTTAATCAGTTTCTTAGGGTACACTGGGCTGCAGATTCTCAACTTCCACTTCCTCCATTAAAAATCCAGAGGAAGAAACCACACTTCTTCCTGCTGTCCTCCCACTGCCCTTTTAAGGGGAGATAAAGTAGAGCATCCGTAAACTCCAGAAAAACAGTTACTGCTCAATACATGCTCTACGATTAGCATTCAAGTGGTAACAAGATTGCTTTTTAATTATTAGGGCCACTAAGCCCTAATAATTGAGCCTTAGTTGTCCCTACGTTTATGTAAAAGAAAAAGGAAGGTTCTGCACACATTTACAACGATCACAATGTTAAGGAGATATTGCTGCATTTGTGGGGATAATTTTTCCCTCAAACACAGAATTCTAGGGCCCTCCTATCACTCATCTGAGAATATTTTTATCTTTTTTTTCCCCCCATAGCATCTGCTTTAGAGAAGCAATATGTTTCTTTGCATTAAACAACTGCTGTACATAGAGGCTGGCTGACTTCAAAGCTTCAACTCCTTTCTTTTGCTTATGTGCTTTTCATCATTGCTGAAAATAATGTGACAAAAGGCATATTGCTTACTTCAGTAATTACAAACCAGTAAATGTTTCTGAACGCCACAGCTGCAAAGATTTGCTTTAGTCTCTTGCAGTTTCCTAACTACAAGCCTTAATATAGTTATGTTTATACCAGGAACACAATAGCATTAGCAAAATTAACTTTAAACTGTATTTAAACACACTTAAAAAGAGAGGACTGCACAGTTGGTACAATTCCTATGCAGTTGTCAAAGCCTTTTAACAGTCCTCCCCCTCCACATTTCTGTTTTGGGTGATGTTGTTAATATTACATATTGCCTGTCTTCCAGGTTAAAGCTGTACTGTAAGAATTATAGAAAAAATTGTGTGGAAAAGGATCTCTGGAGGTCTTCTAGAATAAATCTAGTCTAAACAGGACTACCTTTGTAGCTACACAAGGTTGCTCAGGGTTTCCCCAGCCAGTGTGCCCTGGCAATCAGAAGGGCCAACCATGTCCTGGGAGGGCATCAGACAAAGCACCACCAGCCAGTCGAGGGAGGGGATTGTCCAGCTCTGCTCTTCACTGGTGCAGCCTCACCTTGAATATTGTGTGCAGTTTTGGGCACCACAATATAAGAAAGATATTAAGCTATTAGAGAGCATATAGAGGAGTTATAGAGGAGGTCTATAAGATGGTGAAGGGCCTTGAGGGGAAGCCATAAGAGGAGCAGCTGAGGTCACTTGGTCTGTTCAGCCTGGAGAAGAGGAGAATGAGGAGAGACCTCATTGCAGTCTACAACTTCCTTCTGAGGGGCAGGCACTGATCTCTTCTCTGGGGTGACCAGTGACAGGACGTACCCAAGGGAATGGCCTGAAATTGTCTCAGGGGAGGTTTAGGCTGGATGTCAGGAAAAGGTTTTTCACCCAGAGGGTGGCTGGGCATTGGAACAGGCTCCCCAGGGAAGTGGTCACAGCACCAAGCCTGACAGAGTTCAAAAAGTGTTTGGACAAAGCTCTTAGGCGCACAATGTGATTCTTGGGGCTGTCCTGTGCAGGGCCAGGAGGTGGACTTCAATCATTCCTGTGAGTACCTTCCAGCTCAGGATATTCTATCATGCTATGATTCCCAGTAAGGGAATGAAGATGATTTCCTGTTGAGGGAAGATAACTGCATGACTTTCTAGATAGTGTGGTGTTATTCAGCTGTTTGAAATTGATAACACTAACAATAATGTTTATATGTCAACTAAACTCTCTCTAGACTTAAGACAATTAGGTATACAACATTTTAGACATCAGTGGGAAGAGCTGAGAAGTCCAATTTGGGAAGATTCCGTGCAGGGAAAGCCATGAGAGGAGGGGCTGACACGCTATATAGCATCACATTGGATACTTCAACAGAAACAAGGACAGAGGCAGAAGCGGGAATGAAGCATGCAAACCCAGGAAAAGAAAGGTTTGTATTTGACTGTCCACTTACTGGAGGAACAGCTTTGTTATTTTTCCCTTCCTTCAGCTTGTACTATTAAAAGTCTTTTTATAAAATATATTTTGTAAAGGTTTGCATTACAGATGCACTTTGTAATGCAAAGCACGAACCTTTCAAATAGTTACATTAACAACCAGCCGTGAACCTGGCTCTGTTCTGCCTCTGTTGTACCTTCTATGCTCAGCAACACATAAAAATTAAAATTGTCCCAACCAGTCACCAACTGACTTCTCTACAGAAGCAACACCTCCACATGCTGTATATAACGAGGCTGTTGGCTCTGTATCATCTGCTTTTGACCTCATTTTGCTCAATGAACTCTTCAGAGAAGGTGGGGGGGGGATAAATTATGACTGACATGCACTGTTTCAGTGGTCCTGTCAGTCAGAATACTCCCTGTGACCCAGTATTGCCACTTAAAAACAGAAGAATTCTAGGCGTGGTTTAACCTACTTATTGTGTAAGACCAGAGTGTGACTCTCCCAGCAAGAAACTGAACAAAATTGAGCTGCATGTGTCTCATAACTGGCCATTTGTCTTGATTCTGCAGAGCCCTTCTCTGAAATTATTATATTACAGAAGGAAGGTTTTTCATTTTAAAATAAGAATAATCAAATACCAGAGCTTGATATCAAGTACTTGACCCATGAATTCTGCAATTCTGTACATACAAACACATGCATAAATTTTTGGTTGTGCACCATCCAACAAAACTGATTTTAAGCATCTACCTAAAAGATTAATTTTATTATTCAGAGCTGGCTTCTTTGCTTGATTTCACTGTGAACTGATTTTTTTTCAAAAAGAAGAACTCTATCGTATTTTTGTTTCTAGCTTATGCGTTTGGGTTTTTTTTGCTTTGAAACATTCTAATAAAGCATGAATTGGAAATGAAAATTACCATTAAAATTCTATGAAATAGAGTACTGCATGGAGTACAGTTCTGTTTGATTTATTTCTCATAATCTAGTTGAAAACTGATTATTATAGTTAAAATGCTTATTTGTAAAATACGTCATGGAAAATATAATCTCAACATGTCTGATCACCGGTTTTCCACAGTCTTTCTACTAACTTACAGAATATAAAAATATTTTTATTTTTAAATGAACAATATTTTAAATACTATTCAAAAAGAGGAAAGGAAAAATGAGACGAAGTAAATAACAGACAATAGCATTCAAATAATTATGTACCTTTTCTCTTAAAATGTTAATTAGGCATTTGCTTCAGCACTGAATCAGTATTGCAAAATATGCAAGAACTATCAAATGACTACAAAGTGAAATTATTTGAATTTTCTCCATATGGTGCAAAGTAAACAACAATCTTGACACAAATCAGAATGCCTGTTTGACATCAGGATTTCTGCCAAAATGTAGGTGGTTGGGACAGCATTCATGTCTTCTTCTTCTAAAATTACACAACTTGATTGTTCTGTCAAAATAAAAAGGAAAACTTCATGTAGTTTTCTAACCTGATGCACTAACAGAACCTGCATGTTCACAATCTAAATGTTGACAAGGTCTGAGAAAGGAAACATCTCTCACAAGAATGGAGAATGGAGTTATGAATGTATGAGACAAAGACACCATGTGAAGATCAGTTGTCTGAAGACAAATAATATGCATTGGTAGCAATTCTTAACTAAAGGAGATGCAAACATCCATAAATAGAATAATTTGTTCTTAATTCTAAGAAAAGATAACATAGTGACCTTCATGAACAAATGTGTTTTTACATGGCATTTAGAGAATATATTACAAACCCTCCAGTCTTCAATGATTTAGCAATCCCTTTTGGAGTCAGATTAAGCACTGTAAAAAACATTAACTTCAACAATATGCAATATGACATAGCTTTTTTTCATTAGTAGTCTGATTTTTATAGGTATCAAACATTGTCATCTTTATTGACTTCATTTTCCCTGTTACCTAAGATGCCTGCAGCTGCCAGCTCTGAGGTCCTTGTAACACCTCTCAACAGATCATATGCACCCAGATAGAACATAATATTTAGCACATGGACATCATAAAGAGTACCTGGAATTAGCAGCCTAATGACCTACAGGCTTCCACTCTCAGAAGCCATCTTATACCTTATTATGTCTAGTAACATTCATGTCAATGTACAGTTCACTCTTTGTGTCATTAAGGTTCATTAAGTATTTTCAAAATTATCTAGCTGGAAAAAAAAAATCACAGATATAGATAACACTGTGTGGTAATTCTGTTCATAATGAAAATTAGGTGGTTTGTCTATATCTTGACACAGTATGTCCAGCTGAGGCTTGATTTTTTTTAAAGGTGGGGAAGTAGTCATATGCTGTGCAAACCCTTCCTGCTCAAATCATGGCACATCCAGGTCAGCATACACCTAGTAATCTTCCATCAGTTTCAACAGGCATCGAAGGAGCGTTTCTCATTCCAGGCAATAGTCTTTCTGTCAGGAAGGAAAATTTCAGCTATTTGACTGCTCCAGCTGCAAAGGATTTTCTGACAGGAGAAAAACCTGTCTTGATCCTGCAGCAAATAGAAGCTCTGTTGAAGTGTTGCATTTGAATCTCTACAAATAAACAGGAGAGAAGCTATCTATTGCGGTATCCTCTCTTCTGTGTGTTTGGTGTTGACAAATATCATACCTATAAAATCAGGGCAGAAGAACCAGCAATAGTGAAAGATATGTTATTGAAAAAAAAAATTACAATATCAATTTTTTCCAAAGAACTGGAGAAGTATTCTATTTATAAGCTGGGGTTAAAGGAACTGACTGAAGACTTTGCCCCTTGTCCTGAAAAAAATTAACATGAAGAGCATGCGCCAGGACAAATGATGGCCTATCAGGACAATCAGCAAGAAAAAGATCTGACTACTTTGCTAAAAAATCTGGAAAAGCTCAAACTGTTCAAAAGTGCCCATCTGTTACTAGGACCTATGCTGCTATGAGGAATATTCTCTTCCAAGCTGAGCTGAACACTTGCAAAAGCTAAGACACAGATATATCTCATTTTGTTTAATAGATAAACAACCATTACTTCAGTTTCAATCTGCAATTTTTTTCACATATAATAGCAGTAATGTGCTTAGTTAAGAAATAATAAGAATCAGAAAAATAATCAAAAAAAGTGCTATTATTTATTCCGTTTCATGTAACTAAGGAAATATTTCTGTATCTTTCTAAATGTCAGGTTGTCTGGGAAGGTTTTGCAGTCACCATCCTCAGAATGTTTCAAATGTCACCTGAGCAAGGCTTTATCCAACCTCATATAGCTTTTAATTTAGTTCTACTCAAAGGTAGAGAGGGACTAAAGACCTCCAGAGACCCTTCCAAATGAAATCTTTCTACTACTCTGCAGCTCTGTTTAGGAATAACAAGAGAAGGAAGGAAGAAAGGAAAGAAAGGAAGGAAGGGAAGGAATGAAGGAAGAAAGGAAGCAAGATCCAGATGGTTCTTGAATATGTCCAAAGGGAAGGAAGGAGGGAGGGAAGGAAGGAAGATCAGAAGAAGGGAAGAAGGGAAGAAGGAAAGAAGGGAAGAAAGAAAAAAATGAAAGAAAGAAAGAGAAAGAAAGAAAGAAAGAAAGAAAGAAAGAAAAAGAAAGAAAGAAATTAAAAAACTTTGCAGTTCTGAACAAAAAATTCCTTGTCCCTCTGAGCCTTTTCTTTCAAAAGTTCTCTTTTTCTCCCTAAGAGGTTGTCTGATGCCAAATATTTAATTAACATGTTTCAGTCATTTGATATCTCCATAAAGAAAAAGAAAAAGGAACCTGGAATATGCAGCTATCTTGTTGGTGTCCTTAGCATCAGTACTAGGAGAAAAAGGATGTTCTTGATCTTATAGAGAAATAATTAGTTAAAGGAAAGAAAATACTATTGTGGCAAAATAAATCTGAGCCCTGAGTCCCTTTAGGTAGGAATATAATTATTAGTGGTTACTGCAGATTTGCAGATGGTTTTTTAATGTCCTCTCAGATGACAATTTATTTCATGTTCTTGAAGGAGGAGGTACTGTCATAAACATTTTTTCTTCTGGATTCTTTGTTCCTGACTTCATTGCCCCCTAACAATTCTGTGATGAGACAGCAGTACTGTCAGAAGATATAGTAAAATGCATCTTTGGCTGTCCTGTACCAGGGAAAATGCTTGCAAAGGTATGTCTTTTCATTACATTGCTTCAGTTTTGATGAACTATTGCAGAGATTTGCTTTCTGACAGTCTCTAGGAGCATCCCATTTGAAGATCACTTGTATTCCATAACTGTGGGGTTTTTTTTCAAGTTAACCTGCCCTCAGAGGAAACCATAACTGAAAGTATCACCAGTGGCAGTGAGCAATTGCGCACGGTCCTCCAAGCATATCATTGTCACATCTCCACTATTCACACACTTTTTGACATGACAGCAGACATGAATCACAGGATCACAAAAAAGTCCAGGTTGGAAGGGAACACTCCCTGCTCAAGTGGGATCATCCTAGAGCACATGGCACAGAATTGCATCCAGATGGTTCTTGAATATGTCCAGTGAGAGAGACTCCACAATAAACATGTATGCAAGCCTCTTCCTATCTGTGAGTACGTACATGCATCAAATCTGTCTTTTCTTTCACAACACCATCTTTCCCTGCTGTCTACCACTGCTGCTTTCCCTCCATCCTCTCCACTGATTAAATGGCTAATAATTTCTGACTTCGTTTAGGCTGCCTTCCCTTCCTGCCATTCAGGGAGCTCAGCTCCTCAGAGGCACAATTGTCCCTCATGATTTTCTGGCAAAGAAAATAAGAGAGTCTATTTTATTTTTTAGGACAAATGTATTCAGATTTAATTTTGTATTGTGAATATAGTACTTCTGCACAAATATTCCCTTTATGGTTACAGCTGGTCAGGCACAAAATGCCAGCAGTACATCAAACCTCTGCAGCCCTGATCTTATTCACATTTGCAACATGCTCGGTTTTCACATCCATTGAATCCTTCGACTTTGTTCAGATGACAAAAAAAATGTTCCTATTATCATACTTTTGATAATGTAGATGCAGTTTCTTGCATGCCAGGAGCAGAAAGCATGATGGCATGAGGCAGAAGCATTCCCATAAAGGAGTTACCTAAAAGTCAAATTCCTCTGAACTTTTAAGTCAGAATTCATTAGTGGACAAAAATATTAAACACCACTCTGCTTCGTGGCTTGGCGCAGAACCCAGTTTCTTCTCTGGCACGCTGTGGGCTGAGGCAGCCTTTCCTGCTGTGTTTTGCCATCCAGCTCCTCTCCAGTAGCTTCCTGGATTGAGCACACTGTGCACAACCACTCCTTCATTTCTAGGAGTGTCTCTTTGCAGTCAGCTCTAAAGCTTGGACTGAGCCTGCCTTATGCTACAGAGAAGAGACCTTTCCTCTCTTCCCCTCTCCATTCTCTCCAGCCTCCCCACACCTCCCTGGTGTTGAAGGTCTTTCCCAATAAGCTGGGAGCTTCCCTGTGCTTTGTGTGTTGGGTAGCTCTGAGGGAAGCAGTGTTTCCATCTCTCCAGGGGCCTCTGCTCAATCTGGAGCAAGGCAGCCACTAGAAAGGAAGGAGACACCCTCTTGCTTTGAAACAGAGCCACACTCTTTATAGTAGGACATACCACACAGTGTGCATAAATTAAACAATGAGCAAACCCATAGGACTGTTCTAGCATCTTTTACAGGAACACAGATCGTTGGAAAAGCACTAGAAAATCCTATTATGAAACAAGAAAGGATCTGAAACTATGAAACAGAAGTTTCTGGACACTAAACTAGTTTGATACTCAAGTGTCAATCTTCATGATCAGGCTTTAAATATTTCTTCAGTATTTGTCAAATAGTTTAAAACATTAGCTTTCCAAATATATCCTTTTTTTTTTAATCCCCTATATTATGACACTTTATTTCATATTTTTGTATCTCTCACTTTTAAATTCAAAATTAAAGGCTTTTTTTCCAGTTACTAGTTATGACATGTTGAATCACAACTGATAGAGTTGAAGCAGATGAATGAAAGGCCACAGGACTGCTTCCCTCAATTCTGCTTATTGATAACTAGTAAATTCATTCGTTAACCTCTTCATGTTCAAATGAATATTTCAGATTTCTCCTCACAGAAGTGAAATAATGGAAAAAAAGAAACATACATCAGCAGTGCTTCAGTGGAACACTGTAATTGTGAAAAAATGCAGCCAGCAGCAAAGAGATGTGCTGAGTGTTGGTCCCAAACCTGGGTTTCAAAACAGATGTGCTGAGAAAAGCAGCATATTAAAAAGGGTTATGTTGTCCCCATTTGTTATTTATTTTTGTAATTTATTACCTTTCCAGTACACCTTTTTTTGAGGAGGAAGATGCAGACTAGGTTTCAAAGCCTTTAGAGGCTGTGGGTGCATTTAGGATTAAACTCCTGCAGTTCAGCTTCTGGGCTGTATGCCACCCAGAAGGAGTGGTGCCTTCTAATCAGTAGCCCCTGGGATGATCCCTCTACCAAGCAAAGCATTTCTGTCTCAAAGGAGTCAGAGTATGTCTCCTCACAAGGCAAGAGGGCAGGGGACAGAAACGTTCAAGGGGCTGAAGCTTTGTGCCTTTCTTGCCAAAAGAATTATACTGACATTGTAAACCAAGACATGCGGAAGTCTGCATCCAGTTGCACCAATCCCCTAAACCATCAAGTCCACAGGATTTATTCTCAACCACTATCACATTAGCAAATCAGACTATTGTGGTGGTGAAGGAAATACATAAAGGGTGCTGGTATATTCCAGAGTTCTGCTGCTATTACTCCTAAGAGACTCTGAGAGGTGTGTTAAAGCATGGGACTCGGATCACCACGGCAGGTCTGCAGCTCTGCGAACGTCCATATTATGCTGAGAAGGCCCAGAAGTCTGATAATGGTAAAAATGAAAGATCTGTGTCTTTATATCCTCAGTTTGAAGGTGATCTCATGCACAAGATGGGAATAGCAAGTAGTCAGTGTCCAAGAATGGGTCACATCACTGTTAAGGCTCTTATGCTCTGGCTCCTGCCATGTAACCCTTCTGTGGAGAAATGGAACGTCAGATACTGTCAATGCGCTCCTTTTCACAAGGACCAAACACACACAAACCTTCAAATCTTAAAATGGTCACATGTCCAGTCATTGGGCTAATTATACATATTTGTTGGTGTAACTGGCACTGATTTTTTGATGCAAGATTACATGAGACTACAATTACTAGAATTGTTTACTTCTTCCCAATCATCACACTTTCTATTTTAAAAATACAGTGTAGGAGAAGAAGAGAGCATCATCCAGATTGATGACAGGCATTCCTACTGGAAAACCCAGTCTGAATCCATGATATGAGATTAAATAAATCTCAGGAACATGAGGAGTATCTAGAAATCAAAGCTAATTAAAAAAAATCTCATTTACCTATTGATCTAGGATGAATCAAATAGTGTAACCAGTTTGCTTCCATAATTATTTTCTTCATGTCAATATTCTTGCTATTAAAAAATCTCATTTCAGCAGAATTTATATGATGAAAGAAGACATGAAAATATGGAATACCATTAAACACCCTATAAACATTTTTAATGAGAATCTAAAAATAAAGAGAAAAACATAAGTGAAGTAAAATATTGAAAAAAACACTTTATGTATTTTCAACACCTAATGAAGAAGCTTTGCTTTTCTGTAAAAGTCAGTCTGGTTTGGTTTTTTTCACTGACTACAGAATGAAAGTTACTTATATTAATTTCTGTTTGGTCTCTTTCTTCTGGACTTATTTGTGCCTCTGCAGCCAGACCCTAACCTCTGTATTATTTTCTCTATTCTGTCAAGTATTTCCGTTAGTTCTTCCTCATCTGCATATCATCTGTTCTTGTTGATTTTATCTACTTTCTTAGTTTCAGTCACCTCATATTCCTAAGTCAAATATATTTGTCAGCTGCAAGCATACCTTGTCCCTCAGCCTTTTCCCTGTCGTTGCCTCTTTCTCACTCTACTACGAAAGTTTGCTATGAACTCAGTCTGCACACATGTACAAAGGCATCCTAACCGTTCCTGCCTGTTCTGCTCCTCTGTTCTCCATATCATCTTCTGAATTCCCTAGGCCTGCACAGGAGGAGAAAAGCACAAAAAGAGAAAGACTCAAACAGTCTTTTCATTATATAATGTTATTCACTCACAATCTTGCGATCTGACAGCGCTGCTCTGAGAAACTTGCTGGTTTTCTGGAGAATTTCTTTGGCTGTTTTATTGTCGACAGTGTGCTGTGCCCACCACTGCATGTTTTAATAGAATTTGATGAAAAAGCTCTTTTCTAATCATAACCATATGCAATGTACTTTTTCTGAATTTTGTATTTTAAACTCCTGAGCCAGTTGGCTCAAGAAAGATTATTTTTGTCTGGAAAATCATCCTGTTTTTAAACCAAAATGGAAGTAACAGACCAGCTGAATGAAAAGGATCTGTATTTTTTGGAGTATGTAATGAAACTGAAGAATACTAAACTTTAGGAGAGTTTGGCTTGCCTTCATGAATGCTGTGATTTCACATTAAATGTAGTATTCTTGGGTAGACTGCTGGAGAAGAAGTGAATTGCAGGGATGAGAGAGAAAGGCTCATTTGGCAAAGTGGCAGGTAGCACAGTACATCTGCTAACCCCGCTTAGGAGACTGACAGGCTTTGCTTCATACTGAAAGAAAAGCTAGTTAAAAATACTGCAATGTGTCCTGCTTTTGTAAAAGTGTATTAATACTTATTTATAGGAATGGATATGGGACAAAAGAAATAAAATTGTATTAAATCTCTGACTGTTTCAAACTTTGTGTTGGCATTCATTCCTAATTGAAAGAGTTCCAGACAGCTTTGTACAGATTCTGCCTTGATGACAATAATTATTAGTTCACAAAAAAATGCCTGCTTGTATAATACAGGCTATCATACATCATCGTTGTTGTTTTTTGTTTTTTTCCTCCAGACAGCTGCTCTTTTTCTTTCCTCTGAATACATCCAGGCAGATTTTTGATAGCTGCAGCCTGGAGCAGCTTTTGTTTTTCCTATGGGGAAAGTCAGGAAAGGAGGTGGAATCAAAGACGAATGGATGCTGGAGAGTAATCCGAGTCCAGGGGTGGGGGAGGAAGGAAGAATTATCAGCTATTTAAAAATAGAAAGAAAGGGATTTGCAGAGCAACTGCAGACAGCAGACACGTGGGCGGAGGATGGGGGCTGAAAGTGAAGAGGAGGAGGGAGGTCTATGTAGGAGCAGAAGCTGAGCGGTTGGGTGAGATAATGGGATGAATGTGGGGACTGTGGCAAGGAAGGGGATGCAGCCCTGTGTTCAGAATGGCATGCACCAGTACGTGCTGGGGGCTGAGCAGATGGAAAATAGGTGTGCAGAAAGGACTAGGGGTCCCGGTGGACAGCAAGTTGAATGTAAACCAGTAATGTGCCCATGAGGCAAAGGTGACTAGCAGTATCCTGGGCTGCATTAGGAGAGTTTGCCAGAAGGTGAGGAAGCTGATCCTTCCCCACTCCTCATCGCTGCTGAGGCCATACCTGATATGCTGGGTCCAGTTCTGGGCTTCCCAGTACGAAAGAGTTACTGAGGTACTGGAGAGAGTCAAGCGAAGTACCATGAGGATGATTAATTGACAGGAGCATTGCTTATATGAGGAAAGGCTGAGAGACCTGGGACTGTTCAGACTTGGGAATAGAAGACTGAGAAGATCTCATCAATGTATATAAATACCTGAAGGAAGGGTGCAAATAAGTTGGAGAGAGGTTATTTTCAGTGATGTTCAGTGGCAGGAGCAGAGAAAATGGGCACACACTGAAACACAGGAGGTTCCCTCTGAACATTAGGAAACACTTTATCACTGTGAAGGTGACCAAGCACTGGCACAGGTTGCCCAGAGAGGTTGCGGAGTTTCCAGCCCTGGAAATATCCAAAAGCTGTCTGGACTTGGTCCAGTGCAACTGGCTCTGGGAGACCTTCCTTGAGTAGGGCAATTGGACAAGACGAACTCCAGAGTTCCCTGCCAAGGTCCCTTCTGTGACTTTGAATCTTGGGAGGAAAGTGACTCTTGGAGCAGAGCGTTAATACAGTTACTGTAGGGAAGTTCAAATTTGGAGAACTTACAGACAGGAACCCTTGAAGGTTTGTGCTGTAAACATAACCTGGAACTCAGGAAGTAGAAACTTAAGAACCAGGGATTCTGGCAGAGGAAGATGAGAATTATATTGTGTTATTCCCATTTTTGTTTTGAGGCCAGATGAACTCAGATAACCATCCACTTCCATTGCATGACACTGAAAAGCATAGGAGCTGATTTAATACCTCTCTTTTGCAGTTGAGACCATGGTAGTTTTGATATTTAACCTAAGTTTGTTAGAGAGGTCATTTGGGCCTACCATACCTCTAACAACATGCTCACCTGTTTTCACACACACACACAAGCAGATGTGCAATCCCTGCTCCTGTGATCACATATCACAGAGCTAAAAACATTGTGCACAGAAAGGAATATTAAAGTAATGTTCATTGCACTGACTGCAACACAGCAGTTTTAACAACAAGCTAAAACACAGTTTGCTCTTGCTACCAGTAGTGGTATAATTTTGAAAGTTTGCTTGAAGTAAATCTGACAGGAAAAACCCAAATCCACAGATTCTTTTCCATTTTATCAATTTTTACTCTGACATATTATGAGTCTTCCAATGCTGATTTGCTGTTCTTACACTTTTCAAGTTTTCCCTTGGTTTAATTTCCTCTTTTTAACCTCCTGTTGCTTTTACTCACTTCAAGTATATTTGTATGACAGATATATCTTCTTTGAGAGGCAGGGATTAATTAGCACAGCAGTTCTTTGCGATGGACAATTGTGTAAATGGAACAAATGAATTCCTTCTAAGAACATCATGGGAGGGAGATCAGTGAAAGAAGTTAATCACCAGGTTTCTTCTACCGGGAAACTTGTACCTACTTCTGCTGTGCTCTGTTTCTCTCCAGTTTTCAATTATTATTAATACTTGATTACTAAATTATTACAGCTTCTGAATTTTCCCAGAGAAATCAACCTCCAATGGGCCCAGTACTGTAGGCATGTAAAAGGAAAGGCCTAAGAAACAGTTCCTCCCAAGGCCTAAGAGTTCCTCCCGCCTGTTTGCCTCTTTTCTCTCAAATTCTCACAGCCTTATGGAAAACTTTTTCACACAGCAATCTGTATAGCATCCCAAAAAGCAGATATTTAAGCTTCTTCAGTGCTGCATTTCACTTTCCTGGAATGTCCTCTTAGCAGACTATGTCTACTGCAGGAAGCCAACTGAGCCTTGAAGCACAGAATAGTGAGACCAAGACAATATCTTAAGGACTCAAAGAATAGGGATGGCTGGAATTGCATGGGATGAAACCATGGTGGGATAAAAGCATTGGCTCATTCCCACCCATCAGGATTCAATTCCTGAGCCTAGATGGTGGCAGGTGAATCCTAGTATTTCTAATAGAAACCAGTACAGATCTTTCCCTTAAAGTGGTGAGGAGAAATCTATGGAAGGTCTGCAGTCACTGAGGGGAACTAGCTCTGGGAAGAATGATTTGCCTTGCCTAGACATCTTGGTAATCTGCATGAAAAATAGGAGGGAAAACACATTGCAAGAGGAAAGAGGCACCAAATGCATCAAAAAAATTAGTATGTTGGTATTTTGTTGGTTTTTTGGTTGTTTTGAGTGTTTTGGTTTTTTTCTCAGAGGTCAAAACTGCTGCAGTTGTAGCACTGTTATGACAGGTTTTGTTAAGAAGCCAATCTGGTTTTAGAAGTATGGAGTTCTTTCAACTTACCACCCAATAATTCATGAATCAGGCTTCAGATCTCACTGTTCTTTGTAGTCCTGCCAGACATACCTCAGAAGACTACTTAGGGGTAGTGAATAGCATGACAGATTTACAGAACTACTTGATGAATTCTTGACTCTCTGAGGTAAGGAAGTGGGGCCTAGTGGGGATCATGTCCAGGTCACTACATCACTTTTGCAGCTCAGAGTGGTACTTCTCATACTGTTGCTCCTGTCTGTCGTCTTAGGGGGCACTACTCTTAACGCTGGGGCAAACTGATGGAATATTGAGGGAAGATGATGAAAGTCCCTTATATTTAGGAAAGAGAATGTGTTTTACAAGTGGTGGCTTTGTACTTTTTAAAAGGACTTGTCTGCAAGATAAAATGAAGCAGAGGGATGAGGGAAGAGTGAAATCATCATTGTGAAGGGTAAAATTTCTCAACTGTGGCTCTTTCACACTGAATTTCAGATCACAGCCCAACCAGAAGAGTCTCACTTATTCTTAGCTATTGAAGTAATACAGGCAGTAAATTAAGAGAGTCTTACTTCAAAGAAATCATATGAATTCTCTGGAGCAAAACCACAAAATGTGAGATGATGCTCCATTAGGGTGCCACTCTGCCCCTCAGGTCTGCACAGGCTTTTTGAGTCAGTGTTTTCCATCCTTGCTTGCAGATTTGCAGTGAAGAGTTCAGATGCAGCACTGAATTTCATCCTTCTTAGTGTAAGTTCATGGGGCACATAGGGCTGGAATAATTCATGCAGATGTTTGAGAGAGGGACACAAGTAAAGTCAAATCTACACCTGAATTAAAGAGTGTACAGAATTAGTGAGTCTTGTAGAATCCTGAATATATGTATATGTGTGGTGAATGCTGACTGTTGAGTTGTTCACCCCGTCGTGTATGACAGAGAAATAGTGAGAGGTTTCTGTATACAGCATTCCCACTGAGATGTATTTTGCTAACAATGAGGCTAGAGCAGATTCGTGTTTCAAAAATTAAAAGCATAACTAGGCACATATCTAGGGTGTGAATCTGGATAGAAAAGTCTTTGTAAATCACACCAAACCCACGCTATAGACCTGTACCTCTAAGCTCTGCAAAGGTTTTGGATCTAGGTTTATACTCAAATACGATATGAAAGCACATAAAATAGAGGCAGTCTAAGGGGTGGGAGAAACACCAGTGATTAAGTAGGTCTTGGACTCTAATGGGGCAGAATTATTAAACTGCTCTTTTGGGGCATTCCTGCAAGCTTCATTCCTGGAGTAATTATCATTGCACCTATACTGTGTCCAGCACCCCAAGCAAACTGTACCTTGTAGTTCCTACATGTTCTCCACTGTCTTGTTCCCAGGAGATGTTTTAGTGAGCGACTTAGTTGAAGGAGATTATGGGTGCCACTGGACCGTGATGATGAGCAGGTTACAAGGGTAGAATAGACAATACTGAATATGAGCTCTAGCAAATATTTTCAAGAAAATTCTCTGCTACAAGTTGAACACCAGCTCTCTTTTTCTATATTGAAGTGGCTTGCAGTTGTGGTTTCCACTGTAATGTTCATGAAGCATACAGCCACAAGTGGACCAGTAGTACAGGCTGTATTTTTGAAAGCACTCACAGAAACCAGCTGGGTGTCTCAGTAAGCCTCTAAAAAGGTCAGATGAAGGATATGATATTCCTGAACACATTCACTTGATGCATGTCACTGCAGAAAGGAGTTCTAAAAAAAAAAAACAAACAACAACTTGGAAATATAAACCAAGAACAGAATCAAAAATAGATCAAATGTTTTGGTCAGGCCTGTTATTTAAGATCTCAGAGAGCAAATGCCCGTGTTTCTTAACGCCATAAGGAACAAACTCTATTGAAGACGGTACTTTTTTTGGTTGAGACCATGAAAAATCAGTACTGACATCAGTTTCTGTAGCTGAGCTAATGGTTCACATGTTTAAAACCAATAGCACAGTGGAGGAAGTGAGTGACTTGCAGTAACAAAGAACTGACATACATAAGCTTATCTATTTCTTCTATCTGCTGTTATCAGAAGTAGAGAAATAAATCTGCCCTGGGAAATTGAAAAGTATGTAACAAGCACAGGGCTAACGACTCCAGCTTTGGTCTAAGCATGCTGAGGCTTCTGGCAATGGCATTTGTGGACTATGATGAAATGTACTACACTGTGGTGAGCAAACACATCACATGGTGAAGTGGGAACAATAGCCAAAGTCTGCACGCAAATAGCGTAATGATTTAGAACCCAGGAATTATGAAGAAGGTCAGGATACAAAAAATTCAAAGTCAAATTAGCAGACAAGCCATGTTTAAGAAGATGTAATAACAAAAGACAAAAATAACTACTATTAATAATTATTAATTTAATGCATAATTAAAGAGAGTGGATTAGTCTATTTTTGGTCATCTGAGTTCCACTGTCATTGCACAGAAAACCGGTTTAGAATAATTCCTGTTATGTTTACATATGCATAGTCTGACATATACATAGTCTAACAGGGTTTTGTTTTAACCATTTCATTTAGAACACGAAAAAAGCATATTTAACACTCTGCATGTCAGTCACTTTGTGGCCCTGGTAGCATGCCGTACATGGTTAAAGACCCTGTCTTTGCGTACAAAGAAAATGCATTTTATAGAAAAGTATGTTAAGATTCACTGGATAACTAACTCACATTTCTTGTTGCTGACATTGGGATAAGACGGTATTGAAGATTACTTCAACATCAGAAAGCGAATTTTGGAAGCTGCAATTTGGTAGCAGGGTTGGCCAGAAAACGATTTTACACAAAAAATTATTCTTGACATCTGTTTTAAAAAAACCTTCAACACTAGGTTTTCATGAAGAAGCTGTGGGTGGAGAAAGTAAGCAAAGCAATGATGTATTTTAAGGATGTATGCTGGCTGATTTTTAATTATTTTTGCTGGCTCTTATTCCTTGTATTTGATTAAAACATTTACTAGACCAGAGAGAGAATGAAACATTAATTAAGTGTCTTTGTTTAGGATCTAGGAGCCACTGGAGCAGATAATGACAGAAAATGCTTCATTAAAAATATACTCATTTTTCCAATTAATAGCTTAGCACCAACTCCAGTCAAATAGAAACATGAAATTACCAACTGCAATAATTGAAAAATGACTTAAGTATCAATAATAGAAAATCCAACCAGAAAAATTTAAGCCGAGATTGAAGATCTTTGTAAGCAACAATGTCATAAAGAACAATATTTATTATGTTTAATATTGTTCCATTCCTAATGTTATATATACACACATGGACATCTGGTTATCTGCTTAAGTAAACTTCTGATTATTTAATTTGCATATATCCTATTATATTCCTGTAGTCTAACATTCAAGGAGTCTAACAATTCAAGCAAGCAAATGCAATCAAAATCTCCTTTTGGTTTTTAAGAGAGACAGAGGGAGTTCTGTTAAGAATTTTAAACTGGCAAAACCTGTCTATCACATTATAATTGGCTCTAATTAATACTGCCAGAAACCTCAGCTATAAAAATCTTTACCAAACACTGAGTCACGTTTAAACTGGTGCAAAATCCTTCTCTTTCCCAAGAAAACATTAGAGAAAATCAGTTCCAATGTGTTCCTTAAAACCGAGAGCTGATTGATGACTGAAAGGAAAGACAAACATATCAGCATAGAATAAGTAATTTTGTTGAAATGTAGGATATGATGTATTTTCCTAAATGGTCAAGACAGATGTGAAAATCAGTAAATTATATTACATACTGTTTAGCCCAAATAGAATAGTTAAGCACCATCCTTTTAAAGATGGAAAAGTGGGACAAGAAGAACTGTGCCTATGGAATGAGCCTGTGTTACAAGCTGTAAGACAATTCAGCCAACCCTGAGGCATTTGAAAACAATAGTGGAAAAGAAAAATCATATAGAAAACTTTAGCCATCACACAGAGAAACTTTATTCAATCAGATGCATACAGTGTCCCTGCCCAAACACAGTTTCAAAAGAAACTGAAAGCTGCTGGAGGCTGTAGACGCTCTTGGGTGGTAGAGGAACAGCTCTCTATGTGAAACAAGGGGTACAGACACCTCTCAGTACTGTGGGCTATGGGCACAGGGCAGGCACTGGAGGATGAAATGTCTGACTCTAGTGGGAGAAAGCTTTGGTTTGAATAGATGAGATTGGCACTCTCCACACCTACTGCCACTGGCCCTGATGCCCCTGCTGTCATTGGGATTTATTCTCTTGACTACAGTAGGCAGACTCGCAGGGTAGGACATTGTCCTCTTGATCCCTCTAAGTGATGCAAGGAAAGGGTATTTCAGACACAATCCCTTGAAACCCGAGGCAATCAAAATAAAGCTAAAATATGTCAAACAAAAAGAGGGTGTTAAAGAGTTCATTGCACAAACCAAGGAAAATGGACAGGTATCATTGAAAAATCTCCTGTTTGCTGCATTGATGGGGCTTTTTTTAACAATATCTTTAAAAATGCGTCTTTTGTAGCTTTTCCACATACACTTACTGCAATTCTATATTCTATTCAAAGTCTTCTTTTTGCATTGTATAGGACAAGCACTGGCACATAATGTAATATACCTGTGTTACGTACACACAGAAACAAAAATTGTGAGGTCAAAACAATCAAAATGCCAGAAAATACTGGTTTGGGTCTTTGGAATAGGGGATGTATCTCCTTCCTATGTGTGCTCAGGTAGACACAGTTGCCATTACTGAGAGACCAAGTAATTAGTCAAAAGCAATATCAAACCAATTGAGACGGCAGTGAAATTTAAAAATCACCTGATTTTTTCAGAAAAGATTGGGCTGTGCCCAAAGTATGTCTGACTTGCACCAATTTGTCCTGTTCAGAACACTGGGGAGGAGTGGTACCAGAGAAGCAAGATTCCCATTTACCATCTGCCAGAACAGGGTGCTGTACACTGGGAACCAGCTGTCCCATGAAGAAAAACATCCTACTACTTGCCATGGCATCACTGGCATAATCCATAAAACCTTAGTAAAATACCTCTGGAGAACTTTTTCACTATGCTGATGATGTACTTACTGAAGGAACAAACCCAAAAGAACTAAGGACAACAGGTAGTCATTACCTTTTTCAGTAAAATTCCCTAGCTTTAGACTACTTTAGCCCAAAATCCCATTTTAGTTGACTCAAGATTAAAAATGGCCAGTATTCCACTAAACCTGGAATACTTGGTAATATATTACTCTATTTGATAGTATTACTACTCTTGCAAACCATTTCTGTCTTTCACACTTTATTCAATCCATGATATTCATCTTCCATGACAGAGTGAAAAGAAACTTGGATACAAAGCAGAAAATGGATTTCCTGTTAACTTCTGTTGCATTTATTGATTCTCTATCACTGGTTGTATGGCAGTGGTTTTTCATCCTTTCCAAAGACACAGGTAATAATGACAGAGTTCTTTCTGTCACAGTTATTTACAATCACCAAAAAAAGAGGAAACTATGGCATCCCTTATCTTGGGGATAAAACTAGAGTCACCAAAAATCTCCTGTCTGTACAGAAAACAGGTAAGCATTACATATCCATGTATCATATACAAAAAAATGATGGACGAGTAGGCATGGCGTAGGTTCTGTGGAGCAAGCCAGACATTTCTGCATTGTTAATACTTTGGTAAAATTGTCAGCTTTTCCTCAATCACAAGGGAAAGAAATGCCCACTTTTACAACCTGAAAGTAAGCTTGCTGTTCGAAGTCACATGACTTTGGGGTCTAAGGGGTAAGTAAAAAGTCTGTAATATTTCAGTTTTAAGTTGTGTTGGTTTTAGCCAGGCAGACCTTATGCCTCTGTTAAGGATTCTCTCTGGTTCCTTTCACAGGAATCTATGTGTGACTGGGAATATTCAGTATTGTTAGATTATTTGCTGTTTAAGGATAAGCTGTAGATACTAACTCTTCTTTTCTTACAGTCTGTTTGACATGGGTAGTTCTCAGTGAAGTCTTTTCTCATGCAAGCTTGACAATTTCTTATAGTTCTGAGCAGCTGCTTTTATCTCTAGAATATCTGCACTCATGAACTGCTCTCATAGTCATAGTGTGCCAGATGGTTACACTCAAGATCTTACTCAGAGCAGAGACAAACACAAACTAAGGGTAGAGCTGGGAATGTGTTGTTAGACCAATGTTTAATTGGCTGTTTTTATAGGTTTCCCCATCGTGAACCACTTCCTTGTCACATCTTCCAGACTAAATATTGAAAAAAATATGCAGCCCTCCCCCAGCCCCATTACCCCTGAGAGGCTGTTTATCCTAGTGACTATGTAGGAGTGCCAGCCTCCAGCCCTGGGCACTCCCAGCCTGAAGCCAAAGTACGGAGGCAACAGGCATGTGGCCGTCAGGCCACAGCCGTGGCACAGCTAATACCAGTTAAAATCAACAAAGGCCTAAAGAGACAAATGCAAACTGTACTGAGAGGTCAGTACAAAGCTGTGATGCTTTACAACTAAAGGGGAAAACAGTATTTATGGGGCTACTTATGTACAGTGCCATCATGGGCACGGAGGGTAGGTGAGGTAGAGAAGTAGAGATGATGGTCTACGTCTCCTAAGGAGGTTGTCTTTCTGTAAGTCACCTCTATTACTACATAGAAGCAAGCTGCTCAGAAATGTGAATAACCTAAATGCTACTTCTCAAACAATACAATGTCAGATTTAGGTTTTTTAATGTCTAGTTGAGATTATGGCACAGTGAAAGGGAGATCTGTGCTCTTTGCTGGTAAAAACAAATGCAAGAGCAGAAGATAAAAAAGGCAAGGAAATAAAAAGCAAAATCTTTGTGTTGAAAAACAACTATTTGTTGCAAATTATGAAAACGGACTCCTTTTGTGGTGCTTTAATGTCCTTTTTTTACTATAAGTATTTTAGCCAATGAATGAAAAGTGAATAATTTGAAATGGGCGGGCCTAGCCCACACACCTTTCTTAAATACTAGATATATCTGTACTTCTTAGATCAATACTGAATCAGATCCACTGAGAGGAAGAAATAGGACTTGTACCGTGGTATTCTTTTTTCCATGTTCAGAAAATAGGCCAAAGTGCTCTTAAGAGAATGCTCAAACAACAGTGGAAACATATGTATCATGAGAACATAGGTTTGAACAAAGATGAAAGGAAAGTCCAAGAAGGTACAGAAGTAAAGACTTTCAAAGAAATTCTAATCTCAACATATGCAAATCTTGTTTTAAAAAGTGTAGCAAAATTTTTATTTTGGTGATTAGACATTTAGTAAAGTAGTGTCCTTAAGTCTTGGAAAGCAGTCGTAAGTTAAAAATGCCCTTGAGTAAAAATGACACAATACTGTCCTATGAACTCTGGGTGAAGAAGAAAAAATCTTTTAAAAATGTTCATCTTCAAATCTGTGGTTGAAATGGACTTTGAAAGGTTTGTGGGCATGCAGCATCCTCTGGTCTTCTATATCCAAAGGATAAAAAACACTGACTAAACAAAACAAGCTTTTTAAATACTGCATATTTATAGCTCCATATACAGTGTCAGAAAGTTAGTCATCATCACTGGAGCATGCAATTAAAATTACAAGATCAAACTTAATTGCAGCTGCTTTCTTGGTGCAAAGAAAAACAATGCCATTTTTGTAGTGTATTTAAAATTTCAGTTTACCTAAACTTGCCCAAGAGGAGGGAGAGAGAGGCACTGGGAGAAATGAATATTGCAAACGTAGGAAATTTTAAGTTAGGTTCAGTTAGGGACAGAATAGTCTGATTTCATTTCTTGTGTATTTAAAAGATAAGCATATTAGCATAGGTGAAGTAATTTAAAAAATAAGTATGAGATGAGGCTGGAAAAAGTCATTTCATAAGAAGTGATGTGCATCTGTGTGTGTTAATACAATATACTTCTGTGTTTGTATGTGTGCACACATACTTAAAAGCAATCGACCTTGTAAATTAATTACAGTTAATGGAGAATCAGGGGTATGGAAATAAGTAGTATATCATGAATTAATTCACGAGCTCCGTATCAACCCTGAAGCTTAAAAACTAGAGCAGCCTGATGTAAGCAATCCTACTTGCAAGATAAAAGTTATATATAAATTACAGAGATGCGGTAAGAAGCTCATGCAAATTCTAATAGTTCACTGTTATTCAACAGAGGACATGACGCTTGGTTTAAGAGACCTATCTAGTGGCCCAAGTGGCTAATGAGAAAAGCTGGCAAAACTGAAAACTTCTCCAGCCTACCTTGGCAGTAGACCTGCACATATTCCAAGACCGAGTCCTTTGCTCCTAGACCTTTCTGTAGGAAAGCTGGCTTCTCAGTGATGTGCCACCTATAAACTGAGCACAGGAATGAGGCTGTAGGTCCTACACAAGTGCTCAAAACTGGAAGCTCTTATGAAGAAGGCATCTGGCATCTTCTTAAGGTGTTAGTTTTGTTTACTGCTCATGCAGTTCCAGCTGTGAGTCTTGACTTTGTACTGAGAAAGCCCTAAACATCCCCCTGAACTTGAAACTTAGGATAAGCAGCCCTCTATCTATCTGTCTGTCTTCTGGATCCCTATAGTCATTCAGCAGGAACAAGATGCAAAAAGGCTGTGGGTATGAACCTATTCAGTCCTTCTGCATTTCTAACTAAGAGCTCTACATGGCCAGTGGGACTATCCAATCATGATTTTTCTCCCACTTCCCTCAGGAGGCTGGGAAGAAGCCAGGATGGTTCTCAGATATTTTATTTGCTCTGTAGGAGAACAGTGCCACAAAATACAATAATACAATTCATCAACTCCATTATTCTTGGGCCTGCAAAATACTTGTAGTGTTTGTCATTGAAAATGTGCTCATGCATCAACATATGGAGGTTGTTAATAATGAGAAGGAAAGTAAAGTAAAAAAGGCATTATATTTTGCTGAGTTATAAAGAATATACATTTTTTTACATCCTAAGACACAGTGTGAATGTTATTTTGTAACCTGTTGTTGAAATGTGTAACATACAGATTTTTGCTAAAGAACATTAGGTTTTCTAAGAGTTTGTTTAAAATTTATTCATAGTATTCAGATTCCACTCTTGTACTTTATGCAATCTGTAATGCATTCGCATCTCAATACTATTTACAATATTTAACTTAGAAAACCTACGGCTATCCCTCTCTGAAGTTTACTGAGATCTATTAACACCCAGTTATAATTGCATTTTACCTGCACTTTCCTTGAGGTTTAACTTTCAGTGTAATGACTTAATATAAGAGTAAGTTAAAAAAAATAATAAAACACTGCTTTGGTATTCCCTAATTCTCTGTCTTACATAGAGACTTTTTAAATTGAACTAATTAGTCAAAGCTGCTGATATAAACACATTCAGCACCTGGACTTTCATGATTTGTATTTTATTCCTTTTTTTTTTTTCCCACTTACTAGCTCTGGGAAATAGGAGCTAAATCATCAGTAAGCAAACTCCATGTGTGTTTGATTTTGCAAGCCTGAATTTTCTCTGCATAGCCAGCTGAAAGTCTTGGAAATATTGTTGTGCAATATGGGTACATATCCTACCTATTTTGAAATTTTACCCATGAGAAAGGGGAAGAGCAAGTGGCACAGAATGGGATACATGATATCAAGAAGTAAGATCCCTTGGATACAGTTATTAGCACCTGTCACATTGTGGGGCTGTGAAAGCGGATCTATTTTCTGTTAGATCTATTAATCAATGTGAACAGCTTTAGGCACAGTCACTAAAATAGAAATGTTAAGGTCCAGCCATTAAACTGATATGGAGACCTGTCAGTTTCATACTCAACAAGTATTCTTGCAAGATCGCAGACTTCATAGCAGTGATTTATGGATCTCTGCTGCATGATAACTATTAAATAGACAGTAGGAATTGTCTGCTTGGTGTCTTGGGGTTCTGAGTTACGGCCTCAGTCTCTTGGGTCCCTATACAAGTGACTTGGTCTCATATTTTTAGTAGAGGTCACAAAACAGCATCCTGCAAAGACAACCAGACTAGGTTTGATTAACTGGTCTGTATGGAGCTCTCTGTCAAGTTCTGGACTGCATTATCATCTTTTTTTTGCCTATATTTGCAAAGATGATATTGAGTTCCTTCCTTTTCTTACCTATTTAGGAACTTGTTCACATAGTCACATTACAAAATCTCTCATTTCACAAGGGATTTCCCTGGCAAATAAATTAATTTTTATGGTATATCTCACTAATCCACTAAATTAAATTTAGCAAGAGGAAATCCCAGGGTGACTTGAAGTCATCAAAACCTATGTTGCTATAGCACAGTCCTGCCCCTGCTGCTGCCGGTAGCCACATGTTTCTTACATGTGTCCTCTCTGGCAGCAGTTTCAGTTCTCATATGAGTGGGGAGTGATCAGGAAACTAATTTATCTGAGCAGTAATTCTCTGGTTTTGTTTTGTGGGGTTTTGTCTGATTTTTTTTTTTTTTAAACCATGACACTTTGATATATTTTTGTGATCAGATAGTCTGGCTGACAGATGGCCAAGTCAGCTAAGTCAATCTCTCAAGCTATCAAAAAAACCTTCCAGTAAAGGATACCATTTCACATGGCGTTTGTTTAATGGAAAATTAACCACCTGCTGTGAGTAAGCTTCTCATTGATTAACCTCCATGGAGAAAGTCATAACTTCAGTACTTATTTCTAACATTGACTGTGTTTGAGCTCAACAATAATACTTATTTAAGTCAATGACAGCCTAGATATTAGAAATAACTAAGGAATGTCAATGAACCTGACAGCTGTTTCAGAGCAGAAATTTGTTTCAGGTAATAGAGGGCCATAGATGGTGCTGCTTGTCAGGTGCATACAAACAAATTTTGGAAGTGATTATCTAGTAAATATGTGAGGGATCTGTAGCAGGTCAGTGCTGGAAAACAGGTTGTTAGCCTTGAAAAACCATATTGTGTTCTTCAAAAGGTTAAAAATTAGCAAACGTTCTAGGGTATGAATAGCTATACTTAAAGATTATTCAAAAGCAACAGAAAATTTATTCTCTTCTCATTTTACTTTAACAATTAAATCCAAGAAGACTTCAAGTTTTCCTGGATGAAGAAACTGTATTACATGAAACTTCTTCCTGTCATCAATTTCTTGCCAAGAGCTGGGCTGAGAGAGGTAATACACATCCTTTAGGACTACGGTATTTGTAGAGTCACTTTGTTCCAAAAGAATCCTATGAAACAATTACTACAGCAACAGAATATATTCATAGCTTCCGTTCTGCCACCAGGAAGTTGAACTTGACCTCTTAGTGTTCCTGCTTCAATGTTACTGTCTAGAAAAATAAACATGTATTGAGTTCTCAATGTTTTGGGCCAAAGACATCTGACAGATGTTAAGATAGAGGGTCAAGTCAAAAGAAAAGAGACGTCTCACAGTCCTGTATTAATTGTACATCATTAAGTTTGTGGAGTTCAGTACTGATGATACCGTGGCTGCCTGATTACTTACACATGTTGCTCTGCAACAGCACACAAAACAGCTTACAAGCTATAGGAATATATTTATATGAGTACTTACACTCAGACTGTCTCAGTTTCAAAAACAGGGTTGTTTCACCAAGAGCTTTGCAGAAATGAAGTATCCTTGCAGTCTGGCTGGTATGCAACATCTGGGAAATAGCCTTGATGACAGTCACAGAGCACTTGCAACACAGTCTTATTGGTAGAATATATACACAGGATAGCATAATGAGAGTTGCAAAGATAATTCACACACACAAAGCAGAAATTAAATGTTCTTGTTAAGAGAGCATTTCATTTAATCTGTCATGAGTGCATGCTGTTTCTTAGGGATTAAAAAAGCTAACTTGAACTCTTTACCTAGCAAGGAAGGGGATCATACCTCTTACTCAGAATCTACTAAAATGGATTCAGATTAACGTCTTATTAAAGCAAATGAAAACTGAGCCAGAAATTCAGATGTCAGCTTGAATAAAAAGGGTGGCCATGAACCTGAGAAGGCATCAAATCTTGTCTGCCAAGAACATAAGGAACAAAAATAGGATGAGAAGAAGCATCCCAAGGTGAGCCACTAGTCACAGGCCACACCCTGTGGGACAATGTTGCACCAGAAACTGCGAGCATAAATGCAAAGAGCTAGGGGTTTTTTGGTGCTAGAATATGATAATGCATTCATGTAAAAGCAATTACCGTAATCAGAGTATGGGTACCCTGTTTTGGAAGACAGAAAGTTTACTAGCATAGGACTTCTTTAGTTTACTACTCTAGGAACTGCCAAAGTTTTATCTCTCGGCTGATTACTGCTTTACTTTTTGCCTCTCTAATTGTATCCTCCATGCCCCCTCTTCCAAGGTATTTTCAGTGCCTACACCTCTATTCCTAAATTCCAGTGATTTTAACCAGAACTGGACATCTATGTACCTTGAAGAGGAAAAAAAGAATTTGATGCTTATGGAAGCTGAGCAAGAGGTCAGCTGGACTGTGTGCTAGGCAAAACTGAGCAGAAGGCTTGGGGTAAGACTTGATATGCTTTGAAGTTCGGAAGTCCAGTGAGGAGGTCTGAAGGGGTCCCAGCTAAGGCAGTACTGTTTGTCGCTCGACAAAGCACTTGTGCTGCCATACCTTTTAGCCAAGAATAAAATCTGTCTTCTGACTCATATGAACATTTATCCAATATACGGATTATGTGGCAAATACTAGGGGTTTTCCATGTTTCTTTTTCTGGCTTACTCAAGTGGAACGGTTTTAGGAGAACTGAAAGAGGGACCTTCAAGACCACTCTCTCAGCACGCTTATAGAGCAATTGCTAAAGAATTACCGTGGGAAGTGGTGGACAGAGAGCCAAATCTGGGCTTCCAAACAGACGCATAGTTTATGTCTTTGGGTTTCAAACACCAGGCAATTGCTCTAATAAGCACACTTCCATCTTCCCTCTTCCAATCTTCGATCTACGAGACCTGAATATGAAGGCAAGTGCTTGGGGCAAAATCTATGATCCCTCCTGGATCAGGTCATCCAGAGAAGAATACCAGTGGGCTCCTGGCGACTTTGTGTGCTAAACAGTGCAAGATTGATGCTGGAACTTACTGATACTGGGTCTATCCATTGACACAAAAACAGATGTCTATTGATTTTCGCTAGGGGACTGTCGGTATTTCCGGAGCACAAGGTGTGGATTTGAGACGATTTTCTTGAAGTTGCCATTCTTTTATGTAACTGTACCCTGCTGCATATCTCCTTCCCAAAGGAGGGGATTTTATACATGGCTATATAAAACACAGGCACGAAACATAGTTCTTCCATTAAGAGCTCTAGAAAGCCTAAAATTATTGTTTTCTAAATGATTCTTACCTTTTTTTTAGAATTTATGGCACACAGAGGAAAGCCATTGGCTCATGTTGTGCCATCTGTGAGAAGTAATGTCCACATTTTTAAAGCGAGTCTCATTAATAACTGTATAACCACTAAACAATGCTGGATTGTTCATTTCTCAAAGTCTTTCAAAAATTCTATGACGACAGAGCTGAAACTACTTGCCTTAATCCTTAAATACAGCAGTCCCTAACCATACTACTGCATAGCCTTTGAAGACTGCAAAGAAAAAGGTCAGGTTTTAAGGTCTTTTGTGATCTCAAGATTTATGAAAACCTGCATTTTCAAAAAGTAGTAATGTTGACCCTACATGAAATAGAAAAATTTCTTTAAAGCTATAATTTAAAACTCCTTGAGAACTTTTAAGGAAAAGTAAGTGATTTCAGACTCTAATTGTTTTATATCAGCTGGGGGAAAATTATAATAATATGATTTAATTTTATATAAAATCAGTTTCCACTGCAGAATGTCAGAGAGTCATAGAATGGTTTGGGTTGGAAGGGACTTTAAAAATCTAACCCCTCTGCTATAAGCAAGGACATCAACTATATCAGGTTGCTCAGAGCGCTGTCCAACCTGACCTTGAATGTTTTGGGAGTGAGGAATCTACCACTTCTCTGGGAAACCTCTTCCAGTGTTTCATCACTTTCACCATAAAAAATTTTTTTCTTTATATGTAGTCTGAATCGACCCTCTTGCAGTTTAAAACCATTATCCCTTGTTCTATCGCTACAGGCCCTATTAAAAAGACTGTCCCCATCTTATAAGCCCCCTATAATCATTGAAAAGGTGAAATAAGGTCTCCCTGGGATATATACTTTGCCTTTCTGTCTATTCTTACCCAATATAGTATGAAGAGTTATAGAAATCTTCAGTGTTGCATTGATTAAATTTTGCAGGTACATGTACCTGGAGCTCAACAGTTGGCAAAACCCGTTAAATCAGTGCAACCTGTTCTGCAAGAGTGCTACTCTGAAAACTCCTGTTGATCTAGAAAGGCTTTTTGTTATGTAATGCAACAACTGACAACTGTTTGCCATGGGTGCACAACGGACTCCTCTTAACAGACAAGTAACAGTCGTGCCCTAATCCTCCTACTCATGTTACCAGGAATCACCACAGTTTTGGGAACAGAGTTCCACCAGTCCCTGTCCTGACTGTCCACATAAAAAGGAACTGAACATTAATCATATAAAGGCTTACGTTGATTCATAGGACTGGACTGCCATTTTCACAGGATCATAGAATCATTTGGGTTGTCAAGTGGTGAAACAGGGAAGCAACCCCTGCATTGTGATGGGATGTTTTCCTGCGTGAATTCAAATATATTATATTTTTCTATCATGTTTTGCAATTTTAATGGCAGCATCTTTGAATCTTTTGGAGGAAAAAATATTTTATTTTCATCTTCTCTATTCAGTATGTTCCTGCTTTCTAATCAGTCTGAAATTATTTCCTCTGATCCACTTCCTCACTCATGCAGCTGAGTCTTGTTTGCTTGCTTACTTCCGCAGCTGCATATATCAAAGAGAAGTCTTTTCCACTGTAAAGCACAGCTATGAGAAGATGGGAGAGGGACAAGCTATTTCTTTATTCTAGTGACTCCCGCATAAATGTGCAATACACGTTCTCAGCATTAAGGAAACTGGATACATTTATGTTTTTTGCTCAAATCCATCAACTGCCTAATTCACAGGACTACAAAGTAACTGTGAATACGGATGAAGTTTTTGAAGCAGGAATAATTAATTGCATAAATATAGGATGGAAAATAGTCACTGAAGTAAACTGTAACAAAGAACATTCAGGATGGAAAAACATCTTGTGATGATCATGATAGTGAAGCAACTGGGATAGATAATACAAGAACATCTCCATCATTTGAAGCTGAAGGACAGGTCTTTCTTGAGAACATGTTAGGAAAACAGTCTTTGGGAGTGACCCAGCTTGAGCTGCTGGGCTGCTACGAGGAACAGGGTGGACTAGAAGACTTCTTGAGATTCCTTCCAGTTCTGTGATCCTATAATCCCTGCCTTCTTAGAATTTATTAATTAATAAAATCATTACTGTTGCTTACTTGACCTTGGAGGTCTCCTTCCACATTTGATCATTCACGCATGGTCTGGTCACATACATTTGTGTAGCAATTATAAGAGTAATTGTACCTATAATAGCCTGAAGGGAAGATTGATTGTAGCTTGAGTGGATGTCAGCCAACTGACTGAGACTCCAGCCCACTCTCCTGCCCCCCAGAGATCTTTATTTTGATGTGCTATAATGTGTTTTATAAAAATCCATTACTCTCATTCTCTAAACCAGGAGTTTCACCTCAGTCACCACCTTGGTGTGTTACAATAAAATTCAAAAGAAAGGATTAAGCAGATAGTTTAAATATGTGCTTCATTTCCTAACTAAAAGGCATGTGGTCTCCCAAAACCAGACTTAAGTCAGCCTTGAAGTAAATTTAAGCCAATCCTGAAGCAAGCCTGCTGGCTGCAAAACCTGTAAGAGGTTGTCTGTATTACCCTCAGCTGTAAGCATCAAGGCTGTTCTCTGTGAGTGCAGCCAGCATCCTTGCATGCTGGGTTTTTTTCTGTTTGGCTTTTCATCTCACAAAGATGAACAGCAAATTTCAGCTGACATCCCTATTTGAAGATTGCTTTTTGTGTGACTGGAATGAATCATGCTATAATCTGTCATGGGCTACCTGTAACCTCAAATCTCATTTTGGAGCAGCCAGTTGCTCCTTCTCAGAAGGTACATGGTGGTTGTACTTGACAGCAGGTGCTCTAATGGTTTTAGAGGGTTAAGTGACCGTAATTTTTATCATTTGCTCATAATCCTTTTCAAAATTTATGAATCTTGAAAGAGAGTTAAGGCAACAGTTAAGGCAAAAGGAAGAAGTGCCCGGAGGAATAGTCACTCTGAAAATAAAATATCTGTTTGTGTAGTAGTAGTGATTAGTGTAGTAGTTTTGATTTTAGACCTTCC